>CAUYUJ010021627.1:402500-432500 GCA_963575745.1 Prorocentrum cordatum
ACCTCGCAGCCAGGCGCCAAAGGTCGAAACGCCACAAAAATGGCGAAACGCGTGGCTGCATAAACAGACCAACGCGCGAGGCTGCAAACTGACAGGGGGCACACCTGGTTGACCAAAAAGACTGTGCTGGTGGGGTTACTTTTTGATCGCGACCGCAGGCGGGCACCCGCGCGGCGTCGGAAGGGTCGAACAGCAAGCGAGCATCGGAAACACAGCGCAACTGTCGCCAGCTAGACGCTGGGAAAGAAGGCCACAAAAGGTGACGAAAACTAACAGGCGACGCGCAGCGGCGACGCGGGGGAGGCGGGAGCGAACGAAGACAACAGAAGAAGACGAAGAGAAAGAGGAAAAGAGGCGGCGACGAGAGACAAAAACAGAGGAGGAGGCTCAGACGTGGAACAGGTAGAGGGCCGTCCACACCTTGCAGTACGCTGGCGGGGTTACGCGAGAATTCACAAAAACCTCCCGTCGTGCCTTCTCACGGCGCGAAGATGTCAGGGCCCCCGAGTCAAAAGTCGATCGATTGACCTGTTACAGGGTGCAGGATCTCGAGGCGGACCCGATCGTGGCGATGCGAATCCCCCCAAGCGTCAAGAAGAGACTACCAACGCTCAAAAACCGGTAGCCTCCGAAGACCTCCGAAGCTCGCTGACGGTCGCCGCCAGCGGCTGGCGGGATCCTCGTGCACGGTGGCCAAGAGCGCCTCGACCTGGGCCGAGGCGGACTCCAAGCTATCCGCGTTCGTGGCGCACACCTTGACCGTCAAGGGCTCCAGGAGCTCCGACGGGTCGCGGGTCACAACCCCCTGGGCGGAGGGGAGGGGGGAGGGATGTACCATATGACTTGGGGGTCCCAAAACCGTGTGGTGACAGACCACGCGGTGACCTCAGAATCCCCAACGACCTCACCGCACGGTCCGTTACTGCACGGTGCCCTGGTCGCCCAAGACCGCCTCGGAGAACGACCCGAGTTCCACAACCGTGCGGTGACCCCACATGCCCACTGACTCCCCGCACGGTGTGGTCACCACACCGTGTGGGGTCCCCCGAATGACGCCCCCGTGTCGTGGAAAAGATAGCGACCAGAGGGGTTTGGGGCCGTGCCGTCCTCCGAGGGCAGTGAAAACATTTGTTTGTCCACCGGCCCTGGATATGCTCGGCTACAGTGTAGCATCTCAATGCTGCGGCGCCGATGTGTCGCGGGATAGGGCTTGCGAATGAGCGAGTTATTGAAACCTAGATCCAAGGGAAAGGTCGGGAGCTCAGGGGTGCGTGGATTGGAGGAGCACAGTGCGACCATCTCATGAGGATGCACGGCAAGGATGCAAGACCCTTGGAGGCTCAGATCGAAGCCGAGGCTGGAAGCACACGGCCCACGGCCAAGGGTTGGGAATGGGCCGACGGGCACGGGTGCAGGGGCGTCCTTGGAAAGCTGCTCATCATTCTCATCCTGTGCGTCCGCAGGAAGAGGGGCGGGGGGGAGGACGAGGAGGGGGACGAAGAGAAGGGGAACCTGGCCACAGATCCAAACCTTCGCGTTCTTGGACCCGTCCACGATGCGCTTCATATTCTCGCCGCTGGGGCCGATCAGCCTGCGCACCACCTGGCAGGAAAAGCCAGACCTCCTCCTCCTCGTACTCCTTCTCCCTCGAGGTTCGAGGTCTACTTCTGACTAATCGTAGGGCCTCTGGAGGCCTCTCCGAAACCTCCAGAGGCCTCTTGAGGATCCCTGGAGGACCTCCAGAGGCCTCCGATGACTCCCAGAGTTCCTGGCCCCTTCTCGGGTGCGCCGAAGAGGAGCCCCGGGAAAAGGGGGTTGAACGCATCGTGGTCCGATGAATGCGCGCGGACGAGGACGAAGGGGGGCCAAACAACGTACTGAAATTGACACGTCCGCTATGGTACGGAAAGGATAGGTACGATGAACAAGCGAAAATGTTGTGCACCATCGACAGCGGAAATTGTTGGGCAAACCATTGATGTCTCGAGTGGGAAACGTCCGCGGCGACACCTATAGCGAGTCCTGTCCGAAACGGACAGGACCTGCTGACGGACTTCGTCCCCGTGTCGGTGAATAAAAACGGGGGCCATGATATCCACACACACAGCTGTAAGTCGCCGGCGCAGAGGACCCTCAGGCGCGAGCAGCACATGTAAATGCGAGTTGCGATCGAACATTGTCGAAGGCACAGTGTACAAAGCGTTGCACATTGTCAAGTGCAGCAATGGGTGGTGTGAACGAGGAGCTACACGTCCACGCAAAACGTGCAGCGGCCAGAGAACCGAGGAGACAACTGAACTCGAAGTAAACTGAAGCGCGAGCAGTCTGGTGCGAATTGACGGCCACTGAATCACACACACACACACACGCACACCAGTCCTCCCCCCCTCCCTTGGACGTTCCCGTATTCCCTGGGACACATCTTCATCTTGGAGGGCCCGGGGGCCTGGCAGCAGCCTTCGGAGGCCGAGAACACATGATAATCTTTGAAACAGGCTGCCCGTCGCATGACAAATCTCTGGTGGGCCACTTTTGGATGAAAAATACTGAAATACAAACGCACAAAGCCTGCACATACACCGCGCGCCAAGGAATACTGAAAGACGCGCTGCGGGCGAAGCAAGCCATTCCGGAAGAAGGGGCCGTGAGGCCACGGGTCCGGGAGCCTGACATACGCCAGACACAGCCTGGACACACCTCGGACACAGCCTGGGCACACTCTGGACACACCCCAGACACACCTTGGCCAAGCACACACGCCAGACACATGCCAGACACGCGCCCGATACACGCCAGCCACACGCCAGACACGCGCCAGGCACACCCAAGCAAACGCCAGACACACGCCAGGCACACGCCAGACACACGCCAGACACGCGCCAGAAACGCGCCAGACACGCGCCAGACACACGACAGGCATCCGCCAGACACACGCCAGACACGCGATAGACACGCGCCTAGGCACACGCTAGACACGCGCCAGACACGCGCCAGACACACGCCAGGCAAACGCCAGGCACACGCCCGATACAAGCCGAACACACGCCAGACACGCACCAGACACACCCAGGCAAACGCCAGACACACCCACGCAAACGCCAAACACACCCAGACCAACGACAGACACATGCCGACACACTCAGACACACGGCAAATGCCAGACACACATCAGACACACGCCGGGCACACGCCAGGCACACGCCAGACACACGCCAGGCACACGCCAGACACACGCCAGACACACATCAGACAAACGCCAGGTACTTAGACACACGACAGACACACTCTGGACACACCTTGGGCACACCCTGAACACACCCAGGACACACGCCAGACACACGCCAGACACACGCCAGACACACGCCAGACACACGCCAGGCACGCGCCATGCACGCCAGACAGACGCCAGACACACGCCAGACACGCGCCAGGCACACCCAAGCAAACGCCAGACACACGCCAGGCAGATCCCACACAAACGCCAGACACACGCCAGACACACGCCAGACACGCGCCAGACACGCCCCAGACATGCGCCAGACAGTTGCCAGGCATCGACTCCGACGCCGGCGACGACTCCGGCTCTGACGACGATGACCCTCCGACCGCACTTGTCTGCCTCACCTTTTCAGCACATTACGACCGAAATATCGGAGGCGTAATATTTTCAATAAGTTTCACATTGGATGCCGCTAACGAGACGGTGTAGACACATAGAGCGCATGTCTACACCTACAGGTCTGTGTCTACACAAAACCTGGTTGTGTCAAGCCAGCCTCCAAAAACTGCTCTTTGGATGTACGCTGGCGAATACTTTGGAACATCCTGGGCGTGTCATTGTATGTCGTAAAGGTCTGGTTGCTGTGCGTGGGACCAATGAGATGTTGCAGTGAACGCATACCCACAACAGTGAAGTCTGGACACATCCTGAATTGGGTGATCTGAGCAGCGTGACCATGTTTAGAAGACCACGCGCGAAAGGCACCCCAGACATATCAAGACAGACCCATATACACCCCGGGCACACCTCTCAGACACACACGTCAGGCACACGCCAGACATACACCAGGCACACGCCAGACACACCAAAACAAACGACAGACACACGCCAGGCACACCCAGGCACACGCAAGACACACGCCAGGCATCACCCAGACACATGCCAGACACACCTAGACACACGCCAGACACACGCCAGATGCGCGCCAGACACACACCAGACACACGCCAGACACACGCCAGACACACCCCAGACACACGCCCGCCAGACACACGCCAGACAGACACAAGACACACGCCAAACACACGCCAGACTCATGCCCACAAGACACACGCAAACACGCCATGCACACGGCAGGCACACGCCAGACACACGCCAGACACACCCTGGACACACCCAGTATGCACCTTGATACACCAAACACACTTAGACGCACCGCAGACGCACCGCAGACACACCCTAGACACACCGTGACACACGCCAGACTCACGCCAAGCACACCCAAACACACACCGACATGACGGCGAGTCCTGCGTCCTCTCTCATCCTTTCCTTCTTCCCTCATGTTCCGCTCGTTTTTCGTCCTCCTTTTCCTCCTTCTGTCCTCCCGCTCTCTCACTACCTCCCTCCTTCTGCATCTCTCAACTTCCTTCCCAGCTCTTCCGCCATCCACCCTTCGTCCATCCTCAGCTCCCCATCCCACCTCCTCCACCCTTTTGTTACCGCCCCTGTCCCTTACCTCCCTGAACCTCATCCCGCCACCCCATCTACCCCCCGCCTCACAGAAGTGGAGGCTATAAGGGCGGAGGCCCCTATAGGTGGGTTTTAGTCGAAAAAACAACACATAGTCAAGAAATCAAAAAACGCAAATTCAACAAATGATAGAAAAATCGCCCCGAGAATGTTTGTGGGACTATTTTTGAAGTGTCCTCCTGGAGAGGGACGTGCCCGACTTAACCCTATATGGGGTCCTACTTCGTTTCCCAAAAGCTGCCATTTCTCACCGTCGCGTAACGCTGGGAAAACCCATCCAACGGACCCCTCGCGAAGCGCGTCCCGGGGAGAGCTTCGGGGCGAGCCCAGCCGTCGCGACGCGGGCCCCTGAGGAGCCCACAGGAGGCCACAAGCGTACGAAAAACCTTACCTATTTTTAGGTCGGGCATGTCCCCCTACAGACGGATTTTGGAGGCAAAATGAAAAAGAGTCAACAAAAAAGACATGATCAAAAATAGTAGAGAAATCGTCCCCGGACTATTTTTTACTATTTTTGGATATTCCTCCTGTAGAGGGAATTGCCCGACTTAAGACTATCAATCCCTGGCCCTCCTCCACCTCCTCGCTCCTCAGGGAGTGGAGTCCTGGGTACTACAACGCATCGCTGCTGCATCGGTGATGCGCCCGCGACGTCGCGCTGGTGAAGGCCGGGCGGCAGACCGCGCCACATCGGCGTTGCATCGCAAACACCGTGCGATCTACTCCGAACACACGTCACCCTCTCCGGCCCCATCTGGGTGCACTGGAGGTTGAGCACGGACCGACAGTCCCGGCATTCCTATAGTCCTACCACAACATGTTCTCAGAGCGCAAACATGCTCGAATAACAAAACCACGGTTCTTAGAACATGCACCCGACGTGTTAAAACAAGACAGTCTCGGCCAGAAATGTTCTAAGAACCTGTCGTTCAGACCACAGAAGGTTCTCAGAACATTCCGTGGTGGGCCTACAGGCAAGCCAAGACGCGCTTCGCCACTGCCTGAGGAGGGGGTGCGCCGACCACCCTCGGGTGCGCCGAATCGGGGATCTTCTGACCCTGCAAAATCCTGCGCCCCAACCTGGGCCAATGCGAAGGATCCTGCAGGATCCTGCACCCAAGCCCGGGTCAATGCGACCCTGGCACTGCAGGGTCCTGCAAGATCGGGTGCTCTGGCTGACCCCGTTTGCATTGACCCCCGTCTCAAGGCTTCCGATTGGGCCTCTTGGCGCCCTCGCCAGGTCTCGGGAGCGTGAAAAACGACTCGGGACCAAAAACCTGCCCTGGGGAAGTGTTAGCTTTAGGTCGGGCATTTCTCCCTACAGGGGGATTGTGGACGAAAAATGAAAAACACCGAAAAACGATTCCCAAATTGTCAAACATAGCAAAACAGCAAAAATCGTCCCCAGACTTGTTTTGACTATCTTGGAACATTCCTCCTGCAGAGGGTCAGGCCCGATTTGATGTTAGGTCGGGCATGCCCCCCTACAGGCGGACATTGGGCGCAACGCAAGCGCTGACCCCCGTCTCAAGGCTCCCGACCGGAGAGGGTTGAGCAGGGACCGACCGTCCCGGCATTCCTGTAGTCATACCACGAAATATTCTTAGAACCCCAAAATTCTCTAAGAACAAAAGCAATGTTCTTAGAACATAAAACCGATGTGTTAAAACCAGGCAGTCCCAGCCAGAAATGCTCTAAGAACATTTCGTGGGAACCACAAACGGTTCTTAGAACATTGTTTGGTGGGGCCATAGGCGAGCCAGGACGCTTCGCCACTGCTTGAGAGGGGGAGAGCAGGGCCCCGGCAGGAGGAGAGCGGTCCGCGCACCACAGGGCCCGAGGCAGGTGCGCGAGTGGAGGGAGCCGGGGGTAGCGAGGCCCCCGGGAGGCCTCGTGACCACGGCCGCCATCCACACGCCCCTGCACTGCAGGCTCGCGTCGTGTCGACCCCGACGCTGGTTCCTGAATCGTTCCGCCTCGAACCACGATCGTCAGCTCTTCCATCGCCCGATCGTTCCATGTAGGCCGATTCTGGGCCACCGGCGGCGCTCAACCTTGAACGTCCGCGGCGGGGTCGCTGGCGGTCGACGCGACGCGCACCTGCCGTACACGGGGATGGGCAGGACCCCCTTTCGTAAAACGTGGTTCAGTGAAGACGACCTCCGGCCCAAACCTGGCAGGCGCAAGCCTGGAACATGACGGCAGCGGCGCTCTCTCGAGAAGCGAAAACGGACCATTCACTAATCGACGTGTCAGTGTGGGGGTTCTGTTCAACCCCGATTTACAATCAACCCGTATCGTAAGGATGCGCGAAAAGGATGCGAAGGCCTCGGAGGCCCATATGAATGTTTTTCGAACGAGGCTGGCCAGCGAAAGCCGCTGAGGATGGCCGAATGGGGCAAGGATGCAAGGGTAGCCTAGGGAAAGTTGTCCATCCTCACTATGCGGGTCGACTGTAGTCCTCCCCGGCCAGGACTGGGGCAAAACCAGACGGGAAAACTCGGGGATCTCTGAGATCCAACGGCTCCGGAGGCTGCATCGGGCGCCCTGGGGCAGTTCCACAGCGCTCCACGACGCCGTGGCAACATCCCAGAACGCTCTGGAGCGGTTTTCATCCGTCCTAGGCCCGATCGGTCTTCGCCGCCCCTGGCACACGAAACGAGCAGGGCGCCCCTGCGCGGGAGCGGGGGGGGGGCACCCCATCCCGCTGCTCCTCCTCCTCCTCCTCCTGCTGCTCCTCCTCCTCCTCCTCCTCCTGCTGCTCCTGCTCTCCTCCTCCTCCGCCTCCTACTCCTCTTCTTCTTCTTCCTCCTCCTCTTCCTCGTTCTCCTCTTTATCCGCCCCTGGCACACGAAACTGCGGCTCGTCCTCGATCTGCACGGGGAAGCGGCAGATGAGGCGCTGGCCCGCCCTGCTCGCGACCGCGGTCTGCGCCGGCGCGGGCACGGGAGGCTGCGGCTGCGGGGGCGCCGCGGCGACGGCGACGGGCACCTTCGGGCCGCGACGACGACGACGACGACGACGACGACGACGACGACGACGACGACGACGACGACGACGACTGACTGCGGGAGGCCCGATGCGCCACTGCCGTCGAAGCTCGGTCCGCGGGCCCCGGGCGGAGGTTCGAGGACCGTGGTCTTCTGGGCGCGTGCTTTGCATTCTGCGGGTGGACGCCGAGGGGGAGAGGCCTCCCCCTCCTCCTCCTCCTCCTCCTCCTCTTTTTCTTCTTCTTCTTCTTATTCTTCTTCTTCTTCTTCTTATTATTATTATTATTATGCTTCTTCTTCTTCTTGCTCTTCTTATTCGTCCTCCTCCTCCTCCTCCCTCGTGGGTGCGGTCCTCACCTTTACGCTGCTGCCCCAAAGCCTCCCAGTGAGCCTGGGGCCCAGTGTCCCCAATTGGATCCCAGCTTGAATCCTCCTCCTCCTCCTCCTCCCCTCCTCCTCCTCCTCCTCCTCCTCCTCCTCCTCCTCCTCCTCCTCCTCCCTCCTCCTCCTCCTCCTCCCCCTCCCTCTCCCCTCCTCCTCTCTCCTCCTCCTCCTCCTCCTCCTCCTCTCCCTCCTCCTCCTCCTCCTCCTCCTCCTCCTCCTCCTCCTCCTCCTCTCCTCTCTTCCTCCTCCTCCTCCTCCCTCCTCCTCCTCCTCCTCCTCCTCTTGTTCCTCCTCCTCCTCCTCCTCCTCCTCCTCCTCCTCCTCCTACTCCGCCTTCTTCTCCCCAACGGGTTCAATCGACGCTGGGCGGTGATCGTCGCGGGGGCCAAGCGAGGGGTACAGGGACGTGAACCTGAGGGGGTCCTGGGCTGCCACATGAGCTCCAGAGCGTGCTGGAAAGGTGCACCTCCCCAGACCTGCAGCGCCACAGGACTCTTCCACAGCGTTCGAATAGGAGATCGACTACATCATCGATTTACGCCCTTATTGGTTTCCTCGTCGAACCCATAAGAAAAGCGCATATAATGCTCGTATACCTATGCAACCACCCTTCGGGTGTTAAGAAGGTTGTGTGGGGGAGGGAAAGGGGGGAACCAACATCTGACTAAATCGATCTCACTATCGATCCCACTCAACGGGACATTACGGGACACCACGGGACACTTGTCGATCTCACTATCGATCTCACTTTTTGGGATACCACGGGACACCTCGGGGCACCACATCGATCTCAGTATCGATCTCAGTATCGATCTCACTCAAAGGGACACCACGGGACACCTGTCGATCTCACTATCGATCTCACTTTTTGGGACACCACGGGACACCTCGGGGCACCAGATCGATCTCAGTATCGATCTCAGTATCGATCTCAGCATCGATCTCACTCAACGGGACGCCACGGGACACCACAGGACACCACGGGACACCGCGGGACACCGCGAGCCACCGCCGGACGGGCGGGCGGGGGAGAATCATTTGTCCTGACTTCGCCCTAGCAACGGCGGGTTCATTCCTCTCGCGCGCCCACGCAGCTTCGCCTCGCCCGCACGCACGACACGAACGAAACGAAACGATTTCCCAGTTGGGGGTCTCCGTTCCACTGCGATCTCACCCCCCAACCTCAGATCTACGTCACCTTCTACGCATTTTTCACGGATTCGACGAGAAATTTCTGGGGTAAATCAATCCCAAAGCGTGGCTCCCCAGAGGTCCGCACCCGCTCTTGAGAGAGCCAGCTGCTCACCCCGAGCTGTCCTGTGAACGGCCCGGCAAGAGCCCCCCAGGGGCCTCGAGAGGTCAAGCGCCCTGCGTCGTCATCTTGCCACGGCAGCCCCGACCCTTCCACGCGGGTAGCCCTTCGGATCCACAGTTGATGGCCCCGGCGCCCGACAACGCGCCCCAGGAGCCCCGAGGCCTCCGTGTCGAGGAGAAGCACCGGGACTGAACAAATCACATCGTCGCAGGCCTGGGCGCTACTGACCATCTGCCAGGCCACCTAGAGGCCTCCTAGATGGGGTCGGAGTAGGTGGGGTCGGAGGATCGCGCCGCATCGCCGATACATCGGCGATGCATCGGCGATGTATTGGCGATGCACCGGCGATGCATCGTCGACGTGGGCGATGCATAGGCGACGTCGACGTGAAGCATAACGGGCTCCACATCGAGCCGCATCGCCGATGCATCGGCGATGCGGAATGATTCTTCGACCCATCTACTCCGACCCCATCTAGGAGGCCTAGACCACTCCAACCCAGCCCGAAGGCCAGACTTCCGGGTTGGAGGGGGTACTACGGGCTCCATGCGTTTTTTTTCAATGTTCCCCGATCCCCCCCCCCCCGGGGAGTGGACGGCAAATTGGGGCCTTCGGGTTGGGTTGGGGTGTTTTGGTGGGTGGTGAGCTGCTGACCCCCCGCTGCCATCTGGCCGACCTCTGCGGCGGGCCTCTGGGGTTAAGTCGGGCGTGTGCCCCTACAGGGAAAACATTCAAGCAGAGTGAAAAATAATCAGGGGACGATTTTTTCGGATAAATCTTAAAAATATGTTGTAGTGTTTGTCTACTCTTACGTTTTCGTCCAAAATCCGCCTGTAGAAGGACACGCCCGACCTAATGCCAGTGGCCCGCAGAGCCCTCGGGCCCCGAGCGACGAGAGGTCGAAGGGCGTCATGGCGCAGCGGGTCGCCGCACGGGGGTGCCCAGGTCCTTTCGGCGGTTCTTTGGGTGACCCAAAAGGGGGTCCCGCTGCAAGGGGGTGGTGCAATAAATTTGGGGCAATTGAGTTGCAAATGTATGGAGAATTGTATCGCGTTGTACTACAACTAATGTACTGCACGAGAAAGTACAGCAATACATTTGCGCCCTGGAATGTATTGCAGGCCCCAAATCTACTGCAACCCCACAAGTCTATTGCACCACCCCCCTGTCGTTGGACCCCTTTTTGGGTCAACCCGAGGTTCACTGGTGGGGTTCTGAGGGATGGGGCCTAAGGATGAGGTGCCTCGAACAGTGCAGATCCAACCTCGGTGGGACGCAGAAAGACATACTGATTGATACTATGCGCCCCCCAGCCCTTGGAGGCGCAGGGGGGATAGCAAAAGGAGGAGGTTAGCGAATCAGCTCGCGCGTAGCTGGTTCTCCCAGCGCCCCCCTCGGCGCCAGAGGCGCGCATGTCGGATCGCGGGAAGCGCCCTGCGGAGGAGGCAAAATCAGCTGCTTGCATCAGATGTCGTACCCCTCCACTTCCCCAATCGCCTTGGCCGACCTATGCTTAGGTTGGACTTGTTCTCCTACAGGCGGAGTTTGGACGAAAAATTACAAATACCAAACATATTCAAAATTAGTCAAAAAATCGTCCCCAGACTATTTTTTGACTATTTTTGAATATTCCCCCTGTAGAGGGACAGGCCCGACTTAAGCATAGCAACAGATTTCGTACCCCTCCACTTTCCCAATCGCCTTGGCCGACCTATGCCCTCCTGCGGGCGCCGCGCGTGCTGGCCGCGTTGCCTTGCCTCGCCTGGCGAGAGGGCTCCCGCCCAAGGAGTGGGCAGCCTTTCCGCCTGGGCACTGAAGTTGACTGAATGTGGTTACCCCTTTATCAGGGCGTGCCCAGATTTGCAATGTCGTAGGCCCCCCTTGCTCAATCCCCCCTCGAAGTTGACTGAACGTGGATCCCCGTTTATCTTGGGGGCGCGCAAACATGGATTAGCGATCCATGAATTTGGCGCGCGGTCGCCAAATCCATTGTTCGGGGGAGGTTCTCCAACATGCGGCCGGTGCCGCCTCGCTCGGCGGCGGGAATCTGAGATTTCCCATTGAAGCGGGACCCGTCGCTAATCCACGCACGCCCCCTTGATCCACGCGTGCGATCGCCTCACTATCGGGGCGCGCGCAACTCTGCAAGGTCGTAGGCCCCCCTTGCTCGATGCCCCCTCTCCTTCCGTGCGACCCGAGTGTGCACTGGCACCGATCCTGGTCAGGCCGACCCTGGGCCAAGGATCGATGGGACGTACAGAAACGTGTTAAAACTATATGTCCTCCTTGGAGGCGCGCGTCCGACCCGAACAGATAGTATTCCCATCCTGTTGTGTATCTTTTCGCGAGCGGTGCGGTCAGAAAGCGCCCGCCACCACGCATATATCAGAAGATTTCTCGGTGCGCGCGTCGCCCCTGGGGGGCGACGCAGATATAGTATAAACATGTTGGGGCGACGCCGAATCGACGCTTGTACCGCTGGTGGGACACCAGTCTTTGCGCTTCGCGCCTCGAAGCGCGGAGGACGCCTACCTGTGGAGCCCCAAACCCGGCCCAAAAAGACCCTCTTGAAGCCTCTGGAGGGAGCTCTGAGAGCTCTTGGAAGGAGCCTCCGAAGGAGCTTCGTTTGCGCTTCGCGCCTCGAAGCGCGGGACGCCTACCTATGGAGCCCCAAACCCGGACAACGGAGCGCCCAAAAAGGCCCTCCGGAAGCCTCAAGGAGCTCTGAGAGCTCTTGGAAGGAGCCTCCGAAGGAGCTTCGTTTGCGCTGCGCGCCTCAAAGCGCGGAGCACATAACTATGGAGCCCCAAACCCGGACAACGGAGCGCCCAAAAGGCCCTCCGGAAGCCCTTGGAAGGAGCTCCGATAGCTCTTGGAAGGAGCTCCCGAAGGAGCTTCTGGAGAGTTCGACGGCACACGTGCTGGGAAACGCTTAGGAAAGGCCTCTCGGGGCAAAGTGCGACCTCAAGCAAGCCGCAGCGGGGAGCCTTTGCGATTCGCGCTTCCAAGCGTGGAGCACCTACTGCGGGTGATCTAGATACACGTCTACGCCTGATGCCGAGCAACAGGAGCAGAGCATTGTTACACAACACGATACATGAAAAAAGGCTCCAGGTCGTCACACAAATCCCCGTGGGCACAGGAGACGAGCACACAGTGGGATGGGCAAGTGATCCTCAGAGAAACTCTGGGACGCTGTGAACAACCACCTTCCCAGAGGATTAGGAGGAAGAAGGCGGGTGTAGATGCCTTCCCCGCCAAACCAATAAATCATACAGATCGATCCTGGGCACCAAATTGGCCTGGTCCGCAACGGTGCCCGTATCCAATTGGCTCCCCCCTAAGGGCGGGGAAGAAAGGAGGAGGTCCAGGAGGCAGACGTGGAAGCGGAGGATACGAACGCAGAGGATGAAGAAAGAGAGGAGTTGGGTGAAGGATGAGGAAACAGGGGAGAATAATGGAGAGGAAGGAGAGCAACAACACGTTGATCGACCTTGGTGGTGAAGACCTGCGACGGTGAAAGAAGGAAGCATACGGTATATGATTCGTGAGCTCCGTCGCCACTCCGGTCGGTCCCGTAGCCCAGTCCGCGAGGGCCACGCAAGCCCTGTGTGCACGAACAGCGCGCGAGAGCGCTGCGAGGGCGTGCAGAGCAGGCAGGGAGGTGAGTCAGAGCCAGGGGAGGATATGGGAGGGAACGGGGCGTGGCAGCAGAGAAGCAATTTGCACACGATGCTGGCCTGACGAAGCGAGCCTCCATGCACGCATGGAAGCGTCGAGCGGATTATGCGCCTAGGCTTCAGTCGGCAGCATCCGAGGCCAGTGCAGGTCGGAAGAGGATCTCTCGGGGATCTTCATGACGAGCAGGCAGGATGACGAAGATCTTTCGAAGGCGCAAGCTCACCGACGGGGCTGCTCGGCTTGCCTGCGGGCCGTACTCTCACGCGGCTCGACCGCGCCAGCCACAGGTGGTGCTGCGCGCGGACACTGGAGCTGCGCACAGTCGAGCACGCGTGGCATGACCCGAACGATGAAGTCCCGCGAACGCGGCACGATGCGGCGCGAGCGCGCGGCGCCACGAGCTCGTAGTCCGCGAGCGGCCCCGCTACCGCCCCCAGGGAGGCACAGGAGCTGGGACGCCGCTGCGGCCAGCTTGGAGAGCGTGGACGCCATGGGCCGTCCTCCCACACTGGCACCCGGTTCGGCTGGTGTGCAGCACGAGCTCGACCACAAAGAGACCTTCCGCGAGAAACCCGACCCCGGGGCCCCAGGACGTCCATTGATTCTTGGAGCGGGAAGGTCGCGCTTTCCATACAGCAAAGACATCGAAACCCAGAAGCCCAGGGCACCCTGGAGGCAAGCAGGGTGTTTCTTGGCATGGGTTTCCACTGTAGTTGTAGTTCCACCCGCAGCTGGACGTCGGGTTCATCACGGCGTGACGCGTACCTTCGGCAGAGGTCGTGACAACGTAAATGATGCTGCAAGAACCCTCAGTCCTCGAAGGGAACGCCCCGACAGGAAATGACGAGTTCCGCGGCTCGGCGGCATGCACTCGGTCCACATCAGCCTTGAGCCAAAACTGCTACGGAGGGGAAGAGAGGAAGATGAGGGAAAGGGACAAGCAAGGATGAGGAGGGTCGGTACGTAGGGGAGGGAAGAAAAGGGTAGGAAGAAGAGGAAAGGACGCGGAGGAAGGGGATGCGGGGAGGGGAGGGGGGGAACAATGAGGGAGGGAGGTGAAGGAAGGAGGCGGAAGGGACGCGGGGGAAAGAAGGAAGGGGAAGAGGGGGGAGGAAGGGAGGGAGGAAGAGAAAGGGCAGGGGTGCTTGTGCAGCCCCCTGGACGCGCAAGATCTAGCCGCGGGCCTTCTTGGGCTTGTCCCGCCTCGCCGGCACCATCGCCCAGCTGCCGCTCGCCTCCGGCTCCGGTCCCGAGACCGCGCCACTCCCCCTCGTCCAACCAATTCAACCCTCCTCCTCCTCCTCCTCCACCTCCTGCCCGCCTCCCTTCCCCCGATCTCGCCGCTCCTCCTCCTCATCGCTCCTCCTCGTCCCCTCCTCTACCACACCTCCTGCAGAGGCGCGCTCCTGATCAGGCTACCACAGCACAACTCCAACACAACGACCAAAACAAACACAATGTTCTCAAGTCCTCCACATGTCTCGAACTCAATTTTGCCGTCCTCATCCTTATCGTCACCGAACTCCTCCACCTCCCCATCCATTCTCTTTCTAGCTCTTCGCGTTGCGTGCTCAACACCCAGCTCCTCTGTAAATTCAAATGCTGTGGCAACATCGAACAGGTCATCGAGTTTGCTAGACCGTACAGTAGGGCGCCCATACCCTCCTGTCAACACATTCCTCCTGCTACATCACCCCCCTCACCCTCGTCCCCTGGCGGCGCGCAAGGAGGTGACCGGAGGTGGGGGGCTTCTTTGAAAGAGGCTGCTTCGTAAAAGGCCCCAGCCTTATATCTACAGATAAGGCCCGCGCCTTCTAAGAAGAGGGGGTGCTTCTAAGAAGCCCTCCCCCTCCTCACCACTCTCTGCGCGTTGCTGACATCTCCCTCCACGCTCGCTGAAGTGCAACTGATGCTAATCGTGCGTGGTGTGGGGCACCAGAATTCAGACATCCTAACTGGATTTTGGACTCGGAATCTGCTGCCACCTTGTGACTTCGGGCCCTTGCCCTCGCAGACTGCCCACACACACGCTTGCCATCTCTGCCCTCGCAGATGGACCGCCAGAGAAAATGAAGAAAACGGATCAGGCTGTTGAAGCATACAGAAAGCATTTCTAGCGCGGCTGTCGTCATGCCATGCTCACTGAGCTTTCTTGCTCGGAAGCGGGATGTGGCAACACGACTGGCCATCTGCGTCCTGGTTGTTATCCGGCACGTTGCAGCAGATATGGGGCTTCGGTGTCGACTCAGGGAACAACATCTGAATCATTGTGATGTTCCAGGACACCTGCCTGTCTGGGACTCCCCCCGCCAAGGCAAAACTGGAACTCTCAGAATCTGGCTCTCTGCTGACATGAAGACTTGGCATTGGCGCTCCGATAGGAGTGAGTTGGTACACGAGTTCGCCTTTGAAGCTCGTCGGGACCGCGATGTCTGCCACACCTGCGCTGTCAAGTGTGACTCGTCCACAGTGTGTCCTCGTTACCTGAACAGGCTCTGGGCGTTTCATGACACCCCGAAGAGAAGTGGAAGGCTTATTCATGACGTAACTCTTGAGGAAGAAGTGTCCAAAGAGCACCAACATGGACATCATGTACGTGACCATGATAACTTTGGCGAAATATGGTGCTCCGCAACGGCTGCCGTGGTGAAGCGACACCGCAGACTGCACTGCTATCAGGCAGAACTGGACAAGCTGCATGGACGTCAAGTAGGGCTTCCACGGCGTTGGTAACCCGATCGCAGATACCAAATAGTGACTATACATCAACACGTGCACGAACGCATTGAGCAGAATGGGCAAATACATGTCCCCGTTGAAGTTCGCTGGCCCCCTGGGGTCGTTGGCGTGTGAGAACTGCTGGAGGTCCCCAAATGGGGTCCGAGCTGATGGTGTCGCAGGATCGCGCCGCACCGCCGATGCAACGCCGACGTCGGCGATGCATCGGCGACGTCGTGGAACCATTGGGATCCACCAGGGCTGGACCCAAACGTTGTTGTTCGTTTTGTGTTCGCTGTGTTGTTCGTTTTGCTCTGCCCGTTGTCCTGTACATCCCTGCCAAAGCGAAAAACAAACCACAGCCGAAGTCCAGCACAACAGCGTCTAGGTCCAGCCCTGGGACCCACAGCGAGCCGCACCGCCGACGCATCGGCGGTGCGGCGCGGTTTTCCGATCCAGACCGCTCGGGCCCCATAAGCGAGGCTTGGACGAAACCCTCCCCTCGGGGTCGATTTGTGCGCTTAGAAGGATAGGATTGAAGGGTTAGGGTTTACAGTGGAGGCCCGTCCACAAGAAACCTTCCACAAGACAGCCGACCCTGAGACCCCAGGACGTCCCTGGATTTGCGGTGTGGGAACGTCGCGCTTTCCATCGAAACACCATCGACACCCAAGAAACCCAGGTGAGCGTTTTTGCATTCGGCGTTTCGAAATTGCGCGGCAAGGGGGGGGGAGGGGGGGGTTCTGGCTCCAGACCTCTGCTGAGTGCGACTGTTTGCAAGAGTGCGGCCCCTGGGGGGGACTCCAACCGCTCGAAACAGGCAGGCGCCAGAAAAAAACAGCCAAGATTTACTCCATGGGGGGAGGGGTGGTTTGGGGGCCTGCGCCAATCGGCACAACAATGAATCAAAAAACGGTCACCAGGGCACCCCGGAGGCAAGCAAGGTGCTTCTTGGCATGGGCCCCCACTGCAGGGTTTAGGGTCTGAGCCGTGCACGGCCGGGTGAAAGCTCGAGGCCTCTCGAGGTGGGCCCACGACATTCCAGGGAGGGATCGCCGAGGTGAGCCGAGACGACCCTGGGCGGGCCGCCAGGGACCTCCGCCGTGAGTTCCAAGGAGCGAACGAAAGGGCTCCACGACAACCCGTCAGATGCCCGAAGAGAAAGCCCCAGACCGCGGACATCAGCCGAGCGCGCTGGATACAAAATCGCATGCTTCTGTCCAAGTTCGGTCCTGTATGGTATGCACCCCCCGTGCCGCGAGGCACGCCGAGTGCAGTGTCCTCAGGGCCCTTCACAATCTCTGCATTGAAATTTAGAATGCGTTTCACGGGGCACAAACCCCAGCTTCTCTAAAGTGTCGGGCGTTCCCAAGGCTTCTTGCACAACTTTTCCCACGGCCTGGGGAGCAAGGTTGGGAGTCCACACTCTCAACGTGCCAAAAGATGGCTCAAGGGGACCGTCCTGCATTCCTCTTGGGAGCCTCTTGGACCGTTTTGGAGGCCCCATGAGGTCTGAACAACTATAGGCTGTCTGATTTGCGCATGCTTGTGCACCTTTTCTGCCTCCCAACAATACAACACAAGAAACAACCGCAATGTCTTTTCGTGACGTCCAGCGGTTTGATAAATAGCCTGGAATCGTTATTGTATTCATGGGGGTACGCGTGTTACCCAGGGGGGGGCGGGGGGGGTTACGCGAACGGCGGCCGCGGCGTGCGCCCGCCAGGGTGAGTCCGGGCCACCAGCACATCAATCGCCTGTGCGCACCACAGTCCATGTGTACACGACAATGCCCAATGCCTGCGTGCCAGTACTTGTGCACACGACAATGCCCGATGCCTGCGTGCAACAAAGCGACGCCTGCGTACACCACAGTGCCTCCGTCCACCACGCCAGTCGCGCGCACCACAGCACCACGTCGCCTGTGTACACCGCAATGCGCAACAGCGCCTGTGTACACCACGGTGCTTGCGTGCACCAGAATGCTTCTGTACACCACAGCGCCTGTGTACACCACAGCAACCATGAGTACCGCAGCGCCTGTGCACACCACAAAACCTCCGTGCACCACAACGTGTGCACCACAACGCCAAACGTGCCGGCGGGCGCGTTAGGAGCTTGCGGACACCATTGTGAGCGCCACAGTGCGCCGGGGGCCTGCTACGAACCAATGGCGCGACCAAGGCGCGAGGAATGCTCGACCATGGAGCAGCCATGCCCCGAGGGGAACGGGCTTTGGGGCGCCAGCGGGACGCATTCGCCAGCCAGGATCGATTTCTGACAGCCCCAGGGTCCGCCGAGAGAAGTAAATGGAGGCGGGAGGTGGGGGAAGGTTGGAGGATGTGGCGCGTCGACCGTAGTAGAAGTCTATGTCGTGACGCCTTGGAAATTGGTTTCTAACACCGCGTGGATCGCTCAGTCTTGAACGACCTGCGAAACCGGAAGTTCAAGCCCATTATTGAACCATGACTTCGCACCGCGGGTTCGTCTCTGAGAATCCTGGAGCCCGAAAGCCCGAAAACCCTCGCAACCTCGAACGTCCGCGTTGGGGTCGCCGCCGCGCCGCCTCTGCGCCGGCGAACTGTCTGCGGCCAGAGGCAACAACGGACGACAACGAGAGCCCCCCCCCACTGGGGCCGCCAAGCTGTGAACATGCTGTTATCTGGTTCCCTTCCCCTTCCCACCTCCTACTCCCCTCCGCCTCCTCCTCCTCGTCCTGCCCATTCTCCTCTGCTATCGTCCTGCTGCACCACAACGCCTGCGTGTACCACAACGCCTGCGTACACCACAGCAGCCGCGTGCACTACAGCGCCTGTGTACGCCACAGTGCTTCCGTGCATAACAACGCCTGTGAACACCGCAGCACCTGTGCACACTACCAGTACCCATGTTCACCTCAGCGTACGCGTACGCCACAGTGCCTGCAACGCACTGGCCCTGCGTGCGCGTCGATGTCTGCGTGCGCCAGAGCGCCTTACTCCTTACAGTGTACTTTGGAAATTGCAAAAATATTCACGCTTGCGTCTGGTTTGTAAGCGCTACCGTTGCGGGGAGGGTCTGGGGCGGGGTAGCAATATTAAAAAAACGATCCCCTCCGTGGTTTTCCTCTTCGCAACCGATCCACAAATAATTCGCCCCTATTCTTTTCCAGGCAACTTGGCCCGACAAATGGTTCGAACCGCATCCAGCCGAAGCAGCTTAGGAGACAACCGCAAGTAGAAAGGAGCGGTGAAAATGCACGCTTGCAGACAGAAGCTGGCCCCGCAAAGCACCCGAATGGCAGAGAGGGAGGGGCGGAAGCATAAGAAGGGTGATGGGAAGGGGGGGGAGAAGGACGCCAACATCGAGTGGGCACGAAAAAAATGCACCTGCCGACAAGAGCAGGCAAGTGACCCCCCAGGGATCGATCCTGCAGTGGCAATGTTAAATCAGTATCGTAATCCCATAGCAAGACGCGAACAGGGAATAACAGCGAAGTGTCCCACCCTCCCCCAACATCCACGCCTGCAACAGGCCACCAAGCTGACCCAAGTGGCACCGAGGGACGTCAAGAAACGCAGTGGGGGCCCGAAGGCAATGATCAGAATGCTCCAACTGGCCTTGGACGCCAAGACTTATCGCTAAACTCTACAGATCAACGATTGTTCTGGTGCCACCTTAACTTGCACGATAGGGCCACAGTCACTTCACAAAACCGCCCAAAATGAAGGTCCCCAGATGGCACAAATTAACCTTCAGAGGCCCCAAATGAGCAATTCTCCGCCAAATCAATCAAAGATAGCCAACGGAACGCCCAAAGGCTACCGTACCGGAGATCGCCTCCAAAAGCACCCGAAGCCGCCCCTAGTTTGTTAACGATGGTCCCAAGAAGCTCCCGACAGGGCAGAAAAGGCTGAGCGAGAAATCCGAGGAACAAGAGCGACCCCAAAGGACCCCAAACCAAGATGGCACCAGGCTGAATATGGGTTTGGCGGATAGAGTGATGAATCGAAGGGTAGGATCAAACCGACAACGATGTTGATGGAACAATGGTGGAACACATGGAGAAAGGTAACCTGTCGAAACGACATGCGCAAGAGGAAAAACCACGTGTCCAGGAACTCCCAAAACTTCTGGGCAAAGAATACCCAAAATACATGCGCCAAGAAACCAGCGTGACCGTCATCATCACCATCGCCTGGAATCACAGTCCGGTTGCACACAAAATTGCGCTGAACAGACCTGGCCGAATACATGATGCCCCAAACGACGTACCCAGCCAGGACCACGCAAGTGAAATTATACAACAACAGGATACTCTTGAATGACTTGCACTTGAACGGTACCCCTCGATACCCCATGTACTTGTACAATGCGAATGTGACGCCCAAATAAAATATGTTCGCACTGACCAAGAACTGCCAAGAAGTGCCGGGTAGATCAGGCTGGAAGCCGGCGTCTACTCGAGATCGCCATTGCACCAGCTGCTCTGAGTAAGAATCCGATAATGCTTGCAAAAGGAGCATCCTGTTCGTGGGGCAGCGCGGGCGGACACGTCAGCACTGACCTGTAACAGATAGCTTGAGCCCAAACCGCTGCTGATTTTTCGGGTTGTAATGGTACTAATCAAGAACTGACGATGATGGTGATGAAGAATAGCGGGTTGTTGGATCTCTCGTGCCAGAAGCGTGGTGAGAGAGAGACGTAGAGAAAGAGAAAGAGAGAGAGAGGAACAACAAACACATATACCGACAAGAGACCCCTTGGGGGGTTAAGGAGGCTGTGGGGGAGGCAATGGGGGGATCGACGTAATCTTTGATATCCATAAGATGCGCAATTCAACTCACAAGTGGACAAACATCGGGACACCCACATGGATCAACATATGTTTTTATGCTTTAACAACCACCAAATCACCACAACACATCCACAGGGCGACCATGGGACAACCACAAAATAACCACAACACAACCACAAAACAGCCACGGACCACGGGACAACCGCGGGACAACTACGGGACGACCACGGAGCAAGCATGCGACAAACACTAGATGGGACAAACACGGGACACGCACAAGGCAAACACAGGACAACCATGGGACAGCCACGGGACACCCGCAAGACAACGACAGGACGAAAAAGGGACGCACGCGGGACACGCACGCGACAAACACAGGAAAAACACGGGACATGAACACAAGACAAGCACGGGGTAAGAACAGGAAAAGCAAAGGGCCAACCATGGGACAAGCACGGGGCTTACAGGACCACCACATGGAACAACCACGGGACAAGCACGGAGTCACCGCGGGACAACCAGAAAACAACCACGGGACAAACGCAAGGCAACCACGGACTCGTGAGCGTTTTCTAATTCGGCGTTTCGACATTGAGCGAAGAGAGGGGGGGGTCTGGCTCTGGACCTCTGATTAGTGCGACTGGTTGCGACTGTGCGTCCTGTGAGGGAGACTCCGCCTGTTCAAAGCAAGCGCAAAAACAGCCAAGATCTAACTACTCCATGGGCGGGGGGGGGAGGGCCGGCGCCGATCGGCAAAACAACGAACAAAAAAACGATTCCTTGCTGGCGTCTTGCCGCGACACCCACGCGAGGTCCACACGTTGAAGACAGACCGCCTTCCACCCTGGCAAATACGAGAGGTTAGAAGCGTAGGGAAAGCCGGAGGCGAAACGCCCGGGCCGCCCCACTGACACGTCTGGTGGCGCGACATGCAGGAGCCACCTACAACGAAAACGGGGGGAGGGAGAGGGCTGCCAACAGCATTGGACGACGACGACGGGCCCGCGCCGATCGGCAAAACAACGCATAAGAACACGATCGCTTCACCGCGGTACAGCCACGGGACAGCCGCGGGACGGCCCGGCGCACGCCCCGAGCGGGCGGGAAACCGGCGCTCCTTTTGTCGCAGCCTGGGCCTGGCTGGCTGCAACTTCGGGGATATCCGCCGGCCCCCCCCTGCGGGGGGCCACCATGCTGCGGGGCCCGGTTTCCCCTGCTCGCTGCGCCAATATACCAGCTTCCAGTCGCCAATGTTACCGTTCTACTTTGCGGTCGGGCATGCCCTCCTACAGGCGGATTTTGGATGAAAAATCAAACATCGGAGGTTGGGGGGTGTGAACGCAAGTGGCCCCAAGCGGGAAATCGGTTTCGGCTTCGGTTCGCGTCGTGCGTGTGGGCGAGGCGAAGCTGCGCGAGTTCCTGCACTGGTAGAGGCCACATGGAGCCCCCCCCCCCGGCGGGCGCGTGTCCCGTGGTTGTCCCGCGATTCTCCCGTGGTTGTCCCGCGGTTGTCCCGTGGTGGTCCCGCGGTTGTCCCGATGGTTGTCCCGCGGTTGTCCCGTGGTTGTCCCATGGTTGCCCTGATGGTTGCCCCGGTATAAACGGGTCGATAGATAGAAAGGCAGATGTGCGCGACAAGGACAATTGAAGAAACCACCAAAGAACCCAGAGCCATCGCGACCGCCTTCCCCTTCCCCCCCAACCTCCTTATCACCCTTAGGGTGGTCCTGTCGGTATATAAAGAATGCGGGGAATAGTCACAAGACCATTTTTGAACTATTTTTGAGAATTCCCCCTGTAGACGGACACGCCCGACTTAATTCACGTTTTGCTTCCTGCTGCAAGTGGTTACTGTCTGCGCCAGCGGGAAGGCCGAACACCACCCTGGTTACCACCATGAGGTTTCGTTGCCAGAATCCATCGCAAATTGGTCAAATGTCGGACTCCCGAAACCCGAATCCTAAGTAAATTGTACCAGGTACGCGCTCTGGAGGCCAGAATATATGGCAAAGTGACCTGCTTCGCATGATGTTTGCCTCGTGCTCTCGAAGCAGGAAGCCCTATGAAATTGCACCGGACTTGCGCTGCCGAGGTCGACATCCTTTGAACAGTGTACCATATTCGAGCCCCCGAATCTACAACCTCTTGCAAATTACATCAGCTTCGCACTCCCGAGAACACGATCCCCCGTAGATTGTGCCAAGCTCGCGCTCCCCAGGCCGCGTTCCCTTGTATATTCCGCCTGATGCGCGCCCTGAGAAGGAAACAAGGCGTTCAACAGAAACTCCAGCATCTCAAGGTGCTTGCTGAATGCCAATCGCCCTCGCATGTTGTCCCCAAAATTTTCAAAACAGCGCCGACACGTCACAGCATAGCTCTGACATCTCCAATTCTGATAGAGCGGGGGCCGGCGGCGGAAGGCGAAGCACTTGCGGATGTGTTTCGTATAATGCGACGCCGAAGCCTGAGCAATCGGACGACACACGCATGCTGTTGCGACACATGCTGCCGCGCCTCAACCACATGCATGCTGCTGCGCTCCCCCACCGTAAGATCTGAATTCGAGGACTCCCTGCGTGGGGAACTCTTTTCGGTCGTCTACCCCTCTAGTTCAAATTCCAAAGAAGAGTCAACATCGTCTGATGTTGCCTGGTTTGGCCCCTGATTTTGCCTAGAGACATCTTTAGAATGTGTTTGGCTTGGGGCCCTGGTTTGGCCTGATTTGGTGCCAGTTTTGCCTGAGATGTCCTCACAGTTTGGCTGGTTTGGCTTAGTCTGGGGCCAGTTTTCCCAAAGACAGACGTCCTCAAACATTTTCCTGGTTTGGCCTGGTGTCGGCGCGGCTTCGCCTGAGCTGGTTTCGGCGCGGTTTCTTGAAACGTCCTCGCAATTTGCCTGGCTGGGTCTTGTTTGGGGTCTGGTTTCGCCTGAGACGTCCTCACGATTTACCTGGTTTGGCTTGGTTTGGGCGCGGTTTAGCATGAGACGTCCATGCGACTTGCCTGGTTTTGCAGCGGTGTCGCTTGAAATATCCAGAGTAACCGATCGCTTTGTTATGATTCAGGGTGAACTTCGCTTACAGCGTCCTCATATTTGGCTTGGTTTGATGCGGTTTTGGCGGCCTCTAGCTAGAGAGGCCCTCCACGTCCTGTGTCCCGCATGGTCCAGGTTTGACCACCATCCACCTGAGATATCCTCTCGTCCACTTTGGATTGACTCCTTCAAGACGCAATAAGAGACCCCAACCCACAGCCAAGAAAGCGCCATCAGAAACTGGAGCAATCATGAAGAATGGCACCAAGATGAGGTGATGCCAATACTGGGGATAGGGATGTGTCAAGCTGGTAAAATACAAAAACCGGCTGCGCAACCCCCGCTCTGCAGTGCAAGCCACCGCATCCGCACCGCGCAACCCACCGCGCAGCCTACCGCGAAGCCTTCCGCGCAACCGCATGGCGACACCGGCACGGCGTGGCGTCAACGACTGGACCCTGACAGGCTAGGCCAACCCCCAACAACAGAAGTGATAACCCTTCCAAGAGAAAGACCAGCTCGTACGTGCCTTGGGCTACGACAGCCCATGGGCGTGTACACCGCCAGATCAGTCATGCAGATCTACATGGCGCACTCTCTGGCGCCGTCTGCCTGGAGGCGTCACTGACTGCAAACTGAAGGCAGAAACTGTCACCGGTCAAAGGGATTGCATCAGGCAACGCAAAACTCATTCCTTCCTGGGTGCCCCGGCTCGCCGGACGCACGTGTCGGTGGCGAGGAGGGGGAGGGCCAATTTGAGTGTGACAAACTAATCTACTCGCCACAGCTCGAGCGATGTGCCACCCTCAATGCACTGGAAGTCAAACCATCACTGGCTTATCGCCGTCACTTGACAGTCGGTGGTTATCTTTTGACCACGCTGCTACGTTTAGGTGCGGCATGTCCCCCTACAGGCGGATTTTGGACGAAAAATTGAAACTACCTCCAAAAAAACTTAAAAATTATCAAAAATGGTAGAGAAATCGTCCCCTGACTTGTTTTAAACTATTTTTGAATATTCCTCCTGTAGAGGAAAACGCCCGACTTCAGCTTATTGCGTCACTTGACAAGCGGTGGCTGCTGCTTGCTTTCGCACTGACGGGGAGAAGCAGGCCGGCGTTCGAACCCTGGAGCGGGCATGAGACGGCCGCTCCGAGCCAACGGGCCGCTCCCTCGCCATCCGGCAGGTCGCCGACGTGGAAGGGCCCTTGGGGCCCTCGGGGGCGGCCAGGAGGCGGGCGTCCAAGAGGGGGGGGGGGCGCAAATCATGGCGTGCGGCACGTGCGCGGCCCAGGGGGAGGGCCAGGGGCGTCTTGAAATAAGAAGAGGCGCCATGAAATCTGGGGAAATACCATGGCCCCCGCCGTGATATCCCCCTCCCTAAGTCATCACCCCCCTCTTTGCCGCCCCCGACATCATGCAGGCCACCGATCTGGGAAGGCCTTTGGGGCCAAGCTCTCTCCAGGAATACCTGCGTAAACGCTTGAAACACGCGATCGGGGCTCTTCTGACCCAGATCAGTCAGGCCTTGCAGAATCCTGCAAGATCCTTCACCCAAACCTGGGTCAATGCGCAGGATCCTGCAAGATCCTGCAGGATCATGCACCCAGACCCGGGTCAATACGACCCTGGCCCTGCAGGATCCCGCAAGATCGGGCGCTCTGGCTGACCCCCGTTTGCAATGACCCCCGTCTCTGGAGCGCTGACGCGAGCACATTTGAAGCCTTCTGGGCCTCCTGGGCAGTAGGCGAATGCCGATGACCCGGAGGACGTGTGTGAACGCGAACGTGTCTTTGTCCACAGGAACCCGTCGGGGCGTCAAGGGCTCCAACATTCTCGACGGATGGTGATGAGGTGAAACCTGCATTGGGCAAATCATCGGGAACTCCTGTGGGGCAAATGCTCAGATACCCCTACCGCTGGCGCTGAACCTCACGCGCTCTGACGAGGACTCCGAAAAGAATCCGGCTGGCGCGAAGAGGGCCCCTCAGGAGGAACAACAAAACTAAAGCAATCGAAGGCCGTCAGTATCGGCACAGTAGGAGCTCGACCACCAAAAAACCTTCCACAAGACCCAGGACGTCCATTGATTTTGGCGTGGGAGGGTCAGTCTTTCCATATCAAGAATCATCGAAACCCAAAGAACCCAGCGCACCCTGGATGCAAGCAAGGTGTTTCTTGGCATGGGTTTCCACTGTATTTCCCTTGAGTTCCGTGGAGTACGGAACAAACGCATGGGCATAAACGCTGCGAAGCCTGTGTGGATGTCTTGGGTCGGCGCTGGCACCCCCCCCTCCCGTGCACAAAGCAACCCAGGGGCGGCGCCGGAGGCGTCGCCAGGTGGGACCCAGCGACGACCCACGAACGCGCCTTCGAAAGCTGTTTGTTTACTTCTGTGACTTCATATTCTTCGAGATGCCCGTCGTTCGAAGGAAGTGGGTAGAAACATGAAGTACGAAGGCGTCGAAAAGACTGGGTCTCGTCCCACCCCTTGAAAAGGTGAAAGAGAAGCTTCTCAAAATGAGGAAGGCACTTAAAGAAGAACTGGTTCATCCAGAGCTTAACATTTTCAACGTACGGCGAGTATGGAAGTCGCCCAAATGCACATGAGGTCGGACGATGGCGACGCATCGCCGATGTATCGGTGAAAATTGGCGATGCGGCGCGATCCTCCTCCCCTGTTTGCTCCCTCCTCATTTGGGCGGCCTGGATTTAAACGACCGACGGGTCAAATTAAAGTATTGCCATCGGACACCTTAGCAAAATAACGAGGCCCCATTGGGGCATGAGTTGCGCCTAGATTCGTGGGGCCCGGAGGGAAACCCGTGGGAGGACCTGAGGAACATCGAGCCCGTTTTGAAACTGGAGCTGACCTAATAACGAAAAAGGTTGACTGCAATGACTCTGAAGTGCCTGGGCTGGATCGAATAGCGAAGCCGGATCAGATCGGAAACACATCGGATCGCCAACGAAGCGTCCTCCTCCTCCTCCTCCTCCTCCTCCCCCTCCTCCTCCTCCCCCCTCCTCCTCCGCCCCCCTCCTCCTCCTCCCCCCTCCTCCTCCTCCTCCTCCTCCTTCTCCTCCTCCTCCTCCTCGTCCTCCTCTTTGAATCGGATCGAAGCCGATCGGCGCGCACGGCTCCAGCTTGCCTGGTCAGTGCCAGTTAAACCGAACCGAGCCAGACCAGAGTCTCGGCCCAGGACGGCAAATCGAATCGCATCGCACTTTAGGCCGGGCGTGTCCCCCTACAGGGGGATTTTGGATGAAAAACAACAAATGGTCAAACCATGGTTAAATTACCCCAGTGCGATCCTACCTAGAAGTTGGAGCGCCTAGGAAAGCAGCTTTAGTTGCTATGCTATGCTATGCTATGCTATGCCATGCTATGCTGCGCTATGCTATGCTATGCTATGCTATGCTGCGCTATGCTATGCTATGCTAAGCTATGCTAAGCTATGCTATGTCATGCTGCGCTGTGCTATGCTAAGCTATGCTAAGCTGCGAGTTCCACTGCCCGGCCCCTTTAAGAAAAGAGAGTGAGAAACCTTCTAGGCTGAGTCTAGGTAGGGAACATACTCAAAACATACTCGAACACTCGTCCCCTGAAAATTAGTCTCCGAACTATGTCTGACTATGTTGGAATCTTCCTCCTGTAGAGGAACGTGCCTGACTTAATCCTACCTGGAAGAAACAACTGCACAAACATGAGCTTGCGAAGTCCGGGCGGATGCTTGTCGGATCTGCGCTGGATCCTCATAGGCGGCACCTCAGGGGGCCCAATGCCGATCCAACAAACATCCGCACAAACTTTCGACAGCTTATGATTATGCAATTCGTCTTCACCTACTCTTTCATCTTCTGGAAAAACGTATCGAACAAAAAATACTTCAGGCCAACCCTCTAGCCAACCCTGGCAGACTTTCCTACAGGAAGAGGAGGACAAGTGTAAACCCAAGAAATATCAACGATGTCGCAATACACCCTCTTTAGAGGCCCCTACAAGAATCAATTTCCGTTGCGGGAAATGCCCCGTTGAAAGATAATCGTCTGAGAATCCTCAATCTTGCTAAAACGCAGTTTCTGGAACTTTCCGCAACGAACCAACGTGACTTTTGCGTCCTATCATTCCTAAGCTGTGTTGAGACACAATACATGGAACTCCAATGCTGCGAATCAACGTGATTGCTGTGTCCTGCCAAACCTAACTCGTGGCATGGCAGAACACCATGCAGGCGATCTTTGGAAGCGAATGCGCGCGGCGCTAAGGCGAGCATCACATTTTGAAAACGGCCCGCCCTTCATCCTCGAAACTATGGCACATGTACAAACCGAATGTGCGCGGCGGTGAAGCGAGAGCCACATTTCGAAAATTACCCGCCATCCATCCTTCAAAGTGCCGGAACCATTCATAACGAACGTGCGCGGCGCCGAGGCGAGAGACACATTTTGGAAACGGCCCGCCTCCATCATTGAAGCTGTTGCAAGCTTCAACGCTCGAGGTCATAAAGGCGAGGTGGTCTAAGGCGAAACGCTGGATCCGCCCTACCGACGTGTCTGGGGGTGCGACAGGGAGAAGTTGTTCATGAGGAATCAAAGAGTGGAGGCCGAGGACAGGGCGGAAAGAAGGGACTCCAATGAACGCCCTGACGAGGCCAGGAGGAGACAGACGGTCAAGAACCGAAGGGGGATGAGGAGGATGAGGAGGAGGAGGAGGAGGCGGCGCCGGAGGACGAGGACACACAGAAGGCGGATGCTCCTCCGACAAGGCCTTCGAGGACGAGTTCCGGTGGCGCTCCCACCTCCCAGGGGTGGGCTGCGGTGACCCGGCCAGCCCCGGATGGCAACGGGTGGCCACGTGGCGAATCCTCGGCGGACCCCCTGAGCAGCAACAGGGCGGCAGCGGGCGGCAACCTGGCGAGTGCCCAGTCGACCCATCGAATTCCCGAGTGACACAAGCAAGAACCTGTAAGAGCAAACACTGTTTGGGGAACTACCTATCGAAAAACAACCCCGGCCAACGCTCCGGGCCAATCCTGGCTGAGGCAATTCCTTCCATGAGGCACAGTACACTCAAACCACCGGATAAGGATGTGCGGTAAGGATGCAAGGGCTTGAAGACCATGAGGATACCTTTCGAGCGGGGCGCAGCCAGCGAAAATCGCCAAAGACGGGGCGAAGGGGCAAGGATGCATGGGCACCCACAAGTCGGAAGAAATACGTGGAAGCATGACGTAAGAAGGCGGATGAAGTAGACTGGGTTCGGGCCCGCCAAAATATTAGCAACAACAACACACAAACAAAATTAATGCCGATTCGTGAAAGAAAAAGAAGCTTAAAGCAGATTTGGGATCCTGGACATCCCTACATGAACTGCACCTGTTTAACGACCCCTTGAAAATCGCTCACTGTGCGACTTGACTGCGCTTGAGCAGGGACCGACCGTCCCGGCATTCCTATAGGCATACCACGACACGTTCTTAGAACCCCAGAAATGTTCTTGCATTACAACAGTGTTCTTAGATCATAGGGCCGATGCATTACGACAAAACGGTCTCAGCAAACAACGTTCCGAACACATTTCGTGCAGACCACGATATGTTCCTAGAACGTTCTTCGGTGGGCCGATAGGCAAACCAAGACGCTGCGCCACTGCTTGACTAGAACAAGAACAACTGCATAAATATGAACTTTTGGCGCTCCGCGCAGATTTCTTGGATCCGCGCTGCACCCCCTCCCTGGCGCGCGGAGAGCGCCAGGGGCGGCGCTGGAGGCGCCGCCGCGGGGGCTCGGCGCGGATCCACGAAAACCGCTTGGAGCGCCAAGAATTACGAGTGTGCCGTTTTTCTTGTTCGATTGGTGCACCTTCCTTCCGCGGGCGCGGGGGGGCCTCCCACCGCAGCCCAACAAAAAGACAGGTCGGTTCTTGAAGTAGGAGGGAATTCGAAGTATATTTGGGACCTTGGACATCCCTGCATCACCTACACCTTCCAACGACCCCTTGCGAAATGACCACTGAGCGACCTGACTGCACCTTCCCCCTGTTGAGCAGGCACCGACCTTCCCGGCATTCCTATAGGCCTACCACGACGTTCCCTTAGAACCCACAGAAGTTCTAAGAACCAAAACAATGTCTTTAGAACGTAAACCCGATGCGTTAAAACGAGACGGTCTCAGCCAGCAATGTTGTAATAACATTTCGTGTAGACCACACAAGGTTCTTAGAATTTTCTTTGGTAGGCCTATAGGCGAGCCAGGACGCTTCGCCACTGCTTGACTCCGCGGGCGCAGGGGGGGCCTCCGCTCTGCGCGCCCGGGCCGCCCACGTCTCCTTGACCTCCTCGGCCGGCGC
>CAUYUJ010021627.1:437500-450000 GCA_963575745.1 Prorocentrum cordatum
AGCCACGCTGCAACGCAAGGCCCTCGGACGGACGTCGCCCCTCGGCGCGCCCGCCGCTTGGGGGGTCCAAGAGCCAGCGCTGCAACCCAAGGCCCTCGGACGGACGTCGCCGAACGCCGCGACGAGTTTGTATAATGCCTGGGCATGGCCAAACCGAGCCTAGCCATGGCAAGTCACTAAGCGGGCCTTGGACGACCTCAGGCATGTCACTCAGCGGGTCACGCCAACCTTTTGACTTGCACACCAGGGCTCGGCCTCTGGCGGGAAGCCTCCGAGCGTCCATAAGAGAAATATATGTATGCAGCGACTGTGGATGTCTAAGATTGCTGAAGTGCCTCGTGTTCTCCGCAATCCTGCCGCTGCCACCTTCTCTGCCACAACAAACGCTGTCTAGCCCCCGATGTTTGAGGCTGCCCGTATCAGAGTACTTGCAGCAGCTGGTACAGAAGATCAGCGAGCGGTCGTGTCCAACCACTGGGTACTCCAGCAAAGCATGTTTCTGCACCAACCAGGGCCACGGCAAAAGAGGCTCCTTCGCCGCCGCCTGCTGCTGAGGAGTGGCCAGATCATCCCCCGGATGCCCAGGAAAAAAAAGATAATATTTGAAAGTGTCACCCTGCTCGTGGAACCACACCTCGAACTGGGCAATGTAACGCAGCAGCATCTTGTGGAGGCGCATGGCGCCACGAACGAATCGCTCCTGAACATCCGAAGCTCGATGGAAGGAGGCCCCAGCCTTGGCCAACCCATCAGCCTCCGCATTTCCAGCCCGATCAAACTGGCTAATGACTCCTTCCCTGGCGTCTGCCATGCTCGCGTGCGCCTTTACGCGCGAAACGGGAGCGCGGCAGAAATCGCCGTTCATCTTAGTGCGCTTCCACAAGTGTGCTCTCAGGTTGCCTGGCCCACTTGCCGCCTCAAGTCTGTGACAGCAAACAACCGAGCCCTTGCAATCTGACTTGGCTTGATAAGTGCCCATGGCAAGCTGGCTAGCCTTCATGAGCGCATAGTCCTCGCCGTCGCGGGCCACTTGAGTGGGCCCTTCACACCGTGGGACGGCGCCGTGATATCGTGCAACTCTGCGCCGCTCAGCATCATAAACCGTGACGGCCCAGCCTGCTGAACGCAACTCGGGCACGCGAGTCGAGAAGGCGCTGCCGTCCACAACCACAAATCCGGCATTTACAGACGTGATCCCACGTCGATCCACATCAACCATATCGTGCTGACTGGAACGGCCCGCGCCATGGAATACTTGCCCTATGTGTGGGAGAAGTCAGCGCGCGAATCGATCCGGTCTATCCTCAGGTTCACTGAGCATCCTCTGCTGCCCTTTGAACCTCCAAAGGGATGAGCAGTCGCCCCTGCGCCGCAAAGGCGTCACGCACGAAGAAGCGATGGAACAGCGTGCCAGGCGCCGACTGGCACCTGGTACATAGTGACGGGTGCCCAGCAAAGGCACGAGCAATCCTGACCTGCGTCCAGTGGCCGCCAGTAATCACACCGCGAAGTGATCGACGCTGATGAGGCGAGAGTCGCTTGCCGTGGAGCGCCTCTGACATCGGCTGCCAAGAGATCGGGCCCGTCCTGGTTGAGCCCGCAACCTGCATAGCAGCAGGCGCGTCACGGTCAATCTGCCTCCGCACCCCCAGCTTCACAATGTGAGACATCCAGCTGGCCGAATAGAAGTTCAGATCCCAAGAGAAACCTTCATCGTCAAGAAGAGTGAAAGGGTCCAGCAGCTTCCAACAGATCCTGTAAAGGCTGAGCATCAACGCAGCAATGGGGTTCTTGAATTTCAGCCAGGCCTGCGGATCCTCCAACAATGGGAGTGCCGAAACCATCAGCGCCGAGACCAGAGAAGAAGTAATCGTCCCAGTGGACATGATCACAATGTAAGTGTGCATGGCATCTGACGCGGCAATAACTAAAGGATCATTGTGCCATCCGTTCCCTGCACGCATAAGCGAGAGGCCCACCGACGAACCAGGCTTGAACCGAGCACCTGCGTTTAAGAAGGACATCCTGAGCTGCTGGGTCCTGCTATTGGGCACCCCTGCGATGGAGCATCCCCGCAGCGCCTTTGAGGGGGCCCCCGAGCGGTGGACAGCTGGGCGTTGCCTACCAAGACCTTTGAGAGCCAAGGGCCTGTCCCCTTTTGCCGTTGCATCTCGAATACGAGTGAGCTGTGTGCCTATACGCCTATAACGCCCATCAACAGCACCACCCCCGAGGCGCCGATGATATTGACCCCATCCTGGGAAGGGAACTCCAGCAGGCCACAAATCGGCATCGTCGTCCTCGATCAGGTTGAAAGTCTCAGCGTCACTGCACGCAAAACCATCTTGTCCCACGAAAGCGGCAGCCCTCGGGCCTGGGGCAGGCCCACCGTCTCCTTGAAAGCGAAACTGAGCTCCCCGGCAACCGTCTGCGGGCCCCCGACCGAGTGTAGACTGATATCGTCGATCAATATTTTAATCCTGAGCGAGCTGCGCCAACCCCCCACGTGTCGAAGGGCCGTCACCGTCATGGGCTTCGCTAACCCCGCGGCGCACGAACAGCCTGCGACGATGGTCCCGTTGGCGAACATATCGTGGGAGGTCGAGTTCTGGTAGGAGGCCCTCCTGGGCCCTCTATACAGAGCGCAGAGCGGCCTCAGAAGATTCACAGGGAAACCAGTGTCCCGAGCTGCGCACAACAACTCCGCGTGCGACGCCATTTCGCAAAACTTCCTGAGGTCTATAAACGCACTAGCGCTAACAAAATTAAACTCTGGGGCTGCGCTGGCAAGCACATTGTGGATCCACGCCGGCTTGTCGCACGAGGTCTCCGAGGACCCTCCCCAGAAAAAGGGGCCTGGTAGGGTGGCTTCCCATTGGGCGACCACACGGTGCCTGAGGCGGGACCACAGACGGGCGAAGAAGGGGAGCAGGCCGATAGGCCTAACCCCTCCCGTAACCTTCGGAAGAAACGCTATAAGGGCCAGCCAAACGTCTGCGAGCTCTGGATTCTTTTCCCAAGCGAGGAGGAGGAGCGCAAGGGTCGAGACGAGGACAGACGGAAGTCTTTCAACCCACCTCGGATGGAAGCAATCCCAGCCAAGCGCCGTCTTGCTCTCAAAGGAGCTGAGCACCGCCTTCACATCGTCGACCGTGAACGGAGGCAGGGGCTCGGCATGGGTTACACCCCAATCCAAGGGGTGGGGCTCATCAGACCTGGCAGCAGCGACCCAAAGACTAGACCACTCTTTTAACATGTCTTGCAGGGCTTCGTGCCCGGCAACAGGCAAACCTTGGGCCAGGTCCGCGGCCGTGGCCCCTTTAGGGCCCTTGGAGAACCGGTGGGCCCAGCTGGCCCCGTTGGAAAAAGCCAATTCCGAATATTATTTCCAAGCCTGCTGGGCGGCGGCTGCGTCGGCTGCAGTGTGCGACATCACCTGGTCCTGGAGACATTTACAGACCTGGGCGCGCTTGCCGGGATCTTTCAAACCTGCCAGGAAGTCACCGAGCGAATTCACAGAGATGCCGTCCTCCCCCGCCCACTCCAAACCATCCCAAACCTCAGAATAATCTGATAACATGCGCAAAGCACTAGATTGCTGGGCTAGCTGGGGTTAAGATTCTTTACCTTCCGCCCTCAGCCACTGCATGGCGAGACGTCTAACGGAAAGCCAACGCTGGGTGGTGGGGCTCGCTTTTCGGCGGAGGCTCTTACCCCATTCACAGGCCAAGGGAACTCTCTCGAGCCTGCATCCAGCAGAGCGACCGCAAAACCTCGGTCTCTCGGCGACGGGGATGGCCAAAAAGAGGCCGCGGTAGAGTTCGGCCGAGGAAAACCACCTGCGAGCAAGGCTGTCGAGAGATTCATGTTCCTCCAGCTCAAAGCCTGGCCAAGTTGACGCGTCGCCAGGCACGACAATTTGCCCTGAGGGGGGCATCAAAAACTTCTCCTGCTGCGCTCTACGGTACGCGAAGTTGGAGCCGCCGAGCCCAGACAGACGCAGCACCGCGGCCCTGTGAGGGCCCACGGGAGCGTCGTCGATCACACCCACGCTCCTGATGCAGGGAAGCAGGATGTCGCTGACGATGTAGTAATCGCAGTGCGAGCAGTTGCGAATTGGTCGCCCTCCGTGGACGAGCTCAGCATGTAAGCGTCCTAAGATGCCAGCCCGAAGAAAGGCGTCGCGCCCGAAACATTCAGAATCCACATTCCAGCCACCAGCCACCACACATGGGAGACGGGACTCGCGCAATATCTGAACAAGAGACGCGAAGAGCTCCAGGTTACCTGACTGGCCAACGCAGGTGAAGCCATACACAGAAACGAACAGTATCTGCACGCTGCCAACCACCGCACGCTGGGGGGGGGGGGGACTTAGCGCACCCCCCATTTGGCTGATAGGGGGCGCTCGGTGAGTTACTGAGGCTGAGAACTCCAACGCCGCCCGAGGTAGATGTTGCCGTGCTTCCAGTGATGTGGCAGCCGTTGGCAAGAAACCGATAACCTCGAGCACGGGCCCAACTCTGCGCACTCATTAATTGATCACCTCCCCGAAGGCGACGTTCTTGCACATGTAAAAGATCAGGTTGCAATTCTTTGTCAAACACCAGCCATTCCAAGAAAGCCTGCAAGGTAGCCCACGTGTTCCCGTTGTAAGTGACGAGCGTGAACTCTGACTGATGCGTATGTGTTGAAGGAGCCTCGAAGTCTGCTGCCCATCGAAGTGCTCGAGCAGCACCTTGAGCCGAACTCGCAGCCTGCGACGACCGCGGCGCGACTGACTCATCACCAAGCACTCCGAAAGAAGAAGGCGCAGCGGCGCTGGGGGTCTCGATGTCCCGCTGGGGGAAGTTGCACAGCTGTAACTCTGAGTAGTCAGGGAAGCTTTGGCCACCATACTTGCAGGCGTGAGAACGGACCCAGGCACTGTGAGGCCTGTGTCCTGGCTGAAAATTGTTTCGATCCTTGTCCGGCGCATTGATGGCGTAGTTGTCGATGAAGGCGCCACCGATAATCATGCCGTTGTCCAGCATGCGGGGGCAATCAATACTTAGGGTTCTGTAGACGCCGAGGGAGGAATCCGCCTGCTGCCAATAGCTCCGCCTTGGCACGTAGATCTCCCTCTTCGGCATTCGTCGGGGCCAGCTCACCGAGGTCAGCGCGAAGGTCCTCCAGCTCCATGCCCTCGAACTGCCGAGAAGGTTTCTCTCCGCTGCTCGCGACGCCAGCTGCCTGGACACGAGGCTTCTTCTCAGGCGGCTCCTCCAAGAACTCAGCAGCACGAGACTTGAGCGCCTCCGCCAACATAGGCGCCACCGCCTCCGCGTCGGCGACGCCAGCCATGCTGCGCAGCTCGGCCAGCAGCTTGGACTCGTCGACCTTGAGATCTGGCCCCGTGAGGTCCATGGCCTGGGACGCTGGAGCAGGCTCCTGAGACGACAGCGAGCGCAACTCCTGGTCCAGGTCCTCGGCCGCCTTCTTGCGCTCGACCACCAACGTGGTGGCAGCCACTGCGGCCTCCTGGGCCTTGACCACGGCCTTGTCTGCCTCACCCTTCTCCCGCTCAGCCTTCTGCAACTTGCTGCGGGCTTGCCCAGCTCGGCGCGAAAGCGCAGCAAGCTTCGCTGGAAGGGACTTGTTTTCATATAGCTTCCGACGAGCTGCCTCAAGTTGCACGCGTGCTTGTTGAAGTGGCTGAGATGTCCACCCCTGCCGAAGAGACTCCAACCATTGCACATGCTTGACCAGCCCATCGATCTCTTCACGAAGCTCATCTGACTCGTTAGACTCATGCTCAGGCTCAGCAAGTCCTTCACCCTTCTTGGGCCGCACGTTCTCGGCCTCCAGGAGTTGCAGACGCTTCTCCATCTTGGCCAAGGCTGACGCGGAGCCTGAGTCAGGCCCAGCTCCTTGGTCAGCACGACGTTTGTTACGGCTCGGAAGATCTGCGGGCACATTGCACTTGAAACACGCTCCTTTGTGCAACTTACACTTGTGACACTTCTCATTGATGCCGTAATTGATAAGAGGAGCCCCAGTGCGACGAAACGTACAGAACTTGCACATCCAATCTCCCTTGGGCTGCTCCTTTGACCACGGCGCAGGCGCCATGGCGTCGTCTGGATGAGGGAATGGGCCGCCAGAGAGCCCCTGCGGTGCTGGCTAAAGAAACGTCGAGCGAAAACGCTCTGGCGCTGACTAGCGGTATCCAGTCTTGCCTATGCGGGCTCAGCCCGCCAAAGCATCAGTCTTGAACCAAAACGGCTACGGAGGAGGAGGAGGAGGAGGAGGAGGAGGAGGAGCGGAGGAGGAGGAGCGAGGAGGAGGAGCGAGGAGGAGGAGGAGGAGGAGGAGGAGGAGGAGCGGAGGAGGAGGAGGAGGAGGAGCGAGCAGGAGGCGGAGGCGGAGCGGAGGAGCGAGGAGGAGGAGCGAGGAGCGAGGAGGAGGAGGAGGAGCGAGGAGCGAAGAGGAGGCGGAGCGAGCAAACGAACGAACGAACGAACGAACCACGCATCGGATCTGCGAGACATGCAACAAGTTATGAATCTGCGCAACACACAACAAGTTATGACGGACGAGGAGGAGGAGAGGAGGAAGTCCTGGTTGCGAATGTCGGCGATGTGCTGATGTATTTGTGCTCGAGTATCGACCGCGTGGTGGCGTCTTGAGCTGAGCGAACCCAAGTGAGGTCATTCGGTTTGCCCTGCTCATCGGTTGGTGTGGGCGCTGGGTGCAGGTCGGGTCGATGTTCTTGAAGAAGGAAGCTGACGAGGTCGTCGTCCCAACGCTTGCGCTGGCCGCCGTGGTGTCTCCGGCCACGTTGCCGTGAGTTCTCTCCTGGTTACCAGTGCAGTGCACGCCACGTCCATCTGGTGGGCTCGTGGTTGGCTACCTTGGATGCCATGCGCCACGACCTCTGTCTGTGAGTCGTGTCCCAGTTTTCGATGTCGTCTCCCAGTTTCGAGGAGGAGGAGCGAGGAGGAGAAACGAGGAGGAGGAGGCGGAGGAGGAGGAGGAGGAGGAGGCTGCCGCGGAGCCTCCGAGGGCGGAGTCGGGCGGCGTGTCCGCGCTCCACGCCGCGGGGGGGCCAGAGGGCTCCCACGAGGTTTTTGGGGAGGGGGTGTTCCAGAAGGGGTCCCCCAGGGGCTGCGCACCCCCTGTTTTGGCAAGGCTTCTCGGGCCGGGCACAAGGGGGGGATAGCAAAGGGGGGGGTTGAGAATCAGCTCACGTAGCTGACGTTCCCGGCGCCTCCCGGCGCCGGGAGGCGCCCTTGTATCGAGGAATGGGCCCGGCGGCGGGGCCGAAACCAGCTGCGTGCAGCAGATTTCGTACCCCCCCCTTTCCCTATCCCCCCCTTTCGCTCGGCCCGACCAATGGGGCTTCGCACCCTGTGTTTTGGCTAGGTTCCGAGGCCCCTGGGGAGCTCTCTGGAAAACCCCCTCCAAACAAAAAAACCCTTTGGAGCCCTCCGGGACGGCCGCTGGCTGGGACGGACGACGTCGAGACGCCGACAGCACGGCGGCGACGCCGACGTCGGGCGACGCAGACGTCGAGCAGCGACGACGACGACGACGTCGAACGACGACGAGGAGGACGAAGACGTCAGGCGACGATGACGTCGAGCGACGACGAGGACGAAGACGTCGAACGACGACGACGAGGAGGGCGAGGTCGGCACGGCGACGGCGTCGAACGACGACGGCGAGGAGGACGTGGGGACGACGGCGACGGCGAAGTCGAACGGCGATCGCCCAACATTGGCGGCCCGACCGGATGATCCGAAGCGGACCCTGGGGCTGACATCCTTCCTCGGGGAGCACGAAGGGGGGGATAGCGAAGGGGAGATCGATTGCGTTCAGCTGGTGCCTCTGGCGCACCCCGGCGCCGAAGGCGGCCACGCATACTGCGGAGTGCGCGCGGCGGTGGGGCCGAAAGCAGCCTCATGCAATTCGTACAATCGAGACTCATTGCAGAGACACCCGAGAGGGCACAAGTCTCTTCCGAGGGCGCCCTGTGATCTGGCCGTGAAGAGGGCGCGGAACGCGGCAGACAGGACAGATGTGCCCTCCAGTTGGCAGGGTCGACCTGCGAATCCGACCCGACTGCGAGGCCCCCTTCCCCAAGCCCACCCTGTCGTCCGCCCCGAACTTCCCAGACCTCTGGCGTTCTGACGAGAGTCGATTCTTGATCCTCGCGAGAATACAAGTTTTGGAGCGCTGTTAGAGGCCTCTAACATGGGGTCGGAGGATCGCGCCGCATCGCCGACACATCGGCGATGCATCGGCGATGCATCGACGACACATCGGAAATTGTCGGCGATGTATCGGCGACGCTGGCGTGGACCAAAAAATGGGATCCGCATCGCGCCGCATCGGCGATGCATCGGCGATGCGGCGCGACCCTCCGATCCCATCTACTCCGACCCATCCGGGAGGCCCAGAATTGTGGGGTCCTGCCTGGGTCTGCTACGACGCCCTGATTGCCACGGCTGGGCCCGCCACGACATCCTGAATGATCAAGAGTGGAGGGTTACAGTTGCGTCCGCGGGCGGGTTGAAATGTGTCGCCTTGTTGCTGTTACTGTTGCGGTTGCGCCCGCGGACGGGTTGCAACGAGTCGCCTGGTTGCGGTTGCGGTTGCGCCCGCGTGCAGGTTGAAATGTGCCGCCTGGTTGCTGTTGCGGTTGCGACCATGGGCGGGTAAAAATGTGTCGCCTGGTTGCGGTTGTGGTTGCTTCCGCGGACGGGTTGCAACGAGTCGCCTGGTTGCGGTTGCGGTTGCGCCCGCGGACGGGTTGCAACGAGTCGCCTGGTTGCGGTTGCGGTTGCGCCTGCGGACGGGTTGCAACGAGTCGCCTGGTTGCGGTTGCGGTTGCGCCTGCGGGCGGGTTGAAATGTGTCGCCTGGTTGCAGTTGCGGTTGCGCCCGCGGACGGGTTGAAATGTGTCGCCTGGTTGCGGCTACTGTTGCGCCCGCGTGCGGGTTAAAATGTGCCGCCTGGTTGTTTGTTGCGGTTGCGCCCGCGGGCAACTTGCAATGTGTTGTCAACATTCCCTCCAAATCAATTCAATTGGTCAATCAACGGACAACACGGAATTTCACCTGGCTCCGCCGGAAATAATCAGAAGTGCACCGCACCAATCCAACACGTTTGCAACTACAAACCAGCCTGGCATTGGAATGCTCCACGGCATGTGCGAAATGTGAATGCTGAATGCTAGATAGATACGTATGTCCTGGAATATTTGGGCGATATGGTGATACCCCGCGGACACTTTGCACTTGCTTTCGACGGGGACGGCGGGGGTGCCGGCATATTGCCTGCTGCGCGCAAGCCGACAATGCCTGTCATGTTGCGTCTCGACAGGGACGGCGGCGGTGCCGGCATACTGCCGCGGCGGCGCGGACAGCGAGTCCTGATCAAAATGAACAGGACCTGCTGTTGGGCATCGTACCCGTTCTTTCCGTGCCCATTTCGGGCGTCCAGAGGCCCGCGCCGATCGGCAAAACAATCTATAAGAAAACGACCACCGCTGCGGAACCCCGCTGGGGCGACGTCCGCTGAACGCCTCACCGCTCCCGGCCGGGCCCATGCTGGGCCCGCGGCCAGTGTGTACGACCTCCCGGCCTGGCCAGGGGAGGCGCAGGCAAGGATCCTGGGCCGTGATTGGAGCAAGGACCGATCGTCCCGGCATTTCTACAGGCCTACCACGAAACGTTCTTAGAACCCAGACATGTTCTGATAACAGGAACAAAGTTCTTATAGCATAAACCCGATATGTTAACACACTCGTGGAATCCACAAAAGGTTCTTAGAACATTCTTTGGTAGGCCTAGAGGGACGCCAGGACGCTTCGCCACTGTTGGTGTGATGCGGTCATCGGCGGTGGACAAACCTCCCTTTAGTAAACCTCCCCTTAGTGAAAACGGCCTGGGACCCAAACCGACGGACCTGGACCCGCAAAACGACGGCCGCGACGCCCTCTCGCGAACCGAAAACGGCCGATTCCTTAATCGACGTGTCTGGGTAAGAGGTTTATCCATCTCCGATGTCATCTGGCATCCCCCGATCGGGGGGGGGTGCGAGGGCCCGCGCCGATGAGCAAAACAATGAAAAGAAAACGACCACCACGAGCGCTGTGCCCCGCACCGTGCCGCTGCGCTGCACGGGGTGCCCTCCACTCCCAGTCTGAGGTCGGGCACATCCTCCTACGGGCGGACTGTGGACGAACAAAAAGAAATATCCCGGCAAAGCAACCTAACAGCGACGTGTAGAAGCATAGCTGGAAACATTGCCTGTGGTATTCATGTAAGAGTGATGTTGTAGAATTTTGGTGTCCTCGCAATCGCATTCGGATTCGCAGTGGCAGTCGCAGTGGCAACATCAGCGGCAGTCGCAGTGGCACTGCCAGTAGCTGCAGTTGCAGTAACAATGAGGATGATGAGTCTTGGAAATTTGGGAAGTGGAAAAGCACGAAATGGCGTACAGTTGGCTCCGGGCATTCAAGATGTGGCCCGGGAGTTGAGTGCTGGGAGTGGAAGAGCACGAAGTGGCCTACAGTTGGCTCCGGGCATTCAAATGTGGCCCAGGAGTGGTGTTCTGGGAAATCCAAGAGCACGAAGTGGCCTACAGTTGGTTCCGGGCATCCAAAATGTGGCCCGGGAGTGGAGTTCTGGGAAGTCGAAGATCACGAAGTAGCCTACAGTTGGTTCCGGGCATCCAAAATGTGGCCCGGGAATGGAGTTCTGGGAAGTCGAAGAGCACGAAGTGGCTTACAGTTGGCTCCGGGCATTCAACATGTTGCCCGGGAATGGAGTTCTGGGAGGTCGAAGAGCACGAAGCGTGCAACTGTTTGCTTAAAACAAGCCCAGCCCTCGCCTGTCCAGCTCCCGCTCAGACCCCCGTGGGGACTCATCATATGCTCTCTTTTGACACCACTAGAAAACTATCAGTCTTCGCTGCGAAATAAAAAAAGTCAACAATGTTCCAGAATAGTCAAGAAATGCAACAACTATCCCGGCAAAGCAACCTCACAACGATGTGTAGAAGCATAGCTGGAAACATTGCCTGTGGTATTCATGTAAGAGTGCTGTTGTAAAATTATGGTGTCCTCGCAGTCGCATTCGGATTCGCAATGGCAGTCGCACTGGCAACATCAGCGGCAATCGCAGTGGCAACATCAGCGGCAGTCGCAGCGCTGTTCCCTGCCGCAGGCTGAGGAGCACCGCTGTTCAATGCAGTAGGGTCAGGAGCACCGCCGCCAGACCGAAAACCATCAGCATGTCCTGGCATTAAGGTGTGCAGTAGGCGCTGCGCAGTTCCTCTGAAAGGAAATCTTCGAAAGCAGGGCTGTAGCCAAGAACGCTACAATGACGATGCTGATGATGATGAAGATGATGAGTCTTGGAAGTCTGGGAAGTGGAAAAGCACGAAGTGGCGTACAGTTGGCTCCGGGCATTCAAAATGTGGCCCGGGAGTAAAGTTCTGGGGGTGGAAGAGCACGAAGTGGCCTACAGTTGGCTCCGGGCATTCAAAATGTGGCCCGGGAGTGGTGTTCTGGGAAGTCCAAGAGCACGAAGTGGCCTGCAGCTGGCACCGGGCATCTAAAATGTGGCCCGGAAATAGAGTTCTGGGAACTCGAAGAGCACGAAGTGGCCTACAGTTGGTTCCGGGCATCCAAAATGTGGCCCGGGAGTGGAGTTTTGGGAAGTCGAAGAACACGAAGTGGCCTACAGTTGGCTCCGCGGGCATTCAAAATGTGGCCCGGGAATGGAGCTCTGGGAGGTCGAAAAGCACGAAGTGTGCGACTGTTTGCTTAAAACGAGCCCGGCCCTCGCCTGTCCGGCTCCCGCCCATACCTTCCTGGGGAGTCATCAGATGCTCTCTTTTGGCCCCATTAAAACCTATCAGTCTTCGCTGTTAGGTAAAAACATCCCCCGACCCCGGGAGGGTGCGAGGGCCCGCACCGATGAGAAAAGCAACGAATACGAAGACGACAACCAAGGGCGCTGTGCCCCGCACCGTGCCGCTGCGCGGGTTGCCCTCCACTCCCAGCCTCAGGTCGGGCACGTCCTCCTACGGGCGGATTTTGGACGAACAATCGTCCAAAATCCGCCCGTAGGAGGGCATACAAAATACTCAAACATAGCCCCAAAATGATCAAAAATGATCAAACATAACCCATACTTACAATGAAAAAATCGACCCCAGACTATTATGTGACTATTTTTGCAGATGCCCTCCTGTCGGGTGTTGGCAGAACTGGGTTTAGTGGAACCTGGTTTAGTGATCTGCACCGGGGGCGCCCCCCCGTCCCATTTCCGCTTATCAGAACTGCCATTACCCGAAAAAAACACCAACTATGGCAAACCTGGTTTAGTGATTCTGGCCAATGCAAAGGCTCCGGGGCCCTACCACTGACCGGGTCCCCTTACCTGGGGTCCTGGCCATACCCGATCCTGTAGAGGGACATGCCCGACTGAATCCCGGCACCTCGCCGG
>CAUYUJ010021627.1:454054-549054 GCA_963575745.1 Prorocentrum cordatum
GGAGGAGGAGGAGGAGGAGGAGGACCGAGGAGACTGACTGACTGACTGATGCTGCATCGATGCCGAGTTCATGTCGCACAACCTCGCTTGCACCGCAGAGCCTGATGAATAACAAATTGATCTAAAAGATGTTGTCTCATCAGGGAGCCTTGTACACTGTAGGGGACGCAAGGCCTAAGGTGGCCCTGCTCAATGTGCCGACCTGGCACTGGCAGGGCCACCGAGGCACGGGGGAACACAAGCGCTTTACCTGCGGCCCCTGGTTTCCTTTCTCATGATTCTCTCGCGCAACGCCTCCAGTCGTTGCTCCCACGAGGTCTCTGAGGAGGGAGGAGGGGCAAGGGAAGGAGGCTCGGGAGGAAGGGAAGGAGGGAGGGGGGATCCCCTGCTAGACCTGCTCTGCTGCCTAACTCTGCTCTGCTGCTGAGTACCTACCATTCTGCCGTCATCTACCTGCCTCGGATCTGGTGCGCGAGCCCTCCTACTGGCGCCTTCCCTGGCATTTTCGTCATCCCTGCCGCCCTCATCGCGAGAGAAAGGAGCCTCGCGACCGTCATGTGGATATACTTGGTGCTGAAGTCGAGCTCCAGCGGATGTACCTTGATGCCCTCGAGTTCGTCCTCCTCGCTCAATGTTCGTCCCACGGGCCAGTGTCCTTCCACTCCGAAGTTGATTCTGCTCATCGGCTGGGCCCCCGTCTTCGTGAAATAGTCGCTGACCCTGCAACTGTGACAGAAGTCCTCCATCTCTGTGGGCGTTGAGTCTTCCACCACCGCTGCGTGTAGACGCTTGATGGCCCTGAACAGCACTTTGAGCTCGTCTGGCTTGCCGTCTGCGTTCGTGGCCTTGAGACTCTCTAGCAAGGCGCCGAACGCGTGCAGGTGTGGACTGCCGAGTTGATGTCCGCTGCCTTGCTTTTTTACCTCCTGGTCGTACGCGTTGGTGGCTTCCTTCATGCTCATAATGACAGGATGGCCCGACGGGGACTTGAAGTGAACGTCGCTGGCTTCCCTCTCTCTCATCCTCGCCTCGAGTTGAAGTGTCAGCTTCTTCTCGAGCTGCGACGTGTCTGACTTCTCTTTGCGGGGCTGCTTGGCTGGCACCTGGGTGGGCTCCACCTCCTGTACCGCCTTCAGCCACTTCGACATCTATGGTAAGAATATGACAATCAAGATACCTCTGCAAGTGTTCTCGTAAAAAATGACTGTCTAGCTCAGCTGGCGTATGAGCAACATGGCTGCATAAGGTGCACTGAAGACGTGTATGATCCACTCGCTCAGGGTGCCTGGCACTGAAGTCCGTCATACATCTCTTGTGTTTCAGAGCTGCCGCTAGATGACGCTGTGCTGTCTCTCTGTCTGCAAAAGTGCTATTACACAGCAGGCAGTAGTTTGACAGAGTCACTGCAAAGGGCACTCTGTTGGTGATACAAGCAGGCTCTAGCAGGGGACCTCTTTCTGTTCCTACCCTAGCACGGACTCTGTTCACGTGGGCCACTAGGGCCTTCCTCGAGGCGAAATTATCTTCACAAACCTCGCACACAAATGTGACCTGCTCCCTAGGATCGGGCGGAGTGGCCGTGCCTTCCACCCTCGGTGGCTCGAGTCCTGGCGGTGGCACAGCAACTGACAACTCGCGTGACCTTAACTGGGCCACGTCGATTTTTACGAAGAGGTCCCTGGTCTCGCCTGAGAAAATTCTTAAAAACTTGCCTTCTAGCAAGGACTCCAGTTCTTCTCCTTCTTCGACCACAAACAGGGCTTGCACATCCTCCCAGCACTGTTTGGTCCAGGCCAGCGCCGTCGGAAGAACTTCGCCCTCGCTCGAAATCTCTAATGCTACTGGCTCACACTGTGCCTGTCCCACTAGCGCTGCAAGTACTTGTCTGTGTTCCAAGGGTCGGGCGGCGATGTCCTGCAGCCATTTCAATCTTCGAATTCTTAACTCCACGAACAAACTCCCCAATCTCATATGTCTCATCACTTCTAGATTGCTAGGCGCCCGAACCATTTGACCCCTCCGAATTGTATGTCTCCCCTGAAGCACTACTCGAGCGAATTTAAATACTAGTTGTTGTAATGGCTCCAAGCTTCTCCTAGTTATCGGCTTCGTCATACTTGATACGTATGCTTCCAGCCCCGAGAGGGCCGCGTTAACCACCACTCCCACGAACACAATACTCTTGAATCGCAAAGACACTCTTGCTGTGGTCCAGAAATTGCCCATCTTGTGCCATGCCGTCCTAGTAGCTTGCAGCCGAGTGTTTTTTTTTCCGCTGAAAAGCCATTGTTGAAGTGTTGCAGTCCTCCCAGATATTTAGCAGCCGATACCGTTTTGCCCTCAAGCCCAAGACTTCCCTTGTGAAAATCTCTGTTGAACTTCACCGCTTGTTTACCTGCACCTTGAACCAGGTTCTGTTGTTTGTCGATGTTTTGTTTCCCTCCCACTTCCTCAAGTGCTTGGTCAAATACTCTGTTTTCCCAATATGCAACTTTCTGGATGTGATGTTGATCAGCTCCCATTATTTTTCTCGCAACATCGTCGACGAATGTCGAGGTGGCCAAGTCCACCTTTGTGTGATCATTGGCCGCCTGTATGGCAGCCGGCATTTTCATGTGAAGTGCTCGCTGCCATGGATCCATGTTGAGAATTGAATTCATCCACTCGATACCCTGACTGTAAGTCTTGACGAACAACTTGGTGGCAGCATGGTCCCCTGGTAGTACTCCAGACCCATTCGCCATGTGTGCACTCTCATGATTGTCTGAAATGATGAACGTACTATTCAATATCCTCTGCATGAAATATTCCTCCTTGCCTTCCTGTACCAGCTCTGGAATAGTCTGTTCCACTGCCTCCTTCTTTACGCAATAGAATGCATTGCTGGCGTCATGAAACCGAGTGATGTGTGAGACTCCTGCTCTCCTCAATCTTGCTGCCCCGCACTGTTGTACCAACATGGCGTCTTCCCTCCGCCTATATGAGATACCCCCATGTGCCCAATATGGGAAATGCAATTTGTCTTCATCATCGAACGATAAAAAGACCTGCCCAAGCCACAAAAAACCATGATGGGTCTCTCTGCATCAGTCCCTGCTTTGTTGTTGTGTTTGGCCAGCCTACAACACGATGCTTGATGCCAAACCGCTGGTGCTCGTTCAACCGTGATCATAGCTCTGCACAGTAGGTACAATACTCTCTCAAACTCAGGAGCTCGTAGTTCTTCTTCTTCGCTCTGAAGTCCGAGTCCTCCTGCCGTGGAAACCTTGTAATACCAGTTGGGCATGGCCATGACTCTCAAAACGTCACTGGGTGCCGACCATCTGGGTTGTGCTCGCCACGATGCTAACTTCTTTATTGCTTTTCTTAGTTTTTCAACCGCCACTAACGCTTCCTCATGAATGCGACTAAAGTCTTGATACTCTTCCTCACGTTGGTTGATCCACTCAAGATGAGAAGGACTGTGATGATCAGCTCGATTGACTCCATCTTCACACTCAAAGGGCATTCGCCAGAATCCAGATGCTTCCTGTGGTGCTTCTCCTCGTGTGAGTAGCTGTGCTTGTGCTCCCCCTTCAACTCCAGGTTGTTGCAGTCGTGTGATCCACTCTGCAGCCGACGCTCTGGTGCTTGGGACTAAGTTGTATGAGCGTCCTCTGGGGCCCCTGCATGTACCAGCCAGTAATCTCGCTATTTTGTGAGCGTCGTAGAATCTTCTCATTTTCCAGGCATCCCAGAGTCCTTCCACTCGCTGTGCCGTGAGTGTGTCAATGAACTTTCGCTTGTGCTTCTTTAACTGTCTGCTGAGTCTGCTCACTTCGATGTTCAGCTCATCAGGAAATTCAATCTCACGTTCCTTCGCTCTTTTTCTTTGCTCCAACAGATCATGTAACTTCGTGCAGTGGGCCAACGTGTTTTCCCTTTTTTCGCAATATCCAGGTGCTTCATTCAAACATTGTTCTGATACCTCCTGCAACGTTTGCATCAGTCCCGCATTGATTTGATCCACATCTCCAGCATATTCCCATTCCTCGAAATCTCCTCTTCTTTGTGCTAATTTTGCCTCTACCTTCTCCACCAGCTGTCTTCTGCCCGTGCCATACAGTAGTGCTGCGTTGCTCGCCTCCTGATTATACTGCCAATTGTGCTTCTTCTGATGCATCTCAAACGTGTGCCAGAAGGACGTGAAGATCGGGAAGTGGTCCTTGGGCGCGCTGCACCTGATGTGCTGTAATCTTCTTCCTTTATTCATGGACACGAAGCATTCATCTACGTTTTGCAGCAGCTGTCTCGGGCACGCCATGTAGTCTATGCGCTTCACAACCCTTGATGAAATCCCATAGTACGTCGCCCCCGCATCAAAGAACGTGTTGGCCAACACCAGGTCGTGTGCCTGTAATATAGGTCTGATGACTCTGAAGTTGGGTCCTTCTGCCCCTGGTGCAATATTGCCTGTTACTGGTGAACTGGCATCATCTGCTCCACATTCAGCATTCAGATCCATCCCAATCAACGGTAGGCATCTGGCTGGTAGCGCATTTAACTGGTCGTGAAGCCACTTTGTGAGCTCCGTCGAGACCGCCTTCTGCTCCGAGACTGCTCCACGTCCTCTGCCCCTCGGTGGGTAGTAGAGCGAGAACGCCGCGAAGTCCTGCCGCCCCCTCTTGTACCGTAGCATAAGTGCCCTGCCTTGCAATCTTCTCTGACCTTCGACCACTCTGATGACATTTGCTTCTGCGTATCTGCTGCGATGTAGTGCCACTGTTACTCCACATGCAGAATTTGTATCCTTACTGTATCCAGAATGAAAAAAGACGTGATCTCTGGTCACCTGCCTTGATATCTGCCCCCTGCTCCGAACCGTGGTGCCCTGCAACATGAGGATGTCTGCGGCCTTGTACTCCATGGAGATGTCTGCTGCCCTGGCGGTGGCGGAGAGGGTGAGCGGATTGTACACCACTGTCCGCATCCTTCGCCATCCGCCGCCGCTCCCGCCCCATGGCCCTCTCATCTACCTGGCATGCTAGGAATCTGGAGGGAACCGTTGGGGGTGCTTGCCGCTGGAGCTGCCTGATATCCCTCGATGGAAAAGGGCAGCTAGGACCGAGGAGGAGGAGGAGGAGGAGGAGGAGGAGGAGGAGGAGAAGGCTGCTCCCTGGGGCGGGGCGGGTACTTCCAGGGGCGGGAGGGCGGGGCGGGGGGGGGGTACTCCCTGGGGCGGGGCCAGGGCGGGGCGAGCGGGCGGCGGCGGGAAGCATCGGCTCGGCTCGGCGAGCGAGCGAGGGAAGTGAGGAAAGGGCCCTCTCAGACGGCGGCGGGGCTTCTCAGAAGCCCTTGTCCTTGAGGGAGGGCTCGGAACACCTCTCAGGAGGCCGGGGGACGTCCAAACCTTCCGATAAAGCCTTCTCCTTCTCTCGTCCCCGGGGGGGGCGGGGGGTGGAAACACGTAATTGAATTGTCCGAACCTTATTTTTCGCGCCGGAGGTACGAAACAAGACATCGAATCTGCGCAAACGACGACGAAGACGACGACAACGGACGACGACGACGACGACGACGGCGACGGCGACGACGACGATGATGCCGAGCTCCCTCCCTCGGGGGGCAACGATGGGGGGTGACTTGCATAGGGGGGGGTGCATCGACCTGGAATCGGCGATACATCGCCGATGGATCGACGATATGCCCCCGATAGTGAATCCGCACCTTGCTGGGCAGGTTGGGGCTGTCGGGCCCCTATCGATCTATGGGCGATTGGGGGTCGATGCATCCCCCCCTTTGCCTGTCCCCCCCTATCGTTGCCCCTGATCCCTTCCGCCCGTCCTCCCTCGTCTGGGCCAGGGCCTGTGCACGTCGCGGAGGAGCTCCTCCACCATGCCCGCCGCCTGATCCAGCGTCGACTGCCTTCGGCGCTTCCGGCAGGAGGAGGAGGAGGAGGAGGAGAAGGACCAGAAGTAGGAGGAGGAGGAGGCGGAGGAGGAGGCGGAGGAGGAGGAGGAGGTATGGTATGATATGGGTTGGCCCTGAAGGCGGTGCGACAAAACTAGCCCCCAAAGAGGGATCCCTCGTCAGAACTGAGGTCCTCCTCGGGGGCTTCGGTCGCGCGCTGGATCTCTAAGCGACCCAGCTCGCGCACCGCAGCAAAATCTGCAGCCTCCAGACCGAAAGCTCGGAGGACGACGTCCCGACCCTCCGTCCGTGTCTTATCCCACGCCGAACGGGCGCGGGCGGGAGCCTTGGCGGAGAGGTCGGCCTCCATCGCCTGGCTGGCTAGGCTGGCTCGAACATCTGGCATCACCCCGTGTGGGCGTCCAGCTTGAGGTGTTTGACCCCCGCCCTGTAGTGGGGGAAGTCACCCTTCGAAATCCTCCGAAGCTGGTCTAGGGCGCCTTTCCCCGCGTGACCAGGGCAGCTCGCTAAGGAGGAGGAGGATGAGGAGGAGGAGGAGGAGGAGGAGGAGGAGGAGAAGGAGGGAGGAGGAGGAGGAGGAGGAGGAGGAGGAGGAGGAGGAGGAGGAGGAGGAGGGAGGAGGAGGAGGAGGTGTAAACCCAAGACTCGCCTTTGGGGGAGCGCCAACTGTCCACCCGCATCGATCCCGACAAGGCCCGTCCTGTGTCCACACTGCCCTGGAAGACGAATGCATCTCTCGCGCGAGGCCCGTCTCCCCGCACCTTCCGCCGTCGGCCGCGGCTGGCTCAACATTTTGAGCCCGTGTGCCTTAGCTCGGGCGCGTCCCCCTACAGGGGGATTCTCGACGAAAACTAGAAAATACTCAACAAATACTCCAGAATGGCAAGGAATACTCAACACATAGTCCCCGGACTATTTTTTTACTATTTTTGGATTTCCCCCCTGTAGGGGGACAGGCCCGACTTAACGTGTACCCTCTGGGGGCAGGGGGTGCGGGGACCAAGAGGATGGGACACATGGTTGCGTTACGTTTCCTGGGGGTGCAGGATCGATAGATGCGGCCTTGTGGCTTCGCCAGCTGGGCGCAGAGGGTGCGGCTGGCTCCTGCTGTTCCGACACTGAGGTTGGTCTCCGACACCGCGTAGATCGTTCAATGTTGGGCGATCTCTGCTACAGTAGGGGCTCGACCACAAGAAACCTTCCACAAGAAACCCAACCCTGAGACCCCAGGGACCTCCATTGAGTTTTAATATGGGAACGTCACGCTTTCCATGGCAGAACCATCGAACCCCAAGAAACCCAGGGCACCCTGGAGGCAAGCAAGGTGTTTCTTGGCATGGGCCCCCACTGTATCCGAGGGCGGAGATCGCTTCAGACTGGCCTGGCTCAGGCCGCTGGTGAGAGGGCGTCAACTGGGCGCGAACCTGCCGTACACAGACACCGACGCGAGCCGGCGTCGCCATGGCGTCAGCACGGCGCGAGGCCCCTACGAGGGCCCCAAGAGGGAAATGCGAACTGCCATTCGTCGGGGGTGCGCAAACACGGATTAGCGATCCATGGATTTGGCGCGCAGTCGCCAAATGCATGGATCGGGGGAGGTGCCCTCCCCAGAATGCGGCCGGTGCCGCCTCGTTCGGGCGGCTGGAATCCGCGATTCCCTATGGAAACGGGGCCCGTCGCTCATCCACGCCCCCTTGATCCGTGTCTGCGATCGCCCGAAGTCGGAGCCCCTCTCCCCGAAGAGGGCTCTCGAGAGCAGCATGAAGCCCCCGAGGGGCCCCCGAAGAGGCCCCCGAGAGGCCCCCCAAGGCATCCCCGAGAGGCCCCCGAAGAGGACCCCCACGAGAGGCCCCCAGAGGCATCCCCGAGAGGCCCCCGAAGAGGCCCCCCACGAGAGGACCCCAGCGAGCCTCCCAGCAGGGCTTCTCGTCCACGGACTCCCTCCGTCCCTCCCCAACTCCCTCCCTCCCTGCCCTCCCTCTCTCCCTCCCTCCCTCCCTCCCTCCCCTCCCCTCCCCCAACTCCCTCCCTCCCTCCCTCCCTCGCTCCCTCCCCTCCCTCCCTCCCTCCCTCCCCCCCGTTTGGCCGGAAGCCACTACATGCTGCAGACGGCATGGGTCCGCGGAGTGAGCGAAGCGACTGCACTCAGCGGGCTCCCAGCGAGCCCTCGCCGCGTTAGCCTTCGAGGGAGACTCGATGACATGGAGGAAGATCCAAGGCCGCGCTAACGGCGATGTTGGTTAACGCCGATGTTGTGAATTCGACTTTTGTGACGCCGAGCTCGCGCAGAACAATGTGTAGGAAATCACGAAGCACACTTGCCTACATTTCAAATGGGCGAATGTATCGAGCGAGAACGACGCAGCGAACTGTAGGAAAGCACGAACCACGATGTCCTACAATAGACTTGGCCACGAGGCACTCCCACCTACAATGCCGAAACCTACGTCGCCGTTACCTACATCGCCTGTAGCGCGTCTAAGGAAGATGGAGGATAATGAGAAACACGGATAAGGCATGCCAAGAAAGGCTTCGCCCACTCCGCCGGCTTTTTTCCGCAACTCTCCTGGGGACACGTAGAAATGCGAGTGAAGGCTTCGCGCATTCCGCCGGCCGACTTCCTCAATTCTCTTGGGGACACTACAGATACGAGTACAGCGTGCCCCCGACGCACGGTCCACGCGCGTGACAGCTCCTGGGACACGTACGAGCACAAGTGATATGCGCCATCAGGGCTGCGAAAGCTTTGTGTTGGAGGCGCCCCTCACGCATGTCCTGCTCCACACTTTACTTGAACACGGTCGAGTGATCTGCGCTTCGAACGAAGGGCTCAATTCTGGATGCCGCTCACGCATTCCCTGCACCATACTCTACTTCGACACGTGAACATGTGAATGATCTGCGCTCTCAGGCGGGCGCACCCCTCACGCTCTCAGCTGATCCCTCAGATGGCTCAGGGGAGCTTGAAGTCGGGGCACCCCTCATGCACTTCGTCCCCAATGGTCACCCTAAAGGCCGTGAGGGACGCCAAGATGGCCCCAAGAAGCATTGCAACGATTAATACCGACCCGCGTCGAGGCAATATCCTCGGAGGTTTGGGCACAAGCCATGTCAAAGGATAGCCCCCCGACCATGCTTCCATGACATACTCCAGCACTCGGGATATCCAAAAGAAGGTCAGCGACCTGACCCGAGACATGTGCGCAGAAGAGGAAGGGGGCAGGGGATGTATAGAGAAAAAAGAGGGGGCCATGAACTCCGGGAGACCTCACGGCCCCGGCCATGATACCCACGCGCTCCGAGTCCTTACCCCCTTCACGCCCGAACCCTTGCGAAAACAGATACAAACGGAGCCCACGACCCCACCCTTCCGCCTCGCCCTCCCGAGCCAAGGCCGATCCATGAGATCCCCGAAGGCCAACAACGGGACCGAAGAACTTCCGCCGTGACTCTTCCACGACACCCGGACCTGAGGGTGCTCCGCGTGCTCCCCCGCGCGCACGCGACGAGGGGAAGGGGAGGAGGAGGCGGAGGATGGAGGAAGAGGAGGAGGAATCAGAGAACAACGCAGCCCACACCAACCGTTTGGAGGATTCTGGAAAAAACCTGAACCCAAAAACGTTTTCATCTCTTGGCGGCGCATCTTATACTCCCGCGGCCATTCGCCAGCCTTCCGCCGGCTTCCGCCCGCAGAGGCGGCCTCGCTTTACTATGAGATGGCAACTTCTTCGATTCTCGAAGGCAAGGCCTTTTCGCAACGCTCCATTTGGAGGATGGGGGCTCGTGGAGGTGACTGTATCGATCACTCCTCCTTCCGCTCCGGCCCCCTTCACGCACCGCCAGTTCCCGACGCACTGCGTGCTCATTATGCACCCTTGCGGGCTCATTTTCCTCGGTTGGCTCATTCTGCCTTGATGCCTGTTCCTCTAGTTGCATAAGCGCACAGACCGTCCGATCCATGTCCGAGCAGAGCATATGGCAGTAGACAGGAGGAGGAAGGAGGAAGAGGGAGAAGGAAGAAGAGGCGGAGGACAACGAAGAAGAGGATCCAATTGAGCATCGTTTAACCAACCCCCATTTCCACCAGCGTGGGCTGGGCCCCACTGGCCGATTTACCCCCCTGGATGGGGATATAGGCTGCTCTCTCCGGGTTTCGAGAGGCATATCCCCAACTGAGGTGGTGAGACAGTGGGGCTCGAGATGTGGATGGGGATGGGGATAGGGATCGGTTAAACGATACTGGGGAACAGCGCCGAAAATGCTCTAAAGAAACTCCTGGGGGCCGTGACGCGGATGACCAGCGGCTCGGCACTGGCCACCTGCTCGCGACTCTGCGGGTACCGGCACCCGCGGCCGCTGACCCTCACCCTGGCGCCGTCCGAGTGCTCGACGATATACTTCATGTTCTCCCCGCCAGCTCCTCTCAGAGCGGAAAAGTGAGGGGCAACGATAAGGGGTGACTGGCATAGGGGGGATGCATCGACCAGGAATCGGCGATACATCGACGATAGATCGGCGATAGGCCCCCGATAGTGAATCTGCACCTTCCTGTGCAGGTTGGGCCTATCCCCTATCGGCGATCAATGGGCGATGGGGTGTCGATGCATCCCCCCTTTGCCTGTCCCCCCCTAGCGATGCCCCTGAAAAAGAGGGCAGAGCAGGGCATCCGTACATGCCTCGTGCTTCGGTCTGGCCCACCAGAGAACCAGAGAGGCCCCGGAGGACGGGGGAGGGGGGGGAGGAAGCAGAAGGAGCGGGAGAGCAGGAGGCAGGGGGGGGTAGGAGGAGCAGCGAGCAGAAGTGGGGGGGAAGGGCCAATGAGCTACTGCATTGAGGCACCGTCTCTGTCTCTCTCTCTATCCACTGGGCCGGTGGGGAAGGAACCATCACATGATTTTCGGTTTGGGCATGGCAGCGGGGAAATGGAACAAAACCAAAAAGAGTCGTCGCCGACGGCAAATTTGCATTGTGCGCATTCTCGGGCTTCAGCACGGAGGCAGACGGACCCAAGGTCGGCTGAGGTTGTGTGGGAAGGGGGAAAGCGAGGAGGAGGAGGAGGGGATTACAGTAGGAGCTTGACCGCAAGAAACCTTCCACAATGAACCCAACCCTGAGACACCAGGGACCTCCATTGAGTCTTGGTGTGGGAACGCCACGCTTTCCATCGCAAAACCATCAAACACCAAGAAACCCAAGCACCCTGGTGGCAAACGGGGTGTTTCTTGGCATGGGGCATGGGTTTCGATTGAAAGGAGGAAGGAGATGGGAAGGAAGAGGGAGCAAGGGATCAGGGAAAGAGGAGAAGGAGGAAGAGGAGAAGGAGGAGAGGAGGAAGAAGGGGGGAGGAGGGAAGGGTGGGGAATGGAGGGGTCGGGGGAGACAACGTAGGAAGAGACAACAAGGAAGGAGGAAGGAGGGGAAGAGGAAGGAGGGACGACGTAGGGGCGCGGGGCGGGGGAGAAGGAAGGAGGGATAAGAAGAGAGGACAACGAGAGGGGGGGAGAGAGAACGGGAAAGGGGAGGAGAGGGGACGGAGAGGGAGAGGGAGCGGGAAGAACAAGAGCCGAAGGAGGAGAGAGGGCGGCAGAGGCACAGGATGCAGCACGACGACGACGACGACGACGACGACGACGGGGGAGCTGGCGCTCCCACGAGTCGCCACACCACGCGAAACACCTCGTCCTCCTCGATGCCAACCTCCGGAGGACGGGGGAAAGGGGGCTGGCCGACGATAATCCCCCGCAGGGGGGCGCCTTCCGCGAGTGCTGCCGCGCAGTTGCTCGCGCGCGGGACGCGTGCGCTCCCGCGCGGACGCCCTGCGGAATGCGAAGGCGGGGGGCGAGCTCCTCCTCGTCCTCATCACTACTCGTCTTCACTCCTCCCCCCCCCCGCTCCTCCTCGCCCTCACGCACGCACGCACGCACGCACGCACGCACGCACGCACGCACGCGCTCACGCGCTCACGCGCCCGCTCCTCCTCATCCTGCCCTTCCGCTCCTCCTTCGCCCTCTCTGCGCTCGTCGTGCCCAGGCCTCCGAACTCGTGCCCTCCCACACGCAGTTCCCCGGCTATCGTGGTCGGGCCACGTAGTCGTCGAGGCCACCGCCGCCGTGGCGGCTGGCCGCCGCCACCACTGCTGCCCGTCCTGCTGGCACGGCCTCTGCCACTCTCTTCCCCCTCTCTCTCTCTCTCTCTCTCTCTCTTTCGTGCCACTAATTAATGGGGAGGCGAAGAAGAATAAGCACAATGATACGAATAAGACGAAACATCATAATAAGGATAACAGTACTGCTAGTATTTATTGTTATCGTGAGAAGAAGAAAATCTAATACTAAGAATCCGCCGACCCCTTGGGGATCATCGGCGTGTGAGATGCTTCCCCCTCCCCAAACCCCTCCCCCGGGAGCCTGGTCCGGTCGATTTGGAGGGGGGGGGGGGGGGTCCGGGACGAGCGATCCACGGGGCTTTTCCTGGCCCAAGAGGGCCTCAAGACGGGCCACGAAGCCCCCAAGAGGCTTCCAAGACGGCCCACGAAGGCTCCGAGACGCCAAACGACCGCTCCAAGACGCCCACGATGGCCCCAAGACGGGCCAAGAGGTCTCCAAGACGGCTTGAGGTCCCAAATGAGCTTCCCAAGAGGGCCCAAAGAGTCTAAAATTGCTGATTTTCCAGAGTGTTTTTCGATGTTTTTTCTGTTCCGCCTTTCCGGCTTCCCGACGCTCCAAGACGCGCGACGAGGCCCCAAAGATAGCCCCAAGATGGCCCAAGAGTCCCCCAAGATGGCCTCCAGACGGCCCAAGACGGCCCCAAGACGGCCCAAGAGGTCCCCAAGACGGCCCAAGAGGGCCGATTTGAAGGGGGGGGGGTCCGGGACGAGCGATCCACGGGGCTTTTCCTGGCCCAAGAGGGCCTCAAGACGGGCCACGAAGCCCCCAAGAGGCTTCCAAGACGGCCCACGAAGGCTCCGAGACGCCAAACGACCGCTCCAAGACGCCCACGATGGCCCCAAGACGGTCCAAGAGGTCTCCAAGACGGCCTTGAGGTCCCAAATGAGCTTCCCAAGAGGGCCCAAAGAGTCTAAAATTGCTGATTTTCCAGAGTGTTTTTCGATGTTTTTTGCTTTTCCGCCTTTCCGGCTTCCCGACGCTCCAAGACGGCAAAGAGGCCCCAAAGATAGCCCCAAGATGGCCCAAGAGTCCCCCAAGACGGCCTCCAGACGGCCCAAGACGGCCCCAAGACGGCCCAAGAGGTCCCCAAGACGGCCCAAGAGGGCCGATTTGGAGGGGGGGGGGGTCCGGGACGAGCGATCCACGGAGCTTTTCCTGGCCCAAGAGGGCCTCAAGACGGGCCACGAAGCCCCCAAGAGGCTTCCAAGACGGCCCACGAAGGCTCCGAGACGCCAAACGACCGCTCCAAGACGCCCACGATGGCCCCAAGACGGGCCAAGAGGTCTCCAAGACGGCCTTGAGGTCCCAAATGAGCTTCCCAAGAAGGCCCAAAGAGTCTAAAATTGCTGATTTTCCAGAGTGTTTTTCGATGTTTTTTCCTTTTCCGCCTTTCCGGCTTCCCGACGCTCCAAGACGCGCGAAGAGGCCCCAAAGATAGCCCCAAGATGGCCCAAGAGTCCCCCAAGACGGCCTCCAGACAGCCCAAGACGGCCCCAAGACGGCCCAAGAGGTCCCCAAGACGGCCCAAGAGAGCCGATTTGGAGATGGGGAGGGGTCCGGGACGAGCGATCCACGGGGCTTTTCCTGGCCCAAGAGGGCCTCAAGACGGGCCACGAAGCCCCCAAGAGGCTTCCAAGACGGCCCACGAAGGCTCCGAGACGCCAAACGACCGCTCCAATACGCCCACGATGGCCCCAAGACGGTCCAAGAGGTCTCCAAGACGGCCTTGAGGTCCCAAATGAGCTTCCCAAGAAGGCCCAAAGAGTCTAAAATTGCTGATTTTCCAGAGTGTTTTTCTATGTTTTTTCCTTTTCCGCCTTTCCGGCTTCCCGACGCTCCAAGACGCGCGAAGAGGCCCCAAAGATAGCCCCAAGATGGCCCAAGAGTCCCCCAAGATGGCCTCCAGACGGCCCAAGACGGCCCCAAGACGGCCCAAGAGGTCCCCAAGACGGCCCAAGAGGGCCGATTTGAAGGGGGGGGGGTCCGGGACGAGCGATCCACGGGGCTTTTCCTGGCCCAAGAGGGCCTCAAGACGGGCCATGAAGCCCCCAAGAGGCTTCCAAGACGGCCCACGAAGGCTCCGAGACGCCAAACGACCGCTCCAAGACGCCCACGATGGCCCCAAGACGGTCCAAGAGGTCTCCAAGACGGCCTTGAGGTCCCAAATGAGCTTCCCAAGAAGGCCCAAAGAGTCTAAAATTGCTGATTTTCCAGAGTGTTTTTCGATGTTTTTTCCTTTTCCGCCTTTCCGGCTTCCCGACGCTCCAAGACGCGCGAAGAGGCACCAAAGATAGCCCCAAGATGGCCCAAGAGTCCCCCAAGACGGCCTCCAGACAGCCCAAGACGGCCCCAAGACGGCCCAAGAGGTCCCCAAGACGGCCCAAGAGAGCCGATTTGGAGATGGGGAGGGGTCCGGGACGAGCGATCCACGAGGCTTTTCCTGGCCCAAGAGGGCCTCAAGACGGGCCACGAAGCCCCCAAGAGGCCTCCAAGACGGCCCACGAAGGCTCCGAGACGCCAAACGACCGCTCCAAGACGCCCACGATGGCCCCAAGACGGGCCAAGAGGTCTCCAAAACGGCCTTGAGGTCCTAAATGAGCTTCCCAAGAAGGCCCAAAGAGTCTAAAATTGCTGATTTTCCAGAGTGTTTTTCGATGTTTTTTGCTTTTCCGCCTTTCTGGCTTCCCGACGCTCCAAGACGCGCGAAGAGGCCCCAAAGATAGCCCCAAGATGGCCCAAGACTCCCCCAAGACGGCCTCCAGACGGCCCAAGACGGCCCCAAGACGGCCCAAGAGGTCACCAAAACGGCCCAAGAGGGCCGATTTGGAGGGGGGGAGGGGTCCGGGACGAGCGATCCACGGGGCTTTTCCTGGCCCAAGAGGGCCTCAAGACGGGCCACGAAGCCCCCAAGAGGCTTCCAAGACGGCTCACGAAGGCTCCGAGACGCCAAACGACCGCTCCAAGACGCCCACGATGGCCCCAAGACGGGCCAAGAGGTCTCCAAGACGGCCTTGAGGTCCCAAATGAGCTTCCCAAGAAGGCCCAAAGAGTCTAAAATTGCTGATTTTCCAGAGTGTTTTTCGATGTTTTTTGCTTTTCCGCCTTTCTGGCTTCCCGACGCTCCAAGACGCGCGAAGAGGCCCCAAAGATAACCCCAAGATGGCCCAAGACTCCCCCAAGACGGCCTCCAGACGGCCCAAGACGGCCCCAAGACGGCCCAAGAGGTCCCAAAGACGGCCCAAGAGGGCCGATTTGGAGGTGGGGAGGGGTCCGGGACGAGCGATCCACGGTGCTTTTCCTGGCCCAAGAGGGCCTCCAGACGGGCCACGAAGCCCCCAAGAGGCCTCCAAGACGGCCCACGAAGGCTCCGAGACGCCAAACGACCGCTCCAAGACGCCCACGATGGCCCCAAGACGGGCCAAGAGGTCTCCAAGACAGCCTTGAGGTCCCAAATGTGCCAAGAGGGCCCAAAGAGTTTAAAATTGCTGATTTTCAAAAGTGTTTTTCGATGTTTTTTGTTTTTCCGCCTTTCCGGCTTCCCGACGCTCCAAAACAGGCGAAGAGGCCCCAAAGATACCCCCAAGATGGCCCAAGAGTCTCCCAAGACGGCCTCCAGACGGCCCAAGACGGCCCCAAGACGGCCCAAGAGGTCACCAAGACGGCCCAAGAGGGCCGATTTGGAGGGGGGGAGGGGGCCGGGACGAGCGCAGCACGGCCGGGACGAGCGGTTCCAGGGCTTTTCCGGGCCCACGAGGGCCTCAAGACGGGCCAAGAAGGCTCCAAGAGGCCTCCAAGACGGCCCACGCAGGCTCCGAGACGCCAAACGACCCCTCCAAGACGCCCAAGATGGCCCCAAGACGGGCCAAGAGGTCTCCAAGGCGGCCCCCGAGGTCCCAAACAAGTCCCCCAAAAGGGCCCCAAGAGTCTAAAATTTTTGATTGTCCATAGTGTTCTTCGATGTTTTTTGCTTTTCCGCCTTTCCCGCTTCCCAACGCTCCAAGACGCGCGAAGAGGCCCCAAAGATAGCCCCAAGATGGCCCAAGAGGCCCCCAAGACGGCCTCCAGACGGCCCAGGACGGCCCCAAGACGGCCCAAGAGGTCCTCAAGACGGCCCAAGAGGGCCGAGTTGGAGGGGGGGAGGGGGCCGCTCGGGCCAGGGGAGGATGAGGAGGAAGAGAAAGATAAGAAGGAGGAGGACAAAGAGGAGAAGGAACAGATGGCGACGACGACGACAGAACAATCCGAGGCCTTTTGGGGAGAGGGGGGCAAGGGGAGGCCTGGATGGCCAGAGGCCAGGGCCACCACACAGGACCACCTGGAAAGAAGGAAATCCGAGCTCGAGACACAGCTGTCAAGCAAACAACTTGCATGCATCTAGGGCCAGGTCGGGAATCTCCTCCTACGGTCCTGCAGGCGGATTTGGAAGGAAAACTAACATTAGTCGACCGAAAAAACATCAAAAATAATCCAGAAGGAGGAACAATCATTGGTCAAAAATCCGCCGACCCCTTGGGGATCATCGGCGTGTGAGATGCTTCCCCCTCCCCAGACCCCTCCCCCGGGAGCCCGGTCCGGTCGATTTGACAGGGGGGGGGGTACGGGACGAGCGCAGTACGGCCGGGACGAGCGCAGCACGGCCGGGACGAACGGTTCACGAGGCTTTTCCGGGCCCAAGAGGGCCTCAAGACGGGCCAAAAAACCCCCAAAAGACCTCCAAGACGGCCCACGAAGGCCGCGAGACGCCAAACGACCGCTCCAAGACGCCCAAGATGGCCCCAAGACGAGCCAAGAGGACTCCAAGACGGCCCCCGAGGTCCCAAACAACCCTCCCAAGAGGGCCCCAAGAGTCTACAATTGTTGATTTTCCATGGTGTTTCTCGATGTTTTTTGCTTTTCCGCCTTTTCGGCTTCCCGACGCTCCAAGACGGCCAAAGAGGCCCCATAGACAGCCCCAAGATGGCCCAAGAGGCCCCCAAGACGGCCTCCAGACGGCCCACGACGGCCCCAACACGGCCCAAGAGGTCCCCAAGACGGCCCAAGAAGGCTCCAAGACGGCACCAATAGGGGCCCAAGAGGGCGACCAAACATGTTGAAACTCTAGTGTTCTGCCCCCAGGAGCCCCAGGGGGCCACAAGAGTGCCCCAAGAGGCCCCCAGAGGCCCTCACGAGGCCGCCCAGACGCCCCAAGGAACCACCAAGAAGCACCCCAAAGGCTCCGAAACGGCCCCCGAGTGGCTCCAAAACTCGCGGTGTCGCCGTCCGCTCGGACCTCCCCGCGGAACTGCCCGAGACCCTCTGGCGGTGGCGGCGAACAGACACCAAACAAATATCACTCGCCTTTTCACCCCTTCGCAGCTTCTACTACCCCCAGATTGGCATAAACAAGGGGTCGGCGGTGTGGCGTAAGCCTAAGAATAAGAAGGAGGAAAGAACTTTTGACGGTCCGCGCGGATCTCTTGGACCTGCGCTGGACCCACCTCTCGGGCGCGCGGAGCGGGCCAGTGGCGGCGCCAGAGGCGCCGCGGGGGGGTCTGGCGCGGATCCAAGAAATCCGCGCGGAGAACACGACATTTGTGCTTCCAGTCGGGCTGCTGAAAGAAGGAACGCTAAATAAGGAACGAAGCCCCTTCTTGGCCCTGGAAGCGCCTCCGTGCCCTCAGATGGCAAGACGAACAGCACTGGAGGAACCCAAGGAACATCGAGCCCCTTCCGAACCCGAACTGTTCCTTATTTCAGCGTCTTGACTGTATGGCGTTTGCTTTTCTCCGAAGCAAGCCGGGGGGGGAGAGGAGAGGCGTGCACCTCCCGTGCCCCGCTTGGGCCCGGGGGGGGCACCTTTGGGGCCCCCCAGAGGGGCACAAAAGCTGCACCTTCTTCTTCAACCCCTCATATGCAGGTGGAGTCCAGTCCACAAGAAACCTTCCACAAGAAACCCAACCCTGAGACCCCAGGACGTCCGTGGACTTTTGGCGTGGGAACGTCGCGCTCTCCATGGCAAAACCATCGACTCCCAAGACACCGAGGGTACCCTGGAGGCGAGCAGGGTGTTTCTTGGCATGGGTCTCCACTGTATCGCACCCCCTTTACTCGACGCCCAATCTGTCACCCCGCTCTCTCCGACTTGCCCCTGCCCGCCCCCGGTCCTGCCCTCCCTTCCCTTTCTCTAACAAAAGCGCGCCTCAAGAAGGACCGCAAGTGAACGCCAAACAGAGGGGGCTGAGAAAATTCTTCGGTTGTGGACTGTCATCGTATGTCGGGGGCGCGGAAACATGGATTAGCGATCCTTGGATTTTGCGCGAGGTCGCCTAATCAAGGGATCGGGGGAGGTGCCCTCTCCAAAATGCGGCCGGTCCAGAGCCCTCCGGGCACGACCGCTCCTCTGGCAGAGAGATAGGAGGGGGAGAGGGGAGAAATGACGGCGAGAGGGGTCTCCTCCTCCTCCTCCTCCTCCTCCTCCTCCTCCTCCTCCTGGTGGAGGCCAGTCTGAGAAACCTTCCAGAAGAAAGCCAACCCTGCGACCCCAGGACGTCCATCGATTTTTAGCGTGGGAGCGTCGCGCTCTCCACCGCAAAAACCATCGATGCCCAAGAAACCCAGGGCACCCTGGAGGCAAGCAGGGTGTTTCTTGGCATGGGTCCCAGCTGTAACTGAGGCGAGGGGACGGAGGGGGGAAGAAGCAGGGAAGGGATGGGGAGGGGGCGGGACAGAGGGGAGTCAGGAAAAGCCCTCCTCCTCCTTCGTCCTCCCATCCTTGTCCTCTTCCTCCTCCGACCTCTGCCTGCAGCCTGTCCGTTTCCTGCTGCCCCCCCTCATCCTCCTGCTCACCTTTCCCGACTTCTCTTCCCCTTCCACGCCTCCACCCCTCCACTCCACTCCTCCACGCCTCCACCCCTTCCTGCCCTTTCTCCACTCCTCCACGCCTCCACCCCTCCTCCTGCTCCCCCTCCTGCTCCTGCCCCTGCTCCCCTTTCGGGAAAACTCTGCGAACTGGACTCTCCTGTTCCCGGGGTGGTCCCAGATAGGATGCGCTTAAGCGGGAGAGAATGGAGGAGAGGAGGAGGAGGAGGAGGAGGAGGAGGAGGAGGAGGAGGAGGAGGAGATAGAGGAGGACGAGGATGACGGGGAAGGAAACAGGCGAATGAGGAGCTGGATCAGGATGTGGAGGCGGAGGCAGGACGAGGGAGACGACGACGAGGATGAGGGCGAGGAGGGAGGAGGGCGACGAACCGCAGGTTGCTGCTTCGGACCTCCAACATCATGATATGTTCGTGACCTGCACTCACAGAGCTCTCGGCCTCTCCCCCTGGGACTGCAGTCTCATCCTGCGGTCGGACGGTGTCGTGATGGCCCTGGGGCGCGGCAGCATCTCTGAGAGAAGCGGCCGCCGCGGTCTGTGCAAGAAGGCCCGAAGTCTCGCCTCGTCCTCAGCACAGCCCCTCGGACCTGTCCTTGAGTATCGTTCAACCGATCCCCATCCCCAGCGGCGTGGCCTGGGCCCCACTGGCCGATTCGCCCTCTAGATTGGGATATAGGCTGTTCCCTTCGAGTTTCGAGGGGTGTATCCCCAACTGGGGTGGTAATTTGGTGGGGGTCTCGAAGGGGATGGGGATGGGGATGGGGAGTCCTGGGGTGCGTTCCGACCAGAACTTCGAAACGAATGCAGCCCCGGCGACGGCAGAGCGACGGGAGGCGTTCAGCAGACAGACGAGGCTGGCCGCCTCGCTGGCTCGACGGATCGCGGACGCTGGCTGACTGACGACGACGCGACGATGACAGTCGACGACGACGGCGGCAAGGCACCCCTCACAAGGTCCATCCTGGCTGCGCTGCCATTCTCGATACATTTCTCGACGGCCCTGGAGGGTGCGAAAAGGACCGTGCCAGGAAGCCAGAACCAGAGAAAAAAACACTCCTGCCGAGAACGAGCACGACATTGAAGGTGCGACAACGACGGCGGTGACCGCGGCAAGGACGGCAACCACGGCCGACCACGACGACGACGACGACGACGACGACGACGACGACGACGACGACGACGACGACGACGACGACGACGACGGCGGCGGCGGCGGCGGCGGCGGCGGCGGCGGCGGCTGCAACTTGGCATGCATGTGACGGGCCCTCAGGGAAACCAGTCCTGGGTCAGAGCAGGGCTGGACCTAAACGTTGTTTTTTGTGTTGTTTTCGTTTTGCTCCACCTGTTTTCCTATACTTCCCTGCCAACACGACAAATCCGCCGACCCTGCCGGCGTGTGGAATGGATTGTTCTTCTCGTCCGTGCCTCCTTCCCGTTCCCGCCTTCTCCGACTCCTTTTAGTTCGTCTCCCCCTCCTCCTCCTCCTCCTCCTCCTCCTCCTCCTCCTCCTCCTTCATCTCTTCCTCCTGCGTAAAGTACATTGACTCGGAGGGTTTCCCCTTCCCTTTGTTCCCTTCCCCGGCCGGGGGGGGGGGGGTCCCGGGGAAGCCCGGGGCGGTCCTGGGGGGGATCCGGGGGGGGTCCGGGGGGGGGGTCCGGGGGGGGGGGGGGTCCCGGGTCAGGTAATTCCCCTCCTCCTCCTCCTCCCGAACGTCTTTTGCCACCTTCTCCATCTCCTTTTCGTTTGTCTCCCCCTCCTCCTCCTCCTCCTCCTCCTCCTCCTCCTCCTCCTCCTCCTCCTCCTCCTCCTCCTCCTCACACACTTCCTCCGCCTACCCTGTCACGTTGTCCTTTAGCTCCTTCCTGTGATCACACATCCCGTCGCCATCGACGGCCAAAACCTTCAGGGTCGGCGGCACCGGCCGTCCATAATAATGCACAGCCGAAGTCCAGCAAAACAGCGTTTAGGTCCAGTCCTGGGCTCGAGTTCCTTCCCTGGGCCAACTTGTCGTCCAGGATACCAATGTGCTCGACAGACCCGAGGCCCGTGGAGAAGGCTCAGGGAGGCCAACAACAACGACAAACGCCCCATGCCAGAGGAGACCCGTGGATACAACGGCAACTCCACCGCCGAGCTGCTACTGTTAAGTCGGGCACGCCCCTCTACAGGAGGAACATTCAAGAACATTGTCAACACTGGGGGCGATCTTTCGACCATTCGATAAATGTCGAGCATTGTTTGATTATTTTGTTGATTATCCAAACTTCGCCTGTATGAGGACATGCCCGACCTAATGATACCGTCGAATCTGGAAATCGGTCCCAAGATCCAGAGCCCTGTTCGGGTTCAGCGCGCGACAAGTTTTGTTGAGGACAGCTCAACGCAACCCACTCCCAAACCCCAGGCAGGAGCCCACTCCCGACCTGGCGAAGGGTTCCTGGCTAAGGGCGAGGGCGGGTTTGCCCCAAAAAGCCACTCCCACCCGCAGCCAAAATACTCTCGATTGGAGAGACCAAAAAGTACAGATACCGCTACTCCCCGGACGTCTCCCGGATTCTGTTCTGCCCAGAATTTCGAGGCGAATCCAGCGGTGGCGACGAGGGCCTCCCAGGAGGCCCAAAAAGGTGGAAACGAGCGAAGGGTAGAGGGTTGAAATCCCACCCGCAGCTAGGACCCCCTGGATCACCAGGTCGGGAGCGAATGTCCTGGCTGGGGGTGGGGGGTGGAATTTGCTGCCCTCACTCGTGAGGCGAACCTCTGGCCGTGGCGACGAGGAGCCTGCAGGTGGCTCACAAAGAGGCGACAACGCAAATGAGGGCCGTCGCTGTCTCGACTGGCCCTCCTCCTCCGTCCTCCTCCGTCCTCCTCCGTCCTCCTCTGTCCTCCTCCATCCTCCTCTGTCCTCCTCCGTCCTCCTCCGTCCTCCTCCGTCCTCCTCCTCCTCCTCCTCCTCCCTCCCTCCTCCCTCGCTCCCTCCCTCCCTCCCTCCCTCGCTCGCTCCCTCCCTCCCTCCCTCCCTCCCTCCTCTGCCTTCTTCTTCTCATCCTCCTCATCCCTCCTCCTCTCCTCCTCCTCCTCCTCCTCCCCCTCCTTCCTCCCCCTCCTCCTCCTCCTCCTCCTCCTCTTCCTCCTCCTCCTCCTCCTTCTTCCCTCCTCCTCCTCCTCCTCCTCCTCCTCCTCCTCCTCATCCTCCTCCTCCTCCTCCTCCTCCTCCTCCTCCTCCTCACTCCTCCTCTTCCGTCGGGGGCCCCAGGGGCCCCCTTCCCAACAGGACCCCCCTCCATCCGCAGCGAGCGGCTGCCGCACACAAGAGAGCCCCGCCCAGGCGCGCCCTGTACGAGCAGGTCAGCTGCGGTTCCGTGCCCGAGGCCGCGGCGGCTGGCGCCGCCGACTGACGATCCTGTAGGATCCCGCGACGGGATCCTCCTCGCCGTCCTCTCACCTCCTCGCCTCCTGCTCCCCCTCCTCCTCCCCTCCCCCCCCCTCTCTCCCTCCTCCCCCCTTCTTCTCCCCCTCGTCTCCTCCCGCGGCTGGAGGGGGGAGGGGGGGGGGGCCCAGGAGAAGGCCTGCTCCGTCCTCCTCCTCCTCCGCCTCCTCGCCTCCCCGCCTCCTCCTTCTCCTCCTCCTTCCCCTCCTCCTCCTCCTCCTCCTCCTCCTCTCCAATCTCCTCCTCCTCCTCCTCCTCCTCCCCCTCCTCCTCCTCCTCCTCCTCTCTCCTCCTCCTCCTCCTCCTCCTCCTACTCCTCCCCCATCTCCCCCATCTCCTCCTCCTCCTCCTCCTCCTCCTCCTCCTCCTCCTCCTCCTCCTCTTCCCCCTCCTCCTCTTCTACCTCACCACCCTCCTTCGACGCCTCATTTTCACGCGGTGGGGGGGAGGGGGGGGGACAAGACGCTCCACCCGCACCAGGGACCTGGCGCTAAGCCCTCGCGAGCAGCTCGCGGCGTGGCTCCCGTGCAAGACCCCTTCCTGTCAAGGCCCCCCTCGGGCAAGACAGGACACTCGTGTAACGGCGGCAAGGAGGAGGACGAGGAGTCTGGGAGGGGAGGGGGCGGGCCAACTGGCCCCCCTTCTCCCGTGTCCCTCCTCCTCCTGCTCCTTTCCTCTCCGTGTCCTCTCCTTCCCTCCTCGCTTGCACTTCCTCTCATATTCCTCCTCCTCGTTCGCCTTCGCCTTCTCGCCTCCTCTTCCTCCTTCCTCCGCCTTGCGCACCTCTCTACATCGCTCCTCCTTCCTCTCTTCTCCCTTCTCCTCCGCCCTTCTCCTCCCGACTCGGAGGCGGACCCAGCCGTGGCGACGAGAAGGTTGCCGGAGTACCACAGCGGGCGGGGGGGCACCTTTGTTTTAGGTCGGGCATGTCCCCCTACAGGGGGATGCTCAGAAATATTCAAACACTGACAAGCAAGTAATAGAAAAATCGTCTCGTCCCCAGACCATTGTTTGACTATCTCTGAATATTCCCCCTGTAGAGGGACATGCCCGACTTCATGTAATGTTTGCTGTGGCCAGTGGCTTCGGAGCGGACCGGTCGCGGTCGAGAGGAGGAGGAAGAGAAGGAGGAGAAGGAGGAGGGGAACGCACTCCACCAGACCCCGAACCTCGAGCCTCGATTTGGCTGCTCCCCCCCTTCCTCCTCCTCCTCCTCTTCTTCTCATCCCCTCCTCATCCTCAATAGTTGGCCCGTATCATCAAGATGCGTGGTAAAGGATGCAAGGGCCTTGGAAGGCCGCTTCGAAGCCATTCGAGCCGGGCGCGACCAACGCAAGTGGCCAGGGATGGGCCGAGGAGGCAAGGATGCACGGGCACCCTTGGGAAGGTTGCCCATCCTCACTGTGCGGGTTGACCGTATACCTCCTCCGCATAAAAAAAAACAAACAAAAACTCCTCCTGCCCGTCGCACCCCCAGGCGCGTCGGTGGGGCGGGCCGAGCGTTCCGCCTGAGGCTTCCCCACCATGTATGATCCTAGAGCTGGAAAGCTGCAACAGCTTCACAGATGGAGGGGGGGCGTTTTCTAAATGTGGCTCCTGCCTTAGCGCCGCCCGCATTCGCCTCAAAATTTGGCAGCCGATTCACGTGTTGGCGAGCGGTCGGCTCCATACTGTGGTTCCTGCCTTAGCTCCGCGCGCACTCGTCTTAAAAAGTGGCAGCAGCTCCGCAGGTGGAGCGCGGGTCGTTGTCAAATGCTGGCTCTCGCCCTCGCACCGCGCGGATTCGTCCTAAGGTCGCAACAGTTCCACACATGGAAACGAAGGTCGGTTTCACACTGTGGCGTTCGTCTTCGGAGCGTGCACCTTTACCGATCGAAAGGAGGCCGACTTCTGACCGTGACCCTCGCCGCAGCGCCGCGCGCATTCGCCCTAAGAAACATTGCCGCAATTCTATGGATGGCGGGGGTAGTTTCCAATGGTGACTCTCGCCGCAGCGGGGCGCAGAATTGGTCTTACATCATTGCAGCAGCTTCACGGATGGAGGGCGGTTCCTTTTCAACACGTGGTTCTCGCCTCGGCTCCGCGCGCACTCGCTTCAAAATAATACAGCAATTTCACGGATGGAGGGGGGCGATTGCAGAATATAGCTCTCGATCTAGCGCCGCGCACATTTACCTTAAACGTGTGCAGCAATCCCATCGACGGATAAGGGGGCGTTGCCAACATGGTGCTCTGGCTTTCAAGCCGAGCACATTCCCTCTCACAATTTGCACTCATTTCACGGATGGAAGACATTTCCTTTTCAAGATGGGGTCTCGCCGCTGCGCCACGCACACTCATTTTTCAACGCAACGATTAGCCGGATGGACGATTGCCCTTTTCGGGAATGGAATTCACGCCTGAAACTTCATTAGGTGTAAGGACCCGGAACTTCAACGCACGTAGCGCTGCACGGACCCATGACGGCTCTTTTTCAAACTAGAACTGTCGCTTGAAACTTCCTCGAAATTCATACTGCCTGCGTGCTCCCTGGTTGGCGCCGAGGCGCGCGGCCGGCCTTCTGCTGGGCAAGGCTTCCCCCTCCTCCTCCTCATCCTTCTCCTCCTCCTCCTCCGTAGCCATTTTGGCTCCAGCCCCGCTTGGGCCCTTCGGGGCCCAAACGGGGATTGAGCCCCGTAGCCTGTCTGGCTCAGTGGCGCCGCCCCGCGCGTGGGTCTCCTTCTGGGCGCGCATCGGGCGGTAGGGTGGGGCACGTCGTTAGCGGTGGCGCGCGACGCAAAATTCGACAGTTTGTCAGTGCCCAGGGGGGCCGTCCTCTTCCCCCCTCGCCTCCATGGGCCTCCCTGCCGGCGGGGGCCACCGGATGGTGGAGCCAGCAGTCAGGGAGGAGTTCGACGTCGGCGGCAAGGGTTCGCTGCCCGATGGCGGCTGCTGTTGCGCGACATGTGGATGTGCGACCTGGAGCCCGTGGCGCGGGCAGCAGCAGCTGATGTGCGTCATCGGCGTGGTTTTGCACCACTGGGTGGCAGGTACTGCTACGGCTTCCGAGGGCGCCACCTTGGGGAGCCTTGGCGGCGCGATAGGGGGCCCAGCAAGGCCAGGAGCTGCTCCGCCTGCTGCGGGGCGCAGCGCAGCCGTGTCAGAACATCGCGCACGACGTTGACGGCAGCCGAGCCGAGCAGTCGGTGGCGCCCGTTGACTGCAGCGTGGTGCACGTGCAGGAGTCGGTCGTGCGCAACACTGGCGGCGCACTTGGTGCGCGGCGCGGGACCGCTGATCGGCGTCCGAAGGCCGCGGTGGGCAAGGCCGTGCTGAAGACGAAAGGCAGCGGCGGCGGCCCAGAGCCAGATGCAGGAGCAGCTGGTGGGGGCCGTGCGTCCCATCGACATGGAGCGCATGAGCGGCGAGGTCGACGACGACTGGCGGCTCATGTAGGGCAAGGGCAAGCGGGCGGGCCGCTAGGAGGCGGCGCAGAGCTGCAGCCGGAGCCGTGCGGCAGGCGGACGCTGCGCGTGACGCTGCTGCTGGCGTGGTGCAGCGGTGGTGGCGCGGCTCGAGCGGCGCGCGTGCGGCGCGTGCGGCGGCTGCGCCCTCGCCGCCGCTGGCGGCAGCCCCTGCCATCAAGATGACGAAGGGCAAGGCCAAGCAGGGCGCGGAGATCCTCACCGAGGCGATTCGCGTCGCTGAGCGTGAGGCCGCCGAGCTGGCCAGCGCGGCCCTGGTGGAGTCCTTTAAGGCGGAGCTCGTGCCCGTCTTGAACGCGGTCGCGGAGAAGCTCGGGAAGCGCGCGGTGGTGGCCGCTCTCGGCAGGCTCCGTGACGGTGCCCAGCTGGCGCTGGGCCAAGGCAGTTCCACGGCCGTCTGGGTGCAGTTCGCCGCGGATGCCGAGGATGCCCTCGGTTCCGACTGCGACGACTCTGGCTGAAGGTCGGCGTGGTGAAGGTCGTCGCGTTCGGCCTCGTGGTCGGGGCCCTGTCCTCTCAGGGCCCCCCCGTGGGCTCCCCGTGGTCGGGGGTCCTGTCCCCTCAGGACCCCCGTACGGTCGGGGGCCTTGCCCGTCGGGCGGGCCCCCGCAGAGCCCGACCGCGCGTGTCGCGTGGGCTATCGGGCGTGCGGGGGGGGCAGCACCGTTCCTTCTGAGACTCGCGGATCCTCCTCCTCCTCCTCCTCCTCCTCCTCCTCCTCCTCCTCCTCCTCCTCCTCCTCCTCCTCCTCCTCCTCCTCCTCCCCCTCCTCCCCCTCGTCCTCCTCCCTCCTCTCCTCCTCCTCCTCCTCCTCTTCCTCCTCCTCGCCTCCTCCTCCTCCGCCTCCTCCTCCTCCTCCTCCTCCTCCTCCTCCTCAAGGTCAACTTGGGCCACATTGCACGTGTGTGTGTGTGTGTGTGTGTGTGTGTGTGTGTGTGTGTGTGTGTGTGTGTGTGTGTGTGTGTGTGTGTGTGTGTGTGTGTGTGTGTGTGTTTGTGTGTATGGGGGGGGACGGTCTTTCTTCAAAGGGGGGGGGGGGGCTGCCGCTGGACACCTCCTTGAACTGCATGGCCACTGCTTCTTTTCCCGCAGTCCAGACTACGCTCAGGTCAGGCATGTCCCCCTGCAGGTGGAGCTTGAAGGAAACATTACAAATATTCAAATAGCCCAAACACACTCCAAACGAATCAAACACAGACAAAAAAGTCCCCAGACTATAGTTTGACTTTTTTTGAATAATCCTCCTGCAGAGGGACATGCCCGACGTGAGACTGCGCGTCAGAAACACGCAGGGTGGTTCCTTTTCGACATGCGGCCCTCACCGAAGGAGCAGGCCAGCCTGTGCTGGTCTTTCAAGGGGGGCGCTCCTTATAGGGATAAGGAGGACATGCTGGGGCGTACGAGGGGACTTGGGACGCGAGGGTGCGTTGCAGAGCGCGCCAGGGGTGACGCTGGAAGCGCCGCCAGGGGGGCTCCAGTCGCGGACCCAAGAAATCCGCGCGGAGCGCCCAAATATTCTGCTTCTGGCGTTTTCTCTTCCTGTAGTTCAGAGCCTCTCTGGGGCCACCCTCATGCAAGCGTCGGTCCCCTCCGCTGAGCACCCTCCTGCCAGGGCAGACGGTGGGGCGGACAGACCAGGGGCGGGCGTTACACGTATTCGCCCTGGAGCCTCGTCGAATACATGGGCCACCTGAGGCTGTGGATAGATGCATCCCAGGAATCCAGCCGCTCAAATTTTTTCGATGCGTGGCCCCCCAGGGGACCGGACCACTTCCCAAGGGCCGGTTTCTCGTCCAGATTCACTTTGTCACGCTCCCGAGGCTGGGCGAGGGCCCCCAAGGAGGCCCAAAACTGCCAAAGTCCCGCCGCATCAATCTTTTGGGAGCGTCGGATCTGTGGGATTGCTCCCCCCGAGCTGCAGTCAGCACGTATCATAAGGATGCGCGACAAGGATGCAGGGGCCTTGGAAGCCTATTTCGAAGCTTTTCGAGCGCGGCGCGGCCAACGCACGTGGCCAAGGATTGACCGAGGAGGCAAGGATGCAAGGGTAGTTACCCTTGGGAAAATTGTCCATCCTTACGATGTGGGTTGACTGTATTCGCCCCCATCGTCGCCCCCGATCCTGCTGCCGAGCGCCGATCTCCACCGGCCCTGCCAGCCGCCCCCCCGCCGCGAGGAGCCGCGAAGGGGATCGCACCGAGAACAGAAGCCTCCCATATGGGGTCGGAGTGGATGAGGTCGGAAGGTCGCGCCGCATCGGCGCCATCGCCATCGGCGTGGGGAAAATCGGGCTCCATATCGAGCTGCATCGCCGATGCATCGTCGATGCGGCGCCATCCTCCGACCCCATCTACTCCGACTCGGACCCCACCTGGGAAGCCTAGATTGGGGGCGCGCAAACATGGATGAGCGATCCATGCATGGATTTGGCGCGCGGTCGCCAAATCCATGGATCGGGGGAGGTGCCCTCCCCAAAATGCGGCCGGTGCCGCCGCGTTCGGCGGCGGAATCCGCGATTTCTCATGGAAACGGGACCCGTCGCTAATCCACGCCCCCTTAATCCATGTATGCGATCGCCTGACTAGAGAGAAGGACCCGGTGCTCCTCGATGCTCTCCGCGCCGCCCGCCGCCGCGTCGGGCGGCCCACCGGCCGGCGCCCCGGCGGCGCCTCGGGGCCCCAAAGATCCGGCGCTCAAGAAAAAAAAATGGGGCGGCGGTATTGGGGCAGTTTTCGGCCTCTCGCCGGGCCTCGGGAGCGTGAAAAAACGATTCGGGAGGAAAAAGCCGGCACTGGGGAAGTGGTCTGGCCTCCCCGGGCCCACGCATCAAAAAAATTGCAGCGGCTGGATGCCTTGGAAGTGGGGGACAGCATTGTGACTGTCAGCAAACGGGCCCACAACCCTTGCGGAGCGGACCCAAGTTAGGATGCCCAGGACAGGGACATGGGGGCCTTCTCCGGCAGATGTATCAAGCCAAACCACCCAGGTTGATTACCCCTAGATGCATCGACGGGAACCCAAGTTAGTCTATGTCTTCGTTGTGCCATTAAGTGATATTTGGGATTCTTTCATTCTCGATGACATTGCTACGCATGGGATGACATCAACGAAAACATAATGACTTGATTGGCCATGGTGATGCGGCTCTGATGCCCACCTCGAGGACCGCCATGATATGGATCCAGCTCAGACATGCGTAGAAGAAGATCGCGAGTGCGAAGGCCTATGATGGTAAGTCTTCCCAAAAAGATCGGGTCTAATGGTCTCGAGAAGGGTGCGAGAGCCTATGATGGGGACGGGCCTCGGACTCGTGGAGGGCATAACTAGTTCTGCTGTCCATCGACTCGCGCTGGAGCTTCCACGATTTCTCCAGATGTACCTCGGTATCTCTGGATATGCACCGATCTATTTGGACTTACCTCGATTCACCTTGAGCTATCTAGACTGATCCCCGCAAGTGGAGTGAAGACGAGTCGTCAAGCCCTCAGGGACGGACCTCCCCCGCGTCGTGACCAAAATCACAGCGTCTTGTTGGGGGGGGTCCAACGTTTTCGGCGTCCAAGAAGGGCCCTCACCGGGCCTCCGGGGCCGTCCGAAGCGACTGAGGGCGAGAGGCCTGTCCCCGGGTTGAGGGTCCTGGGCGTCGAATGTCTGGCATTACTGCTTCTGCTGGTACACGCTGGATCCACTGGCGATGGCAGCGCATGCTTGAGGCGTAGGAAGTTCCTCAGACAATGCTGGCACTTCGGGGCTCTTTTCGAGCTTGCCTCAAGAAATCGGGCAGGTGCGCCGAGGTTCCGCCGAGTGTTCGGTCGGGCATGTCCCCCGACAGGCGGATTTTGGAGGACAGATGGAGAAATAGTCAACAAATACCCCAACATGCTCAAACACAGCAAAGACAGATCGTCCCCAGCCTTTTTTTCGTGTGGCCAGGTTTGAACATGTTCCTCCTGTAGAGGGACGTGCCCGACTTAAAAAGCCGAGTGCCTGCCCGTGGCCACCTGGTGGGAGGCTCGTGCGCTGGGGGGGGGGGAGGGCGGGCCGAAGTGTCGCCTGGTGTCAGGTCGGGCATGTCCTCCTACAGTCGGGCCGGGCGAAAGGGGGAGATAGCAAAGGGGTGTTTGAGAATCAGCTAACGTAGCTGATTTTCCTGGCGCCTCCCGGCGCCGGAGGCGCCCATGTATCGAGGAACGGGCCCGACGGCGGGGCCGAAACGAGCTGCATGCAACAGATTTCGTACCCCCCCCTTTCCCCATCCCCCCCTTTCGTCCAGCCCGATACAGGCTCAAGCTTCTCTTGGGCGGGAAATTCAAAAAACAGACCAAAGAATTACACGGGAGAACAAGGTGCCCGGCCGTGGGCGCGTGGTGGGGGGGGCCGAGGTTCCGCCCGGTGCCCGCCCGTGGGCGCCGCGTGCGCCGGGCGGCCGCATCGCCTGCCCCGCACGTGCGACACGGCGTGGCCTGCGCCGGATGCCCTTCGGCGGTGGACAAACCTCCCTCCAGTAAACCTCCCCTTAGTGAGAACGGCCTGGGACCGAAACCGACGGACCACCCGCAAAAATGACGGCCGCGACGCCCTCTCGCGAACCGAAAACGGCCAATTCCTTAGTCGACGTGTCAGGGTAGGTCTATCCACCTCCGAGTCCTCTACGCCATGTGTAGCATTCGCCAGTGGCCTACACCACACACTGCAGGTTCGTGCGGCGTTGGCGCGCGCCAAGGTTTTTGGCACCTCGTCGATCGGTCAACCTTGAACCGATCGTGGCCCGGATCGTTCAAGCTTGAATTCCGTCGGGTCCAATGGCGTCTTCGTGTCCCTCGGTGTTTCCGCGTCGCAGAATTCAACCTTGAACGCCCTTGCTGGTGTCGCTGGCGCGCCATCGCCGCATGAACCTACCGTGCGTATCTTTCACAACACAACTTACATCATCACATGGCCTGCACCACACAGCTTTTGCACCGTGTAGCTGACACTGCATAGCTTGCACAACGTCTGGCGCCGCGTAGCTTGCACCACATAGATTACCCCACGAAACTCACACCACACAGCCTGCACCACATAGCTTGCGTCGCATGATTGACAAACTCACATAGCTTCGACCACATGGCTTACACCACATAGCATGCCCCATACATCTTGTACATCCACAGTGCGACACTGGCAGCTTGGAATCAACGCTGGCAAATAAACATTGCTTTGGGCGTACTTTGTATCTCTGATGCTGGCACCAGTCGTGTTCCACATTGGCACTTATCATATGGTTCATAATGGTGGCTGTGATGGTCACTGAGCAGGGGTAGGCGCTGGCGCTGGATCCAGCGCACTCGCTGGCGACAGTGCTGGCGATGATTGCGTCGTAGTCCGCAACGTCAATGCTGGTGAAGATGCTGGCGGGGGCGATTGCGTTGTTGCCGCTGAAGTTGGCGGCGGTGATGGTGGTGGGCGCGAAGTCGCTGGAACAAGGCATAGGCACACTTTACGTCGGTATTTCTTGGATGTTACGTATTGCGTGGTCGCGGGTGTAATGCACGTGGCGCTTCCTTGTCTCTGGCCACGCGTACACTCGTGTAGGATCAATTCGGGCCCCTCTGCGTTTGACAATGGCCGTGCAATTGCGCTTACCTTCACTCTCGCACATATTGCATCATTCGTGATGCGCGGCCGTGGGTTCTCAACTCTGCAGGAGTGTAATGCCGTGGTAGGCGTCATTGAAGTTGTCGCGCCATACCAGGGCCGCCAGCTTAACTAGATAGTCTGTCGAATTGGCGTCTCGTTGTGGGTGAAAATGATATGCGTCCTTGATGGTTTCACGGTGACCGTACCCCCACCCATGTTGCTGGAAATGCTGGAAATATTCTCACCTACCTGACTGGAACCACCCCACCGATTTCACCAATCGTCCACATTGCCAGCAGCTTGAAATATACGCGTGCCATGGTTCGCCCGCTGCTGCTGGGCTTCATGTTCACGATCTTGCTTCTGGTCGTCACGGTCACGTAATGAGCCTTCGCACGCGTGCTACTGGTCGTCACGGTCACGGTCACGATGCGTGCTACTGAGTGTCACGATCACTCGGTGGTTCCAATCTCTTTGCCATCGCTCCCCTCCTGCTGGGTCAGGACTTTCACCTCCTCATGCCCACCACCACTGCCGGATGGCGTCCCGAAGCTCCCGCCCTCGTCCCGAAAGGAAAAGAAGTGTGTACTACTGCGACCGTCGCCCTATTACGCATGCTGGCCCTCAAGATAGGACGCTTGTCCAATCAATGGACAGGGCCCCAGTCTGGCCAGAGCCGAGTCCAGTGCACTGTCGGGGCCTCCTTGGCCGCTTCGGAAGCATCTTGGCCTGTCTTGGGGCCCTCTTGAAAGCCGTCTTGGGGCGATGTTGAAGGCCCCTTGGGCCGCCCCGGAGCACTGAAGCCCGAAGCAGGAAGAACGTCCTTCAAAATCGCAGGAGCACACACACACACACGAATATTGCCTCTCGCAGCCTCTTGGGCGTCATATTTGGGGCCCCTTCGGGGGGGGGGCACGCTGGGGGTCTTAGAGCGATCTTCGGGGGGGCGGCTCCGAAGGTCCCTTCGCTTTCAACCTCCTGGGCCCCTCGCGGGGCTCTCTTGGAGGTCTCTTGGGCCATCTTGGGGGGCTATTGGGCTATCTTGGGGTCTCTCGACAGCCTCTTGGGCCGTTCTTGTGCGAGATCGAAAACGCCTACGGCGAATCACCGCCCCCCCTGCCTTTTGAAAGCGCCCATGCGGCCAAACGTTGGAACGAAGTCTGGCCAAGCTATTGGACTATTTGTTCCCCCAGCCGCTGTGGAACCCCTAAGGGGGGGACACTTGGATGAGAGGGAGAGAAGGTAGGAGAGGGAGGAGAAGGAGAACAACGAGGAGGAGAAAGAAGAAGAAGAAGCGGCCTCTTGAGGCCCTGCCGAGGCCTCATGGGGGCTTTCTGGGAGCCTCCTGTGGGCATCTAAGGGGCCTCTTGGGGTTTTCGTGCAGTTTCTTGGAAGCGTCTTGGGGACCCCTGGGGACATCCAAAAGATCTCTTGGCCTTTGGAGGCCGTCTTGAGCCCCTCTCTGGGCTCCCTATTCGGGGGCCGCGTTTGAAGTCAATGGGGCAGTTTTGAGGCCCTCTGCGTCTCGCGGGCCTTTGGGGGACCTCTTGAGACCCTCTTGGCCTCCTGGGGGCTTCCTGGGAGCCTCTTGTGGGCCGTTGAAAAGCCAATTGGGGGCCTCCTGGGGGCTTATGGAGTTTTTGTTGGCAGCCTCGTGGGGGCCCCCGGGAGCTTTTGGACCTCTGAGCCCTCGAAGACCGTCTTGGGGCTCTCTCTGAACAATCGTGGGTTCCTCTTTGGGCGCTTTAGGACTGCCTTGGAGGTCCCCGGGGCCGTCTTGAGGCTGTTTGGGGCATCTTGGGCCGTCTTGGGGAGATCTTGGGGGCGTATCGGGCCGTCTCGGAGCGTCGGGAGCCAGAAAAAGCGAGAATGCTGAAATCATTGAAACGCCTGAGGACACTCAATGGTTATGGCCTCTTGGAGGTCCTCTGGGAAGCCTCATGTGCTGTCTTGGAGGCCGCTTGGGGGCCTCCTGGGCCGTCTTGGGCCATCTCAAAACCATAGTAGGCCGTCTTGTGTGCATCTTGGGCTGTATTGGAAACGTCTTGCGGACATGGAGGGCGCTCTTGGGGCCATCTTGGCCCTCTCGGATGCCATCTTCGCAGTCTTGGAGGCCACCTTGGGGCCGTCTGGAGCGAGAAGACCGATGAACCAAGCAGTTTGCGGGTCCTTCAGGGGGGTTGGTGCCGAAGGCCCACTCGGCGCCCCGGCAGGGCCCCCCGGGGCCCGTCGAGCCCCGGGCCCTTGATCCCCGGGCCTAGTGCCCGGAAATCTTTTGTTGTTTGTTTGTTCTCTCGCTCTCTCTCTCTCTCTGTGTCTCTGTCTCTCTCTCTCTCTCTCTCTCTCTCGCTATATATATATATACATATATATATATATATATAGATATACGTGCCAGAACCATCGCGCGCGCTTCGCGCGCGCTCAAGTTCTGGCTAGCTTGGATGGGTGAACTCTAGGATGCCCAGACTTGTTGAGATTCGGCGCGTCCCCACAACAGGCCCTGAGGATGCCAAAACCTGCAAATATTCTATAAGTTTAGGAAAGATCAATCGTTGACAACTTCGATCACTTCTGACGTCCCCTTACGGACCAAATCGCCTCCTGGAGACCGCTAAGGGAAAGTTGCAGGGGCTCCCAGAGAGCCCAGGAGGGCTCCAAGACGGCCCAAGAAGTCATGGTGATGGCCCAAGAGAGCACGAAGAGCGGCCGAAGAGAGGGAGCCCGAGATGGCATTTCGAGTCCTTTGGCCCAAGATGACCCCCGAGTCCGCCAACAGGCCTCCACGAGGTCCCTGCCCCCAAGAGGCGCTAAGAGGCTCCCAGGAAGCGTAAAATACTGCCGAAAGAGGCCCGCAAGAGCCCCAAAAAGGTTCAACAATGTTTCCAAGGAGTCTCTGACGGGCATCCCGAGAGACCCATACAGGTATTCAAGAAACCTCTGACCCAAAAATCAGGCGGTCGCGGGATGGGCCTGGCGGCAACTTGAAAAAGAAAGGGAACGCGCAGCTTCCCTTTCCTCGCAACTTGTTCCGAGACCGGTACTAGAAGGCTGCCAGATCGCCCAGGATGCTCCTAAGTGGGCCCAAGATGGCCAAGAGGATCTCCAAGATCGCGCCAGAGAGAGCCCAGCGTGCACGCTGGAGCCTCGCAAGAGGGCCGACGTCACCGAGGCTTTGTGAGGTCCAGAAAAAGGGCAAGAGTGCCCCAACAAAAATTTGCCCTCGATTGCAGTAGGGTCTCGACCACAAGAAACCTTCCAAAAGAATCCCAACCCTGAGACCCCAGGACGCCCACGGATGTTTGGTGTAGGGACGTCGCACGCTCCATCGCAAAACCACCGAAGCCCAAGAAACCCAGGGCACCCTGGAGGCAAGCAGAGTGCTTCTTGGCATGGGGCATGGGTCTCCACTTGAAGGGCGGAAGGAGATGGGAAGATGGAAGAGGGAGCAAGGGAGCAGGGATAGAGGAGGAGGAACAGCAGGAGGACGAGGAGGAGGACGAGGGTGCTTCTTGGCATGGGTCTCCACAGTATCCTGTTCCCGCCTCAGTCCGTCCTCCTTCCCCCGACCCCGCATCTGCTCTCCCAAAGGGGGGGGAAAAAGACGGAGGGCGTGGACTGGAAGACGGAGGGATGGCAGGAGGGGAAATAGGGAGGAGGAGGAGGAGGAGGAGGAGGAGGAGGAGGAGGAGGAGGAGGAGGAGGAGGAGGGCAGAGCCACGCGCGCAAGCCACTGCCGAGGGGATGGGGGAGCGGACAGCGAGGGACGGGGGAGAAGGACACGCATCCCGGGGCAGGCCGCCGCCAGGCACGGAGGCAGAGTTGTGTGGTTCCCATCGTACTGAAAGGCAGCGCAACTGGATCCCCAAGACGACTGCGCAAAGGGCTCACTGCGCGAAAGGAAGCGTGCTGGGCGGCCTGGTTGGTAGAGGAACATCCCAGACCAGAAGGCGGACGACGACGAACGAACTGGATGGCGACGAGGGGTGCCTCGATGCCTGGGGCAGGGGACTGGCGGCGGTGACCGAAGGCCTTGAAAGATGGGACACAATGAAACAGACACAGACTTTGAACGCATCTTTGCCCACACCAGCCCTGCCACTCTTTAAGCAAGACTCTTGTGTCATGTTGCTCCCATCGTACTTAAGGACCACCTAATTTCGAGCACCCAGGAACATGTCGAAACAATGTCGAACGAGTATCGCCTCCCAGGGCCCGACACGTGAAAACCCTCAAATCCTATCAGCTCTTGAGGGCGCAGGTGGTTTAGGGTGTTTCCTCTTCCACCCCCTTTTTCCCCTTCGGGGAGGGGTTTACCCCTCCCTCCCCTGGACCTGGACGGGGCGTTCCGCGAGCGGTCGGGGCGTCCAAAACGGCCTCGGCGCAAAATCATTGATTTTACTCAGGTTTTAGCCCCATTTTGGCCTCTTGGGGTGGCGGCGCTAATTAAAGCACCTCCTTTCTTTGATCGATCTCCTCCGAGATGGCCCCACGAGCGCTCCCAAGGCTCCCAAGGGTGCCCCAAGAGGCCCCCAAGAGGTGGCCAGGAGGCCCCAAGAGGCCCCAAAGAGGCCCCCAGGATGCCCCCAAGATGCTCTCAAGAGACCCCAAAGAGGCCCCCAGAGGCACCCAAGACGCTCCAAGAGGCCTCGGCGACAATGCCAAACTCAGTGATGTTACTAAGGTTTTGGCCAGATGTTGACATCCTGGGGGGGGCACTGCTGAAGATGAGTCCAAGAGCGCCTGGGAGAGCCCAAGATGACCTCCAAGATGGCTCAAGATATCCCAAGATGCCTCAAGATGGTTCCAACGATGGTCCAAGAGGCCTCAAGACCGCTCCAAGACGGCTCCAAGTGGCCAAAGAGCTCCCCAGGAGGCCCCGAAGAGGCCAACATCCTTCCAACACCTTGGGATAATCCATGTTTTTGGCTTTCTCGCCATTCGCTTCCGATGGCCATCCGAGGCTTCAAGATGGCCCCAAGATGGCCCAAGAGGGCTCCAAGAGCGCTCCCATGGCTCCCAAGAGCGTCCCAAGAGGGCCCCAAGAGGCGCCCAGGAGGCCCCAGGAGGTCCCAAGAGGCGCCCAAGAGACCCCCAAGAGGCCCCCACGAGACCCCCAAGATGCCCCAAGAAGCTCTCCGAGGCACCCAAGACGCTCTACGAGGCGTCCGGGACCGCCAAGAGGCCCCCAAGACGCTCCAAGAGGCCTCCACTGGGGGACCATTCCTCTGTGTGCTGCCCACTTCCCTCATCGAGGCAATTCCTTTGGGCATCGTTTCTGGATGGGCTGGTGGGGTTACTTTTCCCGTCGCGGCCGCAAGCGGAAGCGCAGGCGGCGTCCGAACTCAGCCTGGGCTACGAGCCAAACCTAATTACCTAAGCGCGCGCTGGTGGGATTACTTTTTGGTCTGCGGCCGCGCGACAAAGGTCTGGCGGCGAGGGGCAAAGTCCGGGGCAGGCGGCACAATGCGAATTTGCGAACACAACCGCCACGTTGGCAAGCCGGGTCGCACCTGCACAACAAGCGCGCAGGCTGGTGGGGTTACGCGAAGCGTCTAAAAATTATGTATTTTCTTGGTGCTCGAAATTATTTCTGGTGATCGGGGCCAAGATAGGTGGGAAAATCACGACTCTTGTGCTGTTGTCTTCCTTGGTCTGTGGGGGTCGCCTGGGACCCTTCAGGGAGCTCTGGGGACCTGCGGAGACGTCCCGAGGACCTGGCTGCGCGCACAAGGGGGCAGGATGATTTTTGTTGCTCCCATCGTACTTAAGGACCACGTCCCAGAAATAAGTTCGAGCACCCAGAACAGTATCGAAACAGTGTCGAACGAGTTATCGCCTCCCAGGGCCCGACACGCGGACCCCCCCCAGTTTCAGTATTTTCTTGGTGCTCGAAATGCTTTCTGGTGATCGGGGCCAAAGTAGGTTGGAACATCATGCATCTTGTGTTGTTGTCTTCTTGGGTCTGTGGGGGTCGCCTGGGACCCTCCAGGGAACTATGGGGGCCTGCGGAGACGTCCCGAAGCCCTGGCTGCGCGCACAAGGGGGCAGGAGGAGGCGGGAAAACTTCTTCGAAGGAGGCTGCTCTCGAGAGGGCGCGGGCCCTCCAACTACAGATACAGTCATCGGCCTGACATGAGGAACGATGAATAAGGAACGAAGCCCAGTTATTCCAAGGAGTAGCGCACAAGGAAAGATAAATAAGACATAACGCAGAATGAACGATTCATAACGCATGCAAGCCTAAGGAACGACCGAGACCCTTTTGAAAAGTAAGTCTTCCTTGATTGAGCCGCTCACTGTGAGGCCCGCGCCCTCTAAGAAGCAGGGGTGCCCCAGAGGAAATGGAGAGGAGCCGGAGATGGGGAGGAGCAGGAGGAGCAGGAGGAGGAGCAGGAGGAGGAGCAGGAGGAGGAGGAGCAGGAGGAGGCCCCCCCCCCCCGCGGGGCGCCCCCCCCCCCCCTTGCGCCTCGCTGCTCCGCCCCGGCCGGCGGCGCCGCCGCTGCGGGCGGCGAGGGCGCCGCGGGCGACCGGGCTGGCGAGGAGGCTCCCTGGCGGCCGCCGCGGCCGACGCGCCGTCGCAGCCGGCGCCGGCGAGCGGCGGCCGTGTGATGGGGGCAACGACAGGGGGGGACACAGGGGGGGATGCATCGGCCTGGAATCGGCAATAGATCGCCGATAGATCGGCGATGGGCCCCCGATCGTGAATTCGCACCTTTCTGGGCAGGTTGGCACTTGGTCGGGGAGACGTAAGACTCGGGTACGGGGGACGCGGGTTGGCCTGACGGGGTCCATCATAAAAAAGACGAGATGCAACCTTAAATTTGGCGCGAGCTCCCACTGCAGACATCCCTCGAAAACTGGACCGTCAGAATCCAGGACGCGCTCGTCGAAAAACGTCGGCACACCCGAGTTCCGGCTTACCCGAGTCTTACGTTCCCCCGCATTGGGGGTCGATGCATCCCCCCCCGTGCCTGCCCCCCCGTATCGTTGCCCCTGCAGGCGAGCGTCGGCCGTGGGCGACCGGGGCGCCGGCGGCCCAGAGAGATTTGCGCCCTCGAGACCCTGAATGGGGTCCAGGGACACACAAAGAAACATATGCACAACTCCCAGGCTGCCCCAAGCTGCCCCAACCTTGACATCGGGATAGTCAAAACTTTGATTATAGTTGAAATTCAAGACAGTTCAAATCAATTAGGCTCAGTTGGGCGCCGGCGCCGGCGGCCCAGAGAGATTTGTGCCCTCGAGACCGAAGGGGTCGAGGGACACACAACTATAAATAGATGCATGATACCCAAGAAAAGCCAGTCATACTTCTTGGGGGGCTGTAGGGCTATGGGACTATAGGGCAATAGTGCTGTAGGGTTACTAGGGATATAGGGCCATAGGGACATGGGGTTGTAGGGCTATAGGACTATAGGGCTATTAGGGATATCCGGCTATATGGCTATAAGGCAAAAGGGCTATATGGCTATAGAGCTATAGGGCTATAAAGCTATAGGGCTATAAGGCTATAGGGCTATACAGGGCTACACGGCTATAGGGCTATTCGGACGATAGGGCTATTAAGGCTATAGGGCTATAGGACTATAGGGCTATAAAGCTCTTGGACTATTGGGCAATAGGGCTTTCAGGATGTAGGGCTGTAGGGCTATCGGGCACCCGGACACCCGCGCACCCGGGCATCCGGCCCGGCCACCGAAATCGGCGGCGTAAGTCACCTACACATATGAATTCGCTAGGACCCCTACGACCCCTACAGAGGCAAGCTCTGATTGGGGAACAAGCCCCAGGATGCCCCAGCTTTTGCCATATGTCTTCTGGACTGGCGTCTTCCATACTCCATTTTTCTCTCCACATTTTCCCATCTTCACCTGGGGATCGACGATTTAGTGTGTTTCTGTATGTGTTTTCCCTCCTAAGAGAGCGCCTCCGCCAGGTGAGCGACGATCAAAGACCGGTCTCACGCGAGATAACATAACGACCTTGCGCCCCGGCTTACGCGGGCCACCAACGCGGCACGCCACATGGAAGTCGAGGGCGCTTACACGCGATCTTACGCGGGGAGCTTACGCGCACGTGTCGGCGAAGACGACACCGTGTTCGTCTTGCGTCGCTCAGGCTGGGCGTTGCACAGGTGGGGGGGTGCAACAGCGGGGATGGTGGGGGGGAAGCGTGCACCTTGCGTGTCCTCTTTGGGGCCCTGTAGGGCCCCTAGAAGGTGCACGAGATGATTAACCCAAAAAGGACTCCTAATCCTTTAACAGGGGACCGCAATTTGGAGGGCCAAAATAATTAGAGATAGGGTTTCATTCTGCAGATGTATCAAGCCAAACCGCCCAGAATCGTTATCCCTGATGCGGAGACGGGGACCTCAGTGAGGTCACGTCTTCACTGTGCTGTTAGGGTTAGGGGTTCTTGTATTCTCGATGACAAGAGGTGCCCCTTCCCCTAGAAGGTTCATAATAATTATGTTGTTCACATCGTACTTAAGGACCGCATCCCTGAAATTTGCCGACCCTGTTGGCGTGTGGAAGAGGCTGTTCCGTTTGACCCGTTGTCGTCGTCGTCGTCGTCGTCGTCGTCGTCGTCGTCGTCGTCGTCGTCGTCGTGGTCGTTGTCGTCGTCGTCGTCGTCGTCGTCGTCGTCGTCGTCGTCGTCGTCGTCGTCGTCGAAGTCGCCTTCGCCGCTCCCCTCGTTTTCCCTAGCCCCGTCGCAGTTCCCCCCACTTTCATCGGGTTCTCCTCCTCGAGCGCGCCAGCCACAGCGAAATTGAGCAACGTTGTAGTTAAGTCCAAGGGAAGCCCCTTCCCATTGATCCCTTCCCCGCCGGGGGAGGGGGTCCCGGGGGTGAGGTCCCGGGGGGGGGTCCTGTGGGGGGGGTCCCGGGGGAGGGGTCCCGGGGGGTCCCGTGCAGATGCGACTCCCCCTCGGGCGGTTGGGCGGCCAAGAAAAGCCGCAAGACGCGGCAAAACTGCCCCAAGATGCCCCCCAGACGGTCTTCCAGGGCCCCGAATCGCCGAAGTATCGGTTCAAGTCGCCAAAGTAGCCTCCAGGCGGCTCAACAGGTTTCCAAACGCCCCAAGAAGCCTCCAAGAGGACTTCCAAGAGGGTACCAAGGAGCCAAAATCTTCGATGTCCCGTAAACTTTTGAACGATTTCGGCATACTCGCCTTGTCAGCTTCCTGACGCTCCAAGACAGGCCAAGAAGCCCCTAAGACCGCCCCAAGATGGCCCAAGAGGCCTCCAAGGCCCCAAGACAGCCGAAGAGGCACCCAAGACGGCTCCAAGGAGGAGCCCAGACGGGGAACCCGAACGGACGTTTCGAGCCCTCGGCCTGAGAAGCTAGCGGCCCCCAGGAGCTTCCCAAGAGACCCCCAAACTACCCCGAAAGGTCCCCCAGAAAGCTCGTCGTCGTCGTCGTCGCCATTCAGGGTCGGCGGCACCGGCCGTAAGACCTTCATGATCATTTCGAGCACCCAGAAAAGCATCGACACCGTGTCGAATGAGTACCGCCTCCCAGGGCCCGACACGTGAAAACCCTCCAGTTTCGATAATTTCTTGGTTCTCGAAATTCTTTCTTGTGGTCAAGGCTGAAGTAGGTTGGAACATTCTAACACAAGAGGTGCACCTTCCTTCACCCCCCGTTGTTCGCCCCCACCCCCGACTGCCCAACGCCCACCAGGAGCAGGAGGCCTGGAGGAGGCCTTCCAAGAGATACCAGGAGGACTCTGAGAAGCCTCCTCCTCCTCCTCCCTCCTCCCCCTCCTCCTCCTCCTCCTCCTCCTCCTCCTCCTCCTCCTCCGCCTCCGCCTCCGCCTCCGCCTCCGCCTCCGCCTCCTCCTCCTCCTCCTCCTCCTCCTCCTCCTCTCTCGTCTCTCGTCTCTCGTCTCTCGTCTCTCGTCTCTTCTCTCTCCTCTCTCCTCTCTCCTCTCTCCACTTCTCTCTCCTCTCTCCTCTCTCCTCTTTCCTCTCTCATCTCTTCTCCTCCTCCTCCTCCTCCTCCTCCTCCTCTCTCCTCCTCCTCTCTCCTCTCTCCACTTCTCTCTCCTCTCTCCTCTCTCCTCTTTCCTCTCTCATCTCTTCTCCTCCTCCTCCTCCTTCTCCTCCTCCTCCATGCCTTTACCTGATAAATAACTTCTCCCTGTCGCACCCCGAGGCCAGGTTTTATGACCCTGAAGCTTAAACATTGACAACAGTTTCACAGATGGAGGGCGGGTGGTTTTCTTCATGTAGCTCTCGCTTTAGCGCGGCGCACATTAAACATTGCAAAAGTTTCACGGATTGAAGGCGGGTGGTTTTCAAAATGTGGCTCTCGCCTTACGCGGCGCACATTCGCTTTACAAACATGCAAGAGCTTCACGGATTGAGGCGGGACGTCTTCAAACTGTGGCTCTCGCCTTAGCGCGGCGCATGATTCTTTTAAATCAATTGCAACTGTTCGACGGATTGAAGGCGGGACGTTTTCAAAATGTGGCTCTCGCCTTGGCGCGGCGCACATTCGCTCTCAAAATTTGCAAGAGTTTCACGGATTGGAGGCAGTTCCTTTTCAAAATGCGGCTCTCGCCTTAGAGCCGCGCACATGCGTTTACAAGACATGTAAGAGTTTCACGGATGCCCCATCATCAACGTACCAGAAATGGTGTTTTGGAAGGATTCCGAATTATGCGGGCGCAGCAGCTACGTTGATTCTCTGTGTTGAAGTCCTAGGAATGGCGTTCTGGCGCGATTCAGGAACGTCAAAACTCAACAATCAGGTCCATCCGTGTCGTTGGAATCCCTAGAAGAATGTCTTGGCATGCTTCAGGGTCTTCAAACGGGTGTCTTCCAGCGAAGCAGTTCCCTCAATGGAAATGAACCGTTGTAGGGCCTATGAAGAGGGAGCTTGGAGGGAGGGTTTACTCAACATCGTTGATGACCCTTGGGTTTACACTGGTCCTCCTCCTCCTCCTCTCTCCTCCTCTCTCTCCTCCTCTCTTCTCCTCGTCCTCCTCCTCCTCGTCGTCGTCGTCGTCATCGCCCGGCGGCGTCGCCCTCCCCCCCGTCAAGGTGGCGGGAAGGGCAGAAAGCCACTGGACAGGAGCAAGTGCAATCAGCACCAGCACCATCATCGAAAAGGAGCAGTCGGGGGGGTGTCGGTTTTGCTACGTACGGCGTCACTGTTTGTGGACGTCCCGCTTCAGACACCTCCAGTGTCCAGCTCGGGGAGGCGTGATGAACTTCCTCACTGCCTCGCTGGCGGTGGCAAAGCCGGTGGGGCGGGCGTCGCCTCTCCTTTCTGCGAGAGGGCAGGAAGAAGAGAACCAGGATGAGGAGAAGACAGACCAATACCTTCGACGTCACAAAAAAAACACTGCGAGCCATGCTCGTCGAGCAGTAAGGCCTCCCGATACATATATATATATATATGTATGTATATACACATCTATGGAGATTGTGGGCGTCGCCGCCATGACAAAACTTATTACCTGGGATGAGCAACAACAACAACAAAGAAGATCGAGAACTGCAAGCTCCGAGACTAGAGGTCTGGGGAGGAGGGAGGATCCCCCTCCTGTTCATCCTGTTTCTCGGCCGTTCGGCGGGTCCCGCAGTCGCCCATGAATGACGGGACTTGCGTTGTTCCCTTCGCACTGAATGACCACATCCCAGAACTAATTTCGAACAGAAAGGACCACATCCCACTACTTAAGGACAACATCCCACATCCCAATACTTAATCGTACTTCAGGACCACATCCCACTACTTGACCACATTGAGCACCCAGAAAAGTATCGAGACAATGTCGAACGAGTGTCGCCTCCCAGGGCCCGACACGTGAAAGCCATCAAGTTTCGGCACTTTCCTGGTGCTCGAAATTCTTTCTGGCGGTCAAAGCTAAAACAGGTTGGAACATCAGAAGTCGCGGCTTGGTGGACAGGCCATGGCGGTGTACGAGAGGGGTCCGTGTTCTGGGCACCCAGTCCTCAGGACATGGGAAAACATGGAGCTGGAGGAGGGACATCATCGGACATCGGCCTGCTTCATGCACCCCGTGGGTGCCCTGCAGGGCGGGACCGAGAAGCCCACCAATTGCAAGTAGCAGTGGCACAACTACAACACATAACGCAACGACAACGGAGTGCGACCAAATACGTGACGAGCATGACCATGACATGCGCAATCGTCGGCCGGCCGTTCATCTGACAACGTCGCGAAATTGGACAGAGCTGTAATCGGAAACCACCGACCGACGGCGAGGACGAGGCTGCTGGACTCATGTGGTTGAGGGCCGGGTCGGGTGGATGCTGGAGTCGTGCGGTGAGGAGCGGAAGTCGGGAATGCACACGGGGAGCCCGATTGGAGATAGCGGAGCCAGAGTCGGAGAAGAGGCAGCTCCGGTCGGGAAATGGGGCCAGAGTGGGAGACAACGGGGCCGCCAGATTCGTGTGGTTGGGAACTTGGGCCAGAGAGGTGGATGCTGGTCGTGTGGTTAGGAGTGGGAGTCGGAGAGGTGCACACGGAGCCGGGATCGGCAAAAGGGAGCTGGAGTCGGAGAAATGCACATCGGGAGCTGGAATCGAGCAATGGGGGCCAGAGTCGGAGAAGAAGGAGCCGGAGTCAGAATAAAGGAGCTGGGGTCGGAGACATGGTCGTGGGAACTGGAGTCGAAAGGCGGGAGGTGGAGTCGGAAGGTTTCATCCCGTGTGTGGTGACTGCTGTGCAATCGGCTGGCATAAAGCGCTACCCACGGGCCCGTGTGGCTTCAGGCGCCTCGGGGACAGATGCACGGCGTGAAATCGACCAGCTAGCGAGAATCACTGCATCTTCGCCGCATCTCGGATGCTTACCCTTAAGATATCACCTCCGCCTGTGCCGCGCAGCCCCGTTCATCTCCCAGCCAGGGAGGGAGACTGGACGCGGCTTTTTGGGGAGTCGTGAGGGCGGTAGCCAAAGGGGGGCTCGAGGAGCGGTGGTGCTTGGGGCGTCGCCTTCACGGCGTGGTCGGCAGATCAGTTGTTGCCTCTGTGCACAATGCCGCAATAAAACGCTACACTGAATACAGTGGAGGCCAATCCACAAGAACCTTCCACAAGACCTCCTCCTCATCCTCCTCCTCTCCTCCTCCTCTTCCTCCTCCTCTCTCCTCCTCCTCTCTCCTCCTCCCTTCTCCTCCCCCTCCTCCTCCTCCTCCTCCTGGAGGAGGCCTTGCAAGAGATGCCAAGAGGACTCTGAGAAGCCTCCTCCTTCCTCCTCCTCTCCTCTCTCCTCTCTCCTCCTCTCTCCTCAGACTCAGAACCCTCCGTCACAGTCTCAACAAAGTTACGCACATCTCCGACTTGGAAACTCGTGCCAATTTGACCTGGGATTCTGGGACGGCTCTCTACGAAACCGACGCAGTGTTGAGTAGAGGCCAACTGCACACCACACGCTGGTGGCACTGGCCTGGCCGGCGACCCTTGGGGCAAACAACCCCGCTCGGGGCCAGCACCCTCGGCACAGGGATACAAACACTGGTTACGTTCCCTTCCCCCCACCCAAACCATCAGAACCGCTTCGCCCACCCCGTCCCTTTCCTTTGCCTCTGCCGTTGTCCCGGCTCCTGTGGCGCGTGCGAGAGGGCATTATCACCACAGGGCGAGCAGGCAAAGAGGCATGATTATAAATCTGAACGCTGCTGCTGAAGGCACTGCTTACCAAATCAGGCAAGGCTCGAGGCGCTGCCGCCGGCGCCCGAGGTAGCCGCCCTGCTCGGCTAATCCCACCAACACCTGCCAGACCACCCCAACCCAACCCGAAGGCCCGAATTTGGCCTGAATTTCGAGTCGAGGGGGGTGCGGGCTTCATGTATATGTGTGTTTTCAATGTTCCCCGGGGCCTTCGGGTTGGGTTGGGGCCTTCGGGTTGGGTTGGGATGGTTTGGTGGGCGGCGATACACTGACTACCGCGGGGGCCAGTCCACAAGAAACCTTACACAAGAAACCCAACCCTGAGACCCCAGGGCGCTCACTGATTTTTGGTGTGGGCACGTCGCGCTCTCCATCGCAAAACCATCGAAGCCCAAGACACCCTGGAGGCAAGCAGGGTGTTTCTTGGCATGGGTCTCCACTGTACGTCGAATATTCTACAACTCCGTCTTCCAAGCTGCGCCATGCGTCTGTGCCGACCATCTTGAGGAGGACGTGAAGGTGGTCCCGTGGGGTTGCCGCTTCCTGTAGCAGTGCTTGGTCAGATTCGCCCAACATCCAGCTGAAAACTTAGCGACATTGAGCGTACAGTATCATCTAACCATCTCCTTTCCAGTCTGTGGCTGCGCCTGCAAACGTGCAATTGTGGGTGTTCAGATGGGTCCAACCATCAGGTCCGAATGGTCCATTCTAAATGCAGCGCCCTGGCGACACTTTGGAACTACACTCATTTTTGAGCTGGAGGAAGGAGGAATCTGGAAGAGAAGCAGGGGGGGATGACGGAGGAGGCGATCATGGGGAAGGAGTGTGTGAGTGAGTGAGTGAATGAATGAAAAAGTGACTGACGAAGGAGACTGTGCGCTGCACGTTTCGCGCGGATCCCCGTAACTGTTCCAATGAAGCCGACTTCGGACAATGACATTTAAGACATGGATGCTCCACTGTCAAGCGGAGGCACATGCTCTCTCACGACAATGCCCGACCAAGACCCCGTCTTCGACGGCAACAACAAGAACAATGACCATATAAGTCCGCACTGCGGAACTCCACTGTGGCGTGTAACGACGCGCGCACGGACAGTGAACGACCGTTCGGCCCCCTCATTCTTGACAAGTCGCTCCCTTTGGTGACTTGAATTGGTCCCTGCTGCGTCACTGCTGCCGAGCACCTCACAAGACAACCGGGACCTTCGTACACGCTGGGCTTCACCCATCCTCATCTCCTCCCCTCTTCGTCATCTTCTTGATCCCTGCAGCGCCACAAGCGATACGGGGAGCTGGAGCGGAAGCTCGAGGAGCAAGGTATCATGATGATATATACTAGTGATGAGGACGATGAGGAGCGCCGACGGGGGCAACTGGCTAAAACATCGGCCTCGAATCGGCGACACATCACCGATGGTTCGGCGACGGGCCCCCGACAGCGAAGCCGAACCTCACTGGGCAGTACGGAGCACCAAGCTCCGAACGGCGACGAGCGGTCGCTTGAGGGCTGATGGATGCTTTTCCCACCATGGGCCCCAGGCCAATGCCCCCCCTTTCGGTGCCCCTGATAAGAGGAGCATTAGAGGCATCCTGGATGGGGTCCGAGTAGATGGGGTCGGAGGAACTCACCGTATCGCCGATACATCGACGATGCATCAGCGATGCATCGGCCATGCACTGGCGACGTCAGCGATGCATCGGCGACGTTGGCGTGGAGAAAGACGGGCCCCACATCGAGCCGCATCGCCGATGCATCGCCGATGTATCGGCGATGCGGCGCGATCCTCCGACCCCATCTACTCCGACCCCATCTAGGAGGCCTAGAAGCATGGAGGAGTCTTTCGGCGCCCCTTGCCAGACCAACCACCACCATTCCCAAATACCTGACAACTGTTTTTTTGTCGCGGCGTGGCTCACCAGAGGTCTGGACCCCTTCCCTGGGACCATTCTTTTGTCCCGGTCGTGATTGATGATCCCCTGGGATCTACTGAAGGCCCATACTCCAGCGAAGCACCCTAATAGCAGCAAAGGTGAAGAGGCACGTCGAGGAGCAGGAGAAGCACGGCCCGAAAGCCCCGAGAAAGAAAACATGCACAGCCATGTGCGCCCTAGCGTATATGTTTTACCAGGGATTCTGGCTGTCCGGGGCAACCATGTAGCGGCATTGAGGCGAGAGCCTGAGTAAACTAAGAGGAAGTCAGGCGCAACGGCTGCTGGACTGGCTATACCAGACCGTGCGGTCGAGCGCTCCCCGCCCCCCCCTGTGGGAGTCTCCTGTGGGCTTGCGACTCCAGAGGCCTACGGCGCAACGCCGCGAGGGAAACAGCGAACAAACCCGCCCGCCGTGATTCTGTCACGACGCGAAGGTCGGGGGCAGCCAAGAGGGGGGCGTCCAAGAGGGGGGGGGCGCAAATCATTGCCGGCGGCACGTGCGCGGCCCAGGGGGGGCAGGGACGTAATGAAATGAGAACAGGCGCCATGAGGTCTGAGGAATTATCATGGCCCACGCCATGATCCCCCCCCTAGTCATCACCCCCCTCTTGGCCGCCCCCGTTCTTTCAACGGCCCCTTGCAAGCTGCGCACTGTGCGACCTGACGGCGCTCTCCTCCTTTTCCTCCTCCTCCTCCTGCTCCTCCTCCTCCTCCTCCTTCCCCTCCCTCTCCTCCCCCTCCCCTCCACAATTACTCAATATGAATACTACTCTCCCTCTTCCCCCGATGGCGGCCTGAAAATACTAGACCCCCCCCCCCGCGTACTGTTTTTTTACACACGGGATTCCCGGGAATTGGGTTTTCGCCTGCGTTTTTTTCAAAATGCTGCTCTCGCTGAGGCGCCGGCCTCATTTCTGCCCCCGAATCGTTCCGAATCGTGTTCCCGCTGCAGCGTGGGCCTCATTTTCGGATCGGTGTTTGGCCTCCGTCGTTCAGGACGGCGTTCTCGCCCCAGCGCGGGCCTCTTTCTCGCGCGCCCATCCGCACGCCACCACCGCGCCGCACCACCACCACCACCACCACCATCACCACCACTTCCACCGCCACCACCACCACAACCACCACCAGCACCACCACCACCACCACCACCACCAGCACGACCACCACCACCACCACCACCACCACCACAACCACGCACACACGCACGCACGCACGCACGCGCACCACCACCCACTACGCACGCGCGCGCGGAGCCACAGGTCCGCTACGACACGCGTCCGCGGATAGAGAAAATCAGCGCCATGGTAAGGGATGGGAGGGAGGGGTAGGACGTCAGATATGACGCGAGCGCACCCAGCTTGCCCTCCTCCCCCTCTCCCTCCCCCTCCCCCTCCTCCTCCCCTTCCTCCTCCTCCTCCTTCTCCTTCTCCTCCTCCTCCTCCTCCTCCTCCTCCTCCTCCTCCTCCTCCTCCTCCTCCTCCTCCTCCCCTAGTCATCACCCCCCTCTTGGCCGCCCCCGAGGAGGAGCCAGGCTTGTGTCCGCGCGACCGCACTTCCTGCAACCTCCGACCCGAGAGAGCAGGCAGGCCGGCAGGGCGGGCGGCCCGAAGCTGCCAGCCGCGCGCCGGCGTGTGCGACCGCGAGCCGGCCGCATCCGAGGGCGTCGCTGGCGCTCGAGGCCTTGCAAGGGGGGCGCATGTCTGGTCCTCTCCCCCACCGGGAGAGAGAGAGAGAGAGAGAGAGAACAAAAAAAAGGAGGAGGGGGAGGACGAGGAGGAGGAGGAGGATGAAAAGGAGGAGGAGGAGGAGGAGGAGAAGGGGCGCGTGTCTGGTCCTCTCTCCCACTGAGACAGAGAGAGAGAGACAGAGAACACAAAAAAACAAACATCACACAAGACGCACACAAACCCTTCCCGACGCGAGGCGAGCATCTATAGTAGCGCTCCATGCAAACGAACACAGCGCCAGATGTGCTGGCCTCCTCTCCACGGTGCCTCCCATGAGCCCACAGAAGTTGCGACAATTGCTGAGTTCGCAGCCTCCCACGGAACCGCGAGATCTCATCTGGATCGGCGTGGCCCCCGAGTTCGCTGGACCTTCCAGGAGCCCACGCAAGTGGTGACTCCCAGGGAGCAGCAACGTCCCTAGTGGGTCTGCGCGGCCCCCGACTCCGCTGGACCCCCCAGGAGCCCACGCAAGTGGTGACAGTTGCACAGTTCGCAGCCACCCAGGGAGCAACGAGGTCCCCAATGGGTCTGCATGTAACTCCACTCCGCTGGACCTCCCAGGAGCCCACGCAAGTGGTGACAATTGCACAGTTCGCAGCCCCCTGGCAGGAAAGGTACGAGGAATGGGGGGAGGAGGTGTAGGGAGGAAGGAGGACTGGAGACCACAGTGCTGTGATCAAAACGAGAACCCAACACACAGGAGGGTTGGGAATAAAGCAAGATGTATGAGGCAGGGGGGAGGAGATGAGAAGTGGAGACCACAATGCTCTATTTCAAACGAAAGCCCAGGACACGAGGGTTGGCAAGAACGGGGAGACAGCTGAGCGTGCCGTGTGCATATGCTCCTCGAGGCCCAGACGGCCAACGCCATCTCGCACCTAACACGGAGGAGTGTCTAGGAGGGCCAGGATGAGGATAGCGACGACGGTGGTGATAAAGAAGATGACGACGATGACGAAGATTATGATGATGCTGATGGTGATGAGTATCATGATGCTGGTGATGATGATGATTATCATTATCATGACGATGATGGTGATGATGATGATTATTATTAGCATACTGATGATGATAATCATGATTATGATGATGATTATGATGATGGTGGTGATAATGATGGTGATGCTGGTAGTCATGATGCTGCTGCTGCTTCTGCTGCTGATGATGATGCTGATGATGGAAATGATGATGGTGCTGATGATGATGATGATGGTGGTGATGATGATGATGACGCTTCCTGCTACTGCTGATACTGGTGGTGGTGGTGGTTATGATGGTAATGGTGATGGTGATGGTGACGGTGAACATGATGATGGTAATGATGATGCCGTGTTTCTCGACGTCAGGACGATGACATAGATTTATACGATGTCTCTGACAAGGAACATTTGAAGGTCGTGCGCATTCGAGGCACCAGGGCCTGACAGCTTGCCGCGAGCGGTTTCCCAGCTCCGCCATCGGAATCGGAGAACGCGTTTGGGCACCCCAGTCCCCTGCTCGCAGTCTCCCTTGGCGACCAGGTCGGATCTGGACGGTGACGCCGCAATCGGCCAGCGCAGCAGTTCAATGCAGCTCGCCTGCTGAAATACATTGCAACACAATCGGGTGTTGCAATAGACTTGGAGCGTGCAATCTGGATCTGCCGCCATACAGTGCAATGCAACTCTCTGACGCATTACATTTGCAATACACTTGCAATGCGTCGCCCGCGCGTTGCAACTGCAGCTCGCGTTCTGTGACGGACCCAGCACTCCATGCCAAGCACGCAAACTCTGAACGCGACCGCTGTCGCAGATGGGCCGCCGAGGTCTTCGAAAACGTTCCAAGACGCCCGTCTGCCGTCTGCCTCATTTCTTTGCATGTCCCGAGACCGTTTGCAAGAACGCGTTGCAAAGAACGGCGGAAAGGGCGCAATCATTTTCGCACGAAGCCTGTGGATATGTTAGTGCCAGCTAACTTTGTACCACCACCTCCTTAAGTCTGGACTCCTTGTTTGGCTGCCCAGATCTTGGGTTGCCGCACGGGGGGCGGTGGCGAACGAAGGGTGCTTCACAGGTCTGGCTATGCCTGCAGGCGAGAGTGGACGAATGTGTTAACAACCACGAAATGATGATGCTGATGATGGTGATGGTCCTCCATACTCTGGGTGAGCAACAAACTACCACCGAGACCGCTAATTACTCCCAATATATATTCCAAGAGCGTTCTGGTTTCTCACCCAGACCAGGAGGGAAAACCCGAGAGCCCCCTACGAAGGCCCAGGAAGACGACAACGAGGGACCGGTATCAATATCAGTACAGCCATCGTGACACCACAATGATCTTTAAAGCAGGAGCGGAAAAAAGGCTTTTCTGGCCTCCCCCTCCTCCTCAACGTCCTCCTTTCACTCCTCCTCCTCCTCCTCCTCCTCCAGTCCTCCTCCTCCTCCAGTCCTCCTCCTCCTCCTCCTCCTCCTCCTCTTTCTCCTCCTCTTTCTCCTCCTCGTCCTCCTCCTCCTCCTCCTTCCACTCCTCTCCAGAACCCCCCACGAGGACGCCCCGAGAAATCCAGGACGACCACACGACCCCTACAGGGGGCCTCCCGGCAGCCACAGCGGCCGCAAAAAGGCCCCGCCCGTGGACCTGTTTTCTCCTCAGGGGGTCGGCGGGACGGCGCAAGCCTCTGGAATTCGGGGATGGCCAGAACCTCCTCCTCCTCCCCTCCTCCTCCCCCTCCCCCTCCTCCTCCTCCTCCTCCTCCTCCTCCTCCTCCTGCCTCTGGAATGGACAAAACCCCCTTTAGTAAAACGTGGTTTAGTGAAAACGACCTCGGGCCCAAACCTGGCGGGCGCAGACCTGGAAAATGACGGCCGCGGCGCCCTCTCGAGAACCGAAAACAGACAGTTCACTAATTGACGTGTCAGGATGGGGGTTCTGTCCACCTCCGAAGAAGACAACAAGCTTGTCTGACCATGGCGAGCCTTGGCCACGGATAGTCCCCGCCGTAGATCTAAGGGACGGCTCGACAACCAGAGCCCCTCCTGAGCCGAATGGGATTCACATTTCGGCGTCGTGAGTGCGGGATTGTTCCAACTATCGAGAAGCTAGAGGCCTCCTAGATGGGGTCGGAGTAGATGGGGTCGGAGGATCGCGCCGCATCGCCGATACATCGGCGATGCATCGCCGATGCACCAGCGATGCATCGTCGACGTCGGCGATGCATCGGCGACGTCCACGTGGAGCAAATCGGGCTTCGCATTTAGCCGCATCGGCGATGCATCGGCGATGCGGCGCGATCCTTTGATCCCATCTGCTCCGACCCCATCTCGGAAGCCTGGAGAAGCAGAGAGCGGCACAGACACAACCAGAGCGCTGGCGCGCTTCGCGCGTCGAGAGCGGCGCCGGGTGCGGCGCCGTCAAGGGGCGCGGTCCAGCGACGATCCAGGAACTCCGCGCTGAACTCTGAAAGCTCATGTTCATGAAACTTACTCTTAAGTCGGGCCTGCCCCTCTACAGGAGGAATCTACAACAATAGACAAAAAATAAGATGGGGACGATGTTTGACTATTTGACATGTTTGGAAGAATAGTGGACTACTTTTGATGTTTCGTCCAAAATCCCCCTCTGTAGGGGGACAGGCCCGACCTAAACTTACTCCGAGTCTCTTCATCAGCGTCGGGGGGGCGCCACCCCCGCCGACAGCCCCACATCGACCCCCGTCGCGGGCAGCCACCGCGCGCCGAAGGCGCCCCGACCCCCCTTGCTGCGCGACGACGAGGCGAGGTGGACCCCCGTCGGGGGGCCACCCCACGCTTGTTAAGAAACCCGGAGCACTGTCTCTCGCGTTGTAGGCCTGCACCGATCCCGCCCAGGTCCCATCTGCGCCAATAGCTCTAGGTCGGGCGTGTCCTCCTACAGGGGGATTGTAGACGAAAAATGAACAATAATCAGAAAATACTTCAAAAAGGTCAGAAATAGTCAAAAATTAGTCCCCCGACTATTTTTTGTCAATTTTCGGGTACTCCTCCTGTAGAGGGACGTGCCCGACTTACCAATAGCTGGTGTCTCTGCCTTCCCGGCATGCCCGCGAGGGCATATGGGGTCAGAGGATCGCGCCGCATCGCCGATAGATCGGCGATGCATTGGCGATGCGCCGGTGGTGCACCAGCGATGCATCGGCGACGTCGACGTTGAGCAAATCGGGCTTCACATCGAGCCGCATCGGCGATGCATCGACGATGCGGCGCGATCCTTCGACCCCATCTGCTCCGAACTCATCGAAGAGGCCTAGACATCTGCGCCAATGTCTGGTGTATCTGCCCTCCCGGCATGCCCGCGAGGGCATATGCACACGAATTTCCAGCTCGAGATCTGCCTCGGCCTGGCCGAGATCGGCGCAGGTGCCTCTCCGTGCCCTTCTCCGGGCTCCCCAGGCCTCCGCGGAGGTCTGGGGAGCTCCGGCGCGCATCACCAAGCCGAACGGCGAATCACAGTGGGGGTCGATGCACAAGAAACCCACCGCAAGAAACTCAACCGTGAAATCCGCCGAGGTTTCTTGGTCCAGGGTTGGGTTTCTTGCACTTCGGCTGCAAACGAAGAAACCCAAGGCAACCCCAATGCCCGGAAGTTTTTTGGAAGTTCGGGCGCGCGCGCCCCAAGACTGACCGACGCCCTAGAAACCCAGCGTGCCCTGGCATTTGCAATTTCTTCGAGATTGCGGCACCTTCCGCGCCGAACGCCAGACAAAGAAACCCAGGGAACCCTGACGAAATGTAGGTGTTTCTTGTCATGGTCCCCCACTGTAGTCTCTTCAAGTTTGGGATCTTTGCAAGCGCGCAGCTGCGTCAAAGGCCGTCCACAGAGGTACGCCACGGAAAGCTGGCCCCGCGGGGGCCCCCGTCGTGAGCAAGAAAGCATCATGTCGAATGTCTGGGCCCCATCGGGCGGAGGAGAAGGAGGAAAGGGCGGAAAACGAGAGGGCGGAGGAGAGGGAGGAGGAGGATGAGGAGAAGGAGGAGGAAGAGGAGGAGGAAGAGGAGGAGGAATACAGGAATACATATGAAAACCACGTCCTCAGTGGCAGCGGCATCGATCAATCGGAGGAGGAATCCGAGGGCGGCGGGGCGGCGCGCCTCCGCCGGGACGGCGTAGATGAGCGGAGCGAGGCGGCCACAGCGCGGAGGGATGCACGCTCGCACTCCGCCCCCGTTCTCGTTCCCTCGCTTGGCCTCCCTTCCCACGACGACGACGCCGCCACCGCCGAGCCCTCGGTCCCCACCCCCTCCTTGGGGGGCGGTCCCCGCCTTGGGGGCCTCCTCGAAACAAACATCAGGCAATGATGCGTACCTGAGATAGTCGTCCAATTCAACAGGGCCGTGCTCGACAACCCTCTGAGATCTTACCTCGGAGGCGAGGGCTACCACCTGTGCGCTCGAGATGGCAGCAGGGGGCCCTGTGTAGGAGGGGAAAAGGCCCCTAGAGATCCGCGAGAGGTTCTCCCTGCCCTTAGCAGTCCGCTTCTGTCGGGGAGCAACCAGCCTGCGTGGGTCGACAGTGGCTGTGCAGCCGCACACAGAGCAGAATATCATGCCATACTTCTGCCATTCGTGCAAGGAGTGGCTGCCATGCAGCCTTTGGCCTTCAACCTTGATCTCGCCCGCCAGGCGCGCGGATCCAACGCCCGTGAACCGCCCAGGAGCAGGGACCAGGCCAGGAGACCGCAGAGAGGGCCCGCCACTGTGGGCAGCCGATACAGCACCACACGGCGCCCCGCAGATCGGGGCCGCGCCAGGCGCGCCACCAGAGGCGGGCACCGAACCAGTGGTCCGCGAGGTATGGCAATGGGGTGACAAACAAAAAAAAAATAGCAGAGCCTGTACAAACGAACAAAAGCGCTCACCTCCTGTGGGTCCACGTGCTGAGCAGGACGCCCTCCGCCTTCCGATGCCTCAGAACACCCTCCCGGACATACTGGCTGAAGGCGTCGAGCAACGCTTCCCGCCCGAGGCGCTTCCCAAACTTCTGGGAATTGTAGAGCCGGCACGTGGCATATATTCCGATCGCGGCCTTGGTCCGGTCCTCCTGAGTGCCCAGGCCTCTGCCCAGAAGCCAAGCCGGAAGTAGAGAGCCTGCTGCGTCAGGTCTGAGTCGGAGGTGCCGCCAATGCGCCTCACGGACGACGGGGCAAAACTAGTAGTGTTCAATGCTGTCCTCCGCCTGGGCACTGTACTGGAACGCGCACTTATTGTTCACCCCGCCACGTCGCTGCCAGCGCCTTTGGGTGGCCCAGCGATTCCATGCTGTGGAAAGAACAGCCGCCCTCACCCCTGGCGGCGTCACAGGGGCAAGCTCCTGCAAGTGCGCCTTGAAGCGCCCCGCATTCGCACGTGGAAGCCCTGGCAGATGCCACCTCTCAAGCTTGTGGCGAATGCGAAAATGTTGGTCCTTGCGGGTGTGAACTCGCACTCCCCGCAAGATGCGCTTCTGGATGCCCCCCCGGGCCCGGCGCAATCTCTGGTCGCCATTCTCCGCAGTGCCTTCGTTGCTGATGTCTCGGAACAGCCGCTTCGGATTCACCTTCATATTCGAGAGGGCATCGACGGCTCTGTATATAACCTCCGCTGGTGCCTCTTTCAACCACGGCCAAAGCCGAGCCTCGCGGATAGGGTATTCTGAACCGTCGAGTTCGTCCTTCAATCTCTCCTGGAGAACTGGAAGGAGCGGCCCCTGCTTGCGCATCATATCATGCACGAGCACCCGACCTTTGGTCGCTAATGACACGTCCCGCAAGCTCGTAACATTGGCGGGCATCCCATACGAGCCCTTGAGCTGCCAAAGGTCCTCCTGCGTGAAGGTTTTCCCAACACTTGGTGCGGCCTTGCGCATGGCGAACTCCTCCACGCGCATGGTGTCTTCTACGAGGTCCGCCAGCTGGAGCTTGAAGCCAGCAACTGTCGCAACGTAAGTGTTATAGATGACCGAGGCAAAGTGCAGACCGCACGCCCTCCATCCAATCCCACATGGCATAACGACTCCGGATTTTCCCGTGAACCTCTTGCCACTGTCTCTGGGATTTCTCTGGGCCGATGAAAAAGCCGAGGTATTTAGCTGTGCGACCCAGCGGGAGGCCAACCCAATCGGGCGCATACTCTCCGAGCTCATTCCGGATGTCGTGGATATCTTCCCCCAACAGCTAGATGCCCTCCGTCTTGGCCAGATCCACTTGCATGCCAGAAGTATTTCCGAAATCTTTCAATGCCTGGGCAATGCCTGGAAGTTGGGAACGGCGATCCTTCAGAACCAAACCAACGTCGTCCGCGAAGGCGCGGCAAAAAACGTCGCCCCCCATCTTCAAAGCGATGAACCGGAGCAGAATGTCCATGACAAGTGGGAAAGTGAGGGGGGCCAACGGGCACCCTTGACGAATACCAGAACCCATGTCAAATCCATCCCATCGCGCCCCTGCGTGCACGAGAGCACAACGGCCGCCATCGTAGAAGTGGGAGATGACCTGGAGGGCTGCGCTGGGCAGACCAATCGCTTCCAGCGTGAGGTGCATGTACTCATGACTGATACTCGGGAAGGCAGCCCGGAAGTCGACGAGAAGCGCAAGAGGGCTGGATTCGGTGATGGCGCCCTCCATCATCCTATGCTCTAGTTCCATGATGCTGTCCAACATGCTCCGCCCAGGGATGAAGCCTCTCTGTGCCTCCGATGTCCACCGCGACAGAATCGGTTCCCATCTGCGCTTAAAGGCTGCCGCGATGATTCGATTAGAAAAATCCGCTACCGAGATCGGTCTCGCGCCGTCAGGTTTGTAGACGGGGCCCGCGCGTTCGTCCTGCACGCGCGCCTTCTTGGGGAGGCAGAATAGAAGGTTCAGATTGAAGTCGCGCGCTTCCGCCGAACGATCCCGACACGCCTCCACCGCCTGGCCCTGGAAGCCGCCGCGCTGCATATTTTTCGCCACCTCGAACAAGAGGTTCGTGGCAGTCCATCCCAATTTGCGCCACGTCGGACTTGTAATGCCATCGGGGCCTGGCGTCGTAGCCCGGGCTTGCCGCACAACCCACTCAACGTCCTTTTTGGTGACTGCCCAACTCTCCGCGTCGGCGTCGATGGGGTTGTCTTGCCACGTAGGCCGGAGCTCCTGCATCCACCGCTGGTGCTTCGCCCTGTCGACGCCCTTCTTCCTGAATGCCTCGCCCCAGTGCTGGCGGATATCCGAAGCTATTGCAGCCGGTTGGGTCACAACGCGCTCATCCTCGTCGACTAAGGGGCCCTGGGTGTGTTCAAGGGCCAGGGCGAGGGCGAGCAGTTCAGGCCTGGGGGCGGTCTGTACTGCTCCAGACAGGGGGACAGCGAGTCCTCTCCTTGGGGGCCACGCTTCGGCCAGGGGGGAAACGGCGTCGTCGCGAACGCGCCCCAGACGCGCCACGGCCGATCCACGGCAGCGCCTACGACGGTCAGACGCGCATTCCCCCGCCCCCCCGACCCGCCCCCCCAAAAAACAAAAAGAGGGTGCCCTCCTAGCGGTGACGAGAGGCCCAGCAAGGGCACGCAGCCCAAGGGGGCGGGGTCGGAGAACCCAGGAGGCTCCACAAACCGCGGCTCCGTGAGCGAGGACGCGGGGGCCCCTCGAAGTCCAAGGGGGGGGGGCCGGAGTCGGCGCCCGCAAGGGCTGCAGTGATTGAAGAATCCGTGGGGCTGCAATCATCGCGGCAAAAATTTTCTGGGCAATCCCAGACACGGTGAAGCAGCGTTTCGCGGCGCTGTTGGCAGCGAGGGCACAGCGGGCTCAAGCACAGGGGGTCAAGCCCAGCGAGGAGGAGATCCAGCCCCCGTTGGATGGACACCCCCCAGCCCACCCGGCGCTCTCGGGGGTCCGACGAAGACCCAGACCCACCTAAAAACACAGCAGAGGCCTCAATGCCTTGGCGGTCCTGAGGGAGCTCTCCACAAGGGCCTAGGGCAGGGGCCGGGGCGTCGACAGCTCGCACGTTCCAGGCCTGGTGGTCTCCCCATGCGGGTGGCGGCGGGACCGAAATCCAGCTCTTAGGAACAATTCCCCGCAGCCAATAACGATGAATTTATGCCCTGGTCAAGTTCTCGACTCGCACGCTCGCAAATTCCCTGGGTGCTGGTGGCCAATGGGTGCTCACAGTCTGCTGCAGCTGGGCATTCATAAAGTCTGCCTCGCGGTGTATCCCGTTGGCCCCAAGCATTCTTTACGCATCCTATATTGCCCGCCTTTAATGGCGAACTCCAGTCCAATGCGTGCAACGCGCCGCGCTTTCGAAAGCCCCCGCTTCTTCGTGCATATTGTGCTTGTGCACGCGGGCGGTGTTAGTGCGTGGCATCGTGAGATCACCCCCGTTTTCCAAGGTCCCCCCATTCAGCGCGTTGGCTCGCCTGGGTCCATAGCATGTGGGTGATGGTCTCATCGAATGCTTCGCACAACTCATAAATGTCGGCGTCTGGGTCGGGATCAAACCCCCGCTCGCTCCCGCCAGGGGCCTCCCAAACATCAGGTTCGATCCCAACCCATCCCAACTCGCGCAGCGTAACGATGAAGGCTCCCGTGGGTCCTGTCACGGCTGACCATCGGGCTCTGCGTTTCAGTCGGGCAATCTTATATTTGGCGGCTGTCAAACCACTACGAACGACATTCCTGGGGGGGATTGCGGGTCCAAAACTGGATCCACTCGCGGACCTGTCTCTTGACGCTTTCGGCCCAAGGGCTCTTCCCTCCAAACAAAAGCAGCATGATAGTAGCCGCGCAGCGCCATTTCTCACAACGCCCCGCCAACGCCCCGCTATATCCGCAGCAAGCGCTCGATGCCGTCTGACATCGAACGGAAGGATTCTAAAAAAAAAAAAAAAAAAAAAAAAAAAAAAAAAAAAAAAACTATCGTAGAACATGTTAGCCCTAACTTTAGCATTGCACAGAAGGATCCTACGACGACGACGGTTTCGTCCCAGGTTGTCGAAAACACGGGCCCTGGTGGCCCTCGCGCGACCGAGACGCTCACGTTTCAAACCCGTGCCTCGGGCCCGTTTCTGGCCCATGGTGTTGTCGGTGCCCAGGTCCTTCATAACATCGGTTCGTCTGATGATGATGCCTCTCTTTTCCAGCGCCTCGGACACCATGGTCGCATCCTGTTCGCTCACCGCCATGATGGTTGACTTCTTGGAGATCTTTAATCTGGCGTCCAGACAGCCCTGCGCCAACGCGTCTGCTGCCGGCGTGATGGCTGATCTCACGACGTCCTCTGGTCCTTCCACCCTTACTGAGATGTCGTCCACAAACTGCCTGATTCGTGCCATCGGGGTCGCACGGTGGACTGCTTCCAGTACGTGATAGAGTAGCGCACGAGCCCCGTGGTTGGCCTTGTCACATCCAGGACAAATCCCATTGGCGGGTACGATGGGGTCGCTGAAGTTGCCGCTCATCTTGACCAGTCTGGGGCCTAAGTAGGGCGCCGCGCACATGTAGAGCTCGACCGCTGGGTAGTCCAACTGTGAGGTCCACCAAGTCGTAGAACTTCGAGGTCTTGGAAGAAGCTGGCCTGGTTGGCCTCCTGCAAGTGGGCCCGGCCCATCCAACGCCAGTGTCACCGCTGCTGCCTGCAGCGCGGAAGTGTTCCGTACTTCTGCCCCCCAAACCCCTGCGCGTTGATCGCACCAGTCTGCGAGCGTCTGTTTGGTCATCTTCCCCCGACACTCGCACTGGCATCGGTAGTAATCCAATGGGTCGTTCTTGACCTGCGATTTGTTCCTCCCCCTTGGGAGGTGCCGCGTGCCAATTCTGCATAAGTTGATGTGGCCACTGCAACCTCCTCTCAAACATGTTGAGCACCATCAGCAAGCCTTCTTTACCGCTGGGACTCAGCGCGCGAAGTTGATCTGGAGCCCACTGGTCTGCCCCTCGCCCTGCCTTGGCTCGGAAGCTGTCGAGCGACGCCTGCAGGTCCTCCACGGTGTGGCAACGTCGGCCCTTGAGCTCCTCCTCTGCCCTCTTCTTCAGGATGTCCATCTGGTAGTTGGCCTCCTGCATGTGTTGTTGGTGCTTGGTCCATCGCAGTCCCCGCGCCTTGATGCGCAGTTCGATGCCCTTGCTGGGGTCCACCCCCCCATTCCATGGTCTCGGGGTCCAGGCATCCGTCGGTGAGCTGCACGATCTCCTGCTTGGCGATGTACCGATGTGCTGCACTCATGCCGCCATTGGTAGTCTGCGTGGTCCAACGCCGCATCTGACGCCGTGCATCTTGCCACGCCAACCGCACGCGCCGTTCAGCTCGTTGATGTATTTGGGCAATGCCCCCTTTGACTTGTAGACAGAATCTGCATGAGTGAATTCGGTGGAGTTACGCGTGAGTCTGCATGCCGAACTTGTTGAGCTCGATGCGGGTAATCGTAATCTTGCCTTGCTTCACGTTGGTCTTGGCCCTGTATTGCTTCGTCAAATTCTTGGCAGATAAAACCGAACGGGTCCAGCTCGCCTTCGCGCGTGGATTGCCGTTGTCCTCTCTGATCATCGCTACCGAACTGCCTGCCCTCCGTGCTTGAAGCCGTCGCTGGTGGCCTGGCTGTTGTCATTGTGAGGACGCTCTGCCGTTCCTCCAGCGAGTCCACGCCTGGCGGGGCAGCCTCATTGGGGTCCAGCCCTACCCTGGGGTAGCACGGTTCCTGTGAGGTGCTGCGAGCACAGGGCAGCCTTCCTTCTCTGGAACAATTAGCTTACCCTCTGCTGTACCCGAAGTCGGCGTTGGCCCCTCCAGACTGCGTGTTTCGGCAACACTGGCGACGAATACCTCCTGCTTAGCGCCGAGGTCACAGTCATCGGCCTCTGCCCAGCATGGACCCCCGCGGTTCAGCACATCGGGCGCAACCCGCTCAGAGACCTTTGGCCCGACGCCTCGACGCGGGGCGGAGGAAGCCCATTGGCCGAGCCATGTTTTCCGAGCACTCACCTCCGACCTCGGTTGGGCGGCCAAACCTCGCGTCGGTGCACGGGTAGCACAGATAATGCGGCGTGCGCATGGTCAATCGCCGCAGACCTTCGTCAATGTCGGAAATAGTGTTTGGTGGCTGGTCGTCGCCGGTGTTGGATGGCTCCGCTGGGGCCCCGAAATGTCGCCCAATCCGTGATAGCACCTGGCCACCCAGCTGGAAGTCCCTCGGGTCGCACTTGCTGGCGCCCCTGTCGCGGATGGTGATCAGCTCCTGGCGCGCGCGGTTGACGGCGGTGATCGCGGCCTTGGTGGTGTTGGCGTCGGCGTGGCTCCGCTGTAGCACTGCTAGGTCTCATAGGCGCACTGCAGCCGCTTCCCAGAGGTTGGCCTCCTCGCGGAGGGCGGTGCTCTCGAAGGGCTCGGATCCTCGCTGGTGGACTGAATTCTCCTTCTGAAAATGTGGCACGCCTCCTCGAAATTGACTACGTTGCGTCGTCGAGTGCCCTTGCAGAATCGCCAGCGACGTCTCGGCTGCTCTGCTCCACTGACCGAAGTGCCATCTCAGCAGTTCTGCCCCCTTGGGTTCCGTCGGCAGTTCCAAGCGAGCTGGGTAACTGAGGCCGCCCCTTCCACTGGTTCGTCACAGTGCTGAGTAACGCCTCCATCCACATGTCATCCGTCGCCGTACCTTTGAGCTCCTTCAGGTTCTCCTCCTCCAGCAAGTGTCGGTGGATGTCGTGCGGGTCGTCGCTGGTGTCGGTGACGTGGCCCTCTTCTGGCTGGGTCAGCTTCGCGCGGAGCTCTCGATCACGCTGAGCTTGCTTGGGCCCTTTCCTGACCTTGATCTTCTGCGTTGGGATCTGCAGCTGGATGGGCTGTCGTGGCACTTGGATACTGACCGCTGCCGGCCTGGCTGCCAGCGCCAGATCGAGTCCGGGGCGCTGGCTCCACGGCACATCGCGCACTACCTTGAAGCACATGACCAGCGGGAATGAAGTTGCGTGAGCAGACCCCGTAGTCGATGAGCCGCCCGTTGCCCGACGCGCGCGCGAATGGGCTGTCCGCTGGTAGAAGGAGTTCGCCCCCGAGAGCTCGCAGCCATATGGCGATCGCGAACTGCTCTGGCGCGTTGTCCCAATCGCCGAGCGCGACCCGCGGCGCGGCCAAGGACTTGACCACGCGCGTCAGCTGGAGCATCTGGCTCGCGTTCTCCTTCTCGAAGCCCCTGCCCGAGTCGAAGTAGATACTGGTCAGCGCGATGTTGACCCCCTTGAGTCTCCAGGTCATTACTGAGATGTCCTTCAAGTCTTCTGGGACACGCTCTTCACCGTCGCATCAGGTAGGTGTGCTGAGGTAAGAGAAGCCCTGCTCGGGCCATCCAGCAAGTTCCCCCGTGAGTACCAGTCGGACTCCGCCCCGCAGGTGTAGCTGGAGTCCACGCGTGCTGCGAACACCACCCCTGGCGCTGCAGCTGCAGGGCCTCGATCTCCGTGGCGTTCCCGAGCAAGTGGTGCTCCGCAAGGCAGACAATGTCAAAACTGGCGCGCTGCACGTAGTGCCGCGCCTACTCGCCGAAGTGGGTGACGTTCGCGAACGGCACGTGTAGCGCGCGGTCCACAGATGCACCTGAACTTCTGGGCTTGGCAACGCGTCCGCTGGAGTTACTCGCAGGTTGGCCCAGCCGATGCGCATCCGCCGCCGCTGGCAGCTGCCGCTGTAGCCGCCCGCGCTTTGGGCTTGAACTTGAACTTGGCCGCTGCCTCAATGTACCTGTTTACGGCGCCAGGATCTTTGAAGTCCAGGTTCTCGGCGCGGACGTCCTGCTGTTCTTCCTTGGCGGTCTCCTCAAGGCCTGCATTGGTAGCCTGTGCCGTTCCGTCGCTGCTGTACTTCCGCCTGGTGCGAATTTCCTTGTGTAGCTTTTGAAGTCGTTCAGCCGCGTCTTTGGCATGTTGGCCTGCTGCCGCCACCTGCTTGAGCGTCGCCGACCTCCGCTGCTGCCTTTTTACCTCTTCATACTCTCGCTTTCCTTCAGCCCCCAGCGTCTCCATGTCGTCTGCGCCCAGCTCTGGGAACTCGATCTCCTCGTGGGGCTTATCCTGATCTGCTGCGGTAGCTGCTCCCACAGTGGTCTTCCCCACCAGGCGGCCCACCTCCGCCTGAACTGCCAGGCACTGCTCCACGTTCTCACTGAGGCGGTGGAGAAGCTCCTTCTGGGACTGAGCAGCCGCCACCAGCTGCGCCTTGAATTTACCTTGATGAGTCTGTAGTTGTCGAAGCTTCTGTGCGGCCGTTGCCAAGTGCTCCTCGGCGGACCTGAAAGGTGGCGGTTTCCAGAGCACTCCAAGCTCTGGGCAGATCGCAAGCAGTGCCTGCTGCTTGGTCGTGTCGTTGTCCTCGGCGGCCTTGGTGTACTGTGGCAGGAGGACTGCCGCCAGTTCGCTGGCTGCACCTGAAACTGGCTGCGGTCCTGGTTTGAGGATGGGCCGTATCCCTCCTGCAGGATCTCGTCCTGCCACCACGTCGGCGAAGAAAACACTGCGCTGCGAATGGTGATCCTTGCTGAGCTCGCCCCACCAAAACGCCAAAGGACGCACATGCTCCCCATCCCTGCTTTCCAGCCTTGCTAAGAAACACCCAAGAACCAAGGCAATGCGGACATGTGATGTAAGGTTGTTGCCGACTCCTGGAAGAAGACCTCATACGCGCTTTGCCATCTTTCGGACCACCTCCCATGGAAACTTGCACACGCACGTTCGCCGCCCTTCTGGGCGCCCCTCAAGCCGGGGGCACGCCTGAATGAAATCCCCTGGAAAGCAATCGGCAAACGGTACGCGCACGTGAGTGTGAGTGAATGTGAGTGAGTGTGCGTGTGCGTGTGCGTGTGCGTGTGCGTGTGCGTGTGCGTGTGCGTGTGCGTGTGCGTGTGCGTGTGCGTGTGCGTGTGCGTGTGCGTGTGCGTGTGCGTGTGCGTGTGCGTGTGCGTGTGTGTGTGTGTGTGTGTGTGTGTGTGTGTGTGTGTGTGTGTGTGTGTGTGTGTGTGTGTGTGTGTGTGTGTGTGAGAGCGTGACGGGCCTATCCCCAGAGAGGACTCGACACACAAAAGGTTGAGAGGAGGAGGTGGAGGAGGAAGGAGGAGGAGGAGGAGGAAGTAGGAGGAGGAGGAGGAAGAGGAGGAGGAGGGGGAGGAGGAGGAGGAGGAGGGGGAGGAGGAGGGGAAGGAGGAGGAGGAGGAGGAAGAAGGAGGAGGAGGAGGAGGGGAAGGTTCTGGACACCGACCAGCACCACGCCTTGGCGTGCGAGACGGGAGGGCGCCGCGTGGCGCGACACGATCGCATTCGCGACCTGCTGGCCCGCTGGCTTGCCCGGCGCGTCCCAGCATGGGTCCAGAAGGAGCAGACTGTGCCCCAGTGGCAAAGGACCCGCCGAGCTGTCGTGGATGGGGTCGAGACTGCGCGTGTCGAGACGGCGGTCCTTGACGTCGTCTGGGCCCGCCAGGGCTGCACCAGGGCGGTGGACGTGGTCGTGGTTAGCCCGGACAGTACTGACGAGAGGGAGGCGCGTGCTCGGGCGGCGAAGGCTGGCCTCGCCGCGGAGGACGCGGCCCGCGACAAGGCGCGCCGGTACCCGCCGGGACCCACGACACCTTTGCTCATTCCTTTCGCGATCGAAACTGGGGGACGAGTGGGCTCTTCTGCGAGACAGCTGATCCTGGATCACCTGGACCGCTCTGACGGAGAGGCAGGAGCGTCTGCCGATGCGGTCGCTTTCTGGCAAGAGCTCAGTGCTGTTCTGCAAACGGCGGTGGCTGAACAGTTACTCAGCGCCCACAAGCCCCCTGTCGTCGGGGGCGGGCGCTGAGCACAGTCTGCAGCAGGAGGTGTAGGAGGAGGAGGTGGAGGAGGTGGAGGAGGAGGCGGAGGCAGAGGGTGAGGAGGAACTCGCTGAGGGCGAAGAGGTGGCGGTGGCAGGACCAGTCCCAGGCCGGTGAGTGCAGAAGAGGAAGAGAAGAGGTAGAGGGGCTGAGGGTGAGGAGGACCTGCAGAGGCAGCAACGCTCGACGACACGACGCCCGCCCCCCGCCCCCCGTCCCCGTCTCCTCGTCCCTCCTCTCTCCCCCCTCCTTGGCTAGTGCTCGCTTGCGGAGCCCATTCCCCATGCAGCTTTTGGGCGTGCCGGCCCATCCGCTATCAACTTGCTGCCTTGCTGTGCGGTGCGTGAGGCACAGCCCTGAAGGTGTGCTCCTGTCGCGGGCCTGCTGAGGGATATCGCCCCTCTCGGCAGAGCCAACAAAAGTCCTCCGGATGGAGGCACCCTTCAGTTTTGATTTCAGTTCAGCGGTCAAGGCCCTCCCGCTGCGGACATGTGTCCTCGGTGCTGTCCTATCCGTCCCCCGAGATCTGGGAATCGCTCAACCCGCCCGACTTGGGAGGCCCCTCGCTGAAGGCGGGGGCCTCGCATGTTGTACAATTCATCCTTGTGGGACTGTCGGCCGACACGCCTGGCCCAGGTGGTCACTGGCCCTAAAGGGGGGCTAGTGCCTGGGTCGCGGATCAGCCGGAGGGGAAGGAGGAGGAGGAGGAGGAGGGGAAGAAGAGGAGGAGGAGGAGGAGGAGGGAGGAGGGAGGAGTGGGAGGAGGGAGGAGTGGGAGGAGGAGGAGGAGGAGGAGGAGGAGGAGCAGGAGAAGGCAGAAGGGAGCAGAGAGGAGGGGGAGGTCTCTCCCCATCATCTGCCTCTGGGTGGGCCTGGCTGGACCGCCACACAACGGGGGGAGGGGCTGGCATGCCACGGCGGAGCGGCCAGTGACCTCCTCCGCGTCCAGGAGCGCGGCGGGCGGAGGGCCTGGCGGACGCAGGGCGAGACCTCGGCGAACCTGCCCAGCGCAGGCTGTGCTCACGAGCCCATGGGAGCCCACCAAGCTGGCACCGGCCGAAGCCCCGGCGCACCCATCCAATTCCCAGACATGATCGCGTCGTAGCAAAATCAGGACGGCAAGGTTTCCGCTATTTTCGGCCTCTGGAGGCCCTCGCCGAGACTCGGGACCGTCAAAAAACGACTCAGGACGAAAAACTGGTCCTGGGGAAAGGGTCGGGACTTCCAGGCTTCCAGGGATGCCGTCCTGAGAAAAACCAGGACGTCGCATGTCTGGGTTCCTGAGCCATCATAGTGAGAACCAGCCGTCGTGTGTAGTTTCGCGGCGCAGTGGGAAGCAGTGGAGGAGGAGGAGGAGGAGGAGGGGGAGGAGGAGGAGGCGGAGGGGGAGGAGGAGGAGGAGGAGGAGGAGGAGGAGGAGGAGGAAGAGGAGGAGGAAGAGGAGGAGGAAGAGGAGGAGGAGAAGGAGGAGGAGGCATCGTCCCGCGGGCCTGTCCGGGAGCGCATCCTGGCCAGAGCGTTGACGGGAGCCCAGGCGTGGCGACCAGCACAGCCCTCCCGAGGTTCAAACAGGGACGGACAACGGCCCCCGAGCCTCGACGGTCGAACCTCGAGCCTCGAATGAAGGGGCCCAGGTACACACAAATAAATACACACAAATCCTAGGATTGCCCATGTGTTTCCAGATGTTGTGGGATTTCGTCGTCCCCCTCCTTCCCATGTTTTACCATCCTTCCCTATGGGTCGACGATTACCCATCGGTCGGAAGAAGTAGGTAGGAACAGGAAGTAGGAAGGCGGTGAAATTAGATTGGGTGTCCGCCCGCCCCCTAAGGAGGACGAAAATGGTGAAGCCACTCGATCATTGAAGTAGGAAGGCGCTTAAAGTATATTGGAATCTGGGACTCCAGAAAATACTTACTTTCAGCGACCGATGGGCACTTGTGTCTGTGTGCCTGTTCCCCTCCTGCTCGAAGGTCGAGCCTCCGGTCGAGGCGCGCGGCCCCCGCCCCCCCACCCCCGGCGCCCGCGCCTGGGGCTCGAGCCCGCTCGGCTGGGGCCTCCGCTGGTGCTGCGGCTGGTGAGGCGGGAAGCCTCGCCCACGCCCTCCTCGGGAGGGGCCGCCCAGGGAGAAGGGAGGAGGAGGAGGAGGAGGAGGAGGAGGAGGAGGAGGAAGAGGAGGAGGCGGAGGAGGGGGAGGAGGAGGAGGATGAGGAGGAGAGGAAGGAGGAGGAGGAGGAGGAGGAGGAGGAGGAGGAGGAGGAGGAGGAGGAGGAGGAGGGGGGGGGGGGCACGGCGCGCGCACGGCCGCGGGGGAGAGGAGGGAGGGTCGGGGAGGCGAGAGGCTCGGCCTCGGCGGAGGGGGCTCGGGCCGGCCCGACGGGGCCGCCAGGAGAAGGACGCGGCCCGGCTGCGGAGAGCAGGGTCGTGCCCTGCGGGGGCCCCAGGCGCTTCAGGCCGGAGTCCTGCGCGTCGCCGCGCAGGGCCCAGACAGGCTGTGCTGTCTGGTGGAGGTTGGCGGCGCGCATAAGGGGGTACGGGGAGGAGGGAGGGGGGCTTCTGAGAAGGGGCCTGCCTCTTACGCAGAAGGCCCGCACCTGCCAAGGAGCCTTCCCCCGTCCCCTTCCCCCGTCTGTGCGTGGCCGAGGAAGGGGGGGGGGACACGCTGGCCTCAGATTGGGCATGTCCTCCTGCGGGCGGCTTTTGGGTGAAACATGAAAAATAGCCATTAAGTATGCAAACATATGCGAACAAATGCAAACATCGTCCCCAGACTATTTTCGACTGCTTTTGCATATTCCTTCTGGGGAGGGACAGGCCCGCCTTCACGCTGGCTGGCGACGACGAGCGCGCCAGCGGGAGGCCGGAGCCGGCGGGGCGGGCGGGCAGGCGGGAGGGGGACGAGGCCCGGTCGGAAATCTGACGCGATCGGGGGCGCGCAAACATGGATCAGCGATCCATGGATTTGGCGCGCGGTCGCCAAATCCATGGATCGGGGGAGGTGCCCTCCCCAAGATGCGGCCGGTGTCGCCTCGCTCGGCGGCGGAACTCTGCGATTTCTCATGGAAACGGGACCCGTCCCTAATCCACGCCCCCTTAATCCATGTTTGCGATCGCCTGACACGAGCCCCCTCTGCAGTTAGGTCGGGCATGTCCCCCTACAGGCGAATTCCGACGCAAAATAAAACATAGTCGAAAAATGCTCCCAAATAGTCACGACATGATAGAAAACATCGTCCCCTGACTATTTTTTGGCTGTTTGGGGATGCTCCTCCTGCGGAGGGATATGCTCGACTTAACTCTGCAGACATGCCACGAAAACCGCTCCGTCAAAATTCGGGACGGGCCCGTGAAGAAGCGTCGGCAAACCCGAGCTCTGGCGCACGCGGATCGTGCGGCTCCCCAGGGGAAGATGACAGGGAAAAACAACGCAAGACCCCGAGGTCGTGCGCCCGGGGAAAGTACAGCCCCGAAATTCAGGGCCTCGAGGACGTCCACAGACCTGCATCCTCGCTGATCGAGGATGCAAGGAGCGCGGATCTGCATTCGCAACGATAACAGGCGTTATGGGAAATGGCGGGGGGGGGCATAACGTAACGCCCCCCCCCCCGACGCCGTGTGATTCCGGCACCGCAGCAGCGTCCGCTTGCACGACTACGATGAGCGACGAGCGACGAGCGAAGACGACGCCGACGACGACGACGACGTCGTCGTCGTCGTCATCGTCGGCGTCGTCTTCGGACGCTGTCGGCCGTGGGGTCTCAAGTGATGGCTGCTCATGTGTAGTCATCCCGTATAGCAAGGATGCGCGGTCAGAATGCAAGGGCCTTGGAAAGCCATGTTGGCGTTTTTCGAGTGGGGCTGGCCGGCGAAAGTTGCCAAGGATGGGCCGAAGGGGAAGGATGCAGGGGCAGCCTTGGAAAGTTGCTCATCATTACTATGCGGGTTGACTGTAAGGCCGCGGTCCGCAGGGAGAGGAAGAAAGAGCAACAACGGCAGGGGGCCAGACGAACGACAATCGAAACCCACGTGCACGCGAGGGTCAGAGGTCGAAAGTCGAACCCTTGAGCTGATCCAGGGTTTCTTCTGACCAGACTTTCGGGGCGGATTTAACAGTGGCGACAAGAAGCTCCAGCAGGCCCCAGGTGCCTAGCAAAGGCGACAGACGCAACCGATCGTCGCCCCCGACCTGGAGGCCTCCCAAATTGGGCCAGAGTAGATAGGATCGGAGGATCGCGCCGCATCGCCGACGCATCGCCGACGCACTGGTGATGCATCTGCGAAGCCGGCGTGGAGAAAACCTGGGTCCGCATCGAGCCACCTCGCCGATGCATCGGCGATGCGGCGTGATCCTCCGACCCCCTCTTCTCGGACCCCGTTTGTGGACAAGCGCGTTACACTACTCGCAAAGTAGTTGCTCGCAAATGGCCTTGCTCCGCAGCAGGGGGACTCACGATACATTACAGAAGGAGGAAGACATATTTCTTCGCCAGGTGTTTACGAGTAGGCAATTCTCGCCGAATCGGCGAAAACTATGCAGAAGGTTGGTAGATCTGCGAACATTCGACATTTTGTTCAGATTCGACGACGAAATCCATTTCGGAGGAAATCCATTTTCTGTAGTCGATCTCCTACTCGAAGTTTCGGAGGCCTGGACGATCGTAGAAGCCTCCTAGATAAGGTCGGAGGATCGCGCCGCATCACCGATGCATGGGCGATACATCGGCGATGCATGGGCGACGCATCGGCGACGTCGACGACGCCTTGGCGCAATCGGCGTGGTGCAAGTCGGGCTCCACATCGCGCCGCATCGCCGATGCATCGGCGATGCGGCGCGACCCTCCGACCCCATCTGCTCGGACCCCATCTATCTAGGAGGCCTAGACCCAGACACCCGCCGGGTCCAATCTTTTCGATGCGTGGGCCCCACAGAGGTTCGGACCACTTCACCCGGGGTCGGCTTTTCGTCCCGAGTCGATTGTTGACGCTCCCCAGGCCCAGCCAGGGCTCCCAGAGGCCAAAAACTACCAAAATCCCGCGGCTCCAACTTGTTTTGTCGGGCGCGTGCAAACATGCGATCCATGGATTTGGCGCACGGTCGCCAAATCCATGGATCGGGGGAGGTGCCCTCACCAAAATGCGGCCGGTGCCGGCCCCGTTCGGCGGCTGAAATCAACGATTTCCCATGGAAACGGGACCCGTCGCTAACCCACGCCCCCTTGATCCATGTTTGCGATCGCCTGATTGACCTTCCTTCCCCAGACATGCGACGTCCTGATTTTTTCAGGACGGCGTCCCCATAGTCCAGAACCTCTCCCCGTGGCTGGTTTTTCATCCTGAGCCGCTCTTTGGCGGCCCCGAGGCCCGGCGAGGGCCCCCCGACGCTGAATATAGCCAAAACCTCCAGCCCTGATTTTTTGCACGCGATCATGTCTGCGATCGCCGGACTTTGGAGCTTCGAATCTCTGGATGCGATCGGCCGCCGCCGACCGGCCGCCTCCAGCCGCCGGGCGCCCCTGCAGCACGAGGGCCGCCGCTCGCACGCCGCGGGCGCGGGGGCGAGCCCGGGCCCCCGGGGCGGCGCGCTGCCGCCTGGCGCAGCAGCGCGGTCCTCCTCCTCCTCCGCCTCCTCCTCCTCCTCCTCCTCCTCCTCCTCCTCCTCCTCCTCCTCCTCCTCCTCCCCCCCCTACCCCTCCCCGTCCTCCTCCTCCTCCTGCTCCTGCTCCTGCTCCTCCTCCTCCCTCCCTCCTCCTCCTCCTCCTCCCTCCCTCCCTCCCTCCCTCCCTCCCTCCCTCCCCGTCCTCCCTCCTCCTCCACCTCCTCCTCCTCCTCCTCCTCTTCCTTCTCCTCCTCCTTCTTCTCCTCCCTCCTTCTCCTGGTGGAAGTGGGCGCGCGCCGCCGCCGCCGCCAGTTGCCGCCGCCGCAGGTGTGCCTCGTTGGACGACCTGCAACGGTGCAGTCCGCCCAGAGGCCCGAGGCTCCAACAAAAATTGGGAGCGGCGGGGTTTGGGCAGCTTTTTCGGGGGGAAGGAGAGGGGGGGACAGCAAAGGGTAGGGTAGAGAACCAGCTCACGTAGCTGACTTTCCCCAGCGCCTCCCGGCGCGGGGGGGCGCATCGAGGAGTGGGCCCGGCGGCGGGGCCGAAACCAGCTGTAGGCAGCAGATTTCGCACCCCCCCTGTCCCTATCCCCCCCTTTCGTTCGGCCCGACTTTTGGCCTCCGCGGGGGCCCTCGCCGGGCATCGGGAGCGTCAAGAAGCGGCTCGGACCGAGAAGCCGGCCCTCGGGCAGCGACGATCCTCCTCCTCCTCCTCCTCCTCCTCCTCCTCCTCCTCCTGCTCCCCCTCCTCCTCCTCCTCCTCCTCCTCCTCCTCCTCGTCCTCCTCGTCCTCCTCGTCCTCCTCCTCCTCCTCCTCCTCCTCCTCCTCCTCCTCCTCGGCACGCACCTGTGCCACTGGGATGCCTCCCCAGGAAAACAGGCGGGTACATAGCCTCCCGTTCGTCACCCCAGGTGCTCCTGTGGGACCCTGGGGGAGAGAAAAAAGGTAGTCGTAGGCCGTCCCAGCCTGCGCCACGGGGGAAGGGTCGCGCCTGGGGTCTCGGGGCTGTGCCCGACTCGTCCTTATGGCGGGCGGGGGCAGTCCAGGGCTTAAGTGCGCGGCTTTTCCTTCCGTGTTCCGTGTCTGGGTTGTGGGTCCGCCACGTTTTGCTGCGACACCCTTGCGCGGCCCTCCCAGTACTCCGCTCGGGCAAGGGTGGTGTCGCGGGTCCCCTATGCGGGGGGGGCTCATCGAAAGATCACCGTCCATTCTTCCCACGGTCACGGTCCCCCGCCGTGGCGTGCGTGGGGGCGGGTGGCTGATCTGGGCGGCCGGCGCGGCGTGTCGTTATCTGAGGCCTCGGAATGTCAGAACCAGCTTGTAGAGCGTTTACCGGCTTAGCTGCTGCCTCCTGGCGCGTGGCGCGCCCCTGGCGCGCGTCGGGTACGCCTCTCGCCTTTTTCGCGCGTCTGTCGCACTTCGCGGCGCTGCTGCCTTTAGTTGGCGCGCGTCGCCTTTTGTTTGCGTTTCGCCGCGGTAAGCCTCCTATGCGAGCTCGCGCCGACTCCAGCAGTGATGGTCCTCACGGTTGGCGTAGGGCGGCGTGGGCATTGACTCGTCCGTTTCTGGGCTGCTTCTCCTCCTCCTCCTCCTCCTCCTCCTCCTCCTCCTCCTCCTCCTCCTCCTCCTCCTCTACGGAAGCGGTCCAGAACTCTGGGGCCCGCGCAGAAAACAAAATTGCAGCGACTGGATGTCTGGGAGCGTGCTCCGCGAGCTCGGCTCCAAACGACACGGCAAGCCCCGCCGTGGCCAGACGTGACACCTCGCAGGTCCCTGCCCTGCGCGTGAGCTCACAGGACGGGGCAAGAGGGGAGAAAGAAGAGGAGGAATACGAATGAACACAACAAGCGAATCGAACTCAGATTAGACATCGAAATAAAAACATGCTGACAATGAATGTATCAACAATACGGGTGACCATATAATCAACAGTATACTAATCATGATAATGGTATCACGAACAAAACCTGATACAATGAAGCACAAACATGAACACAATGCCAATACTAATGCGATCCATCGTAATAGGAAGACCAATCATACGAGTACTAACAAAAGCAATAACAAGAACAACAACAATCAAACCCATCACTGTAAGAAGAAGAAAGACAGATGGCAGGTCCTGAGGACCAGAGACCACGAGGAACGCTGGCCACGAACGGAGAGCCTTACCTAGCCTGAAGGAAAACTAGGAACGCTGGCCAGGAAAACTAGGATCCCCTCCCGAGCCTGAAGTGGTCCTCATTTCAGCGTCTTGACTAGAGGCCTCCTAAATGGGGTCCGAGTACATGGGGTCGGAGGATTGCACCGCATCGGCGATGCATCGGCGACGTCGGCGATGCGTAGGCGACGTCGGCATGGAGAAAATCAGGTTCCACATCGAGCCGCATCGCCGATGTATCGGCGATGCATCGGCGAGCGACGATCAAAAACGGGCGTTACGCGACATGACATGGCGACCTTACGAGGTTGCTTACGCGGGCCGCCAGCGCGGCACGCTACAATGGAGACGAGGGCACTTACGCGCGACCTTGCGCGGGCAGCTTACGCGCGAATGTCGGCGCAGACGATCCCGTTTTCTTGCGTCGCTCATCTGAGAGGTCCAGATTTTGGACGCCCGAAATGGGTACGGAAAGAATGGGTACAATGCCCAACAACAAATGTTGTCCCAAACCAACAGCGGCCGCTGTTGGGCAAGCGGCCTTCTGTCTCAAATGGACACAGGCCGTGGCGGCGCGGACAGCGAGTCCTGTCCAAAATGAACAGGAACTGCTGTTGGGCATCGTACCCATTCTCTCCGTACCGATTTTTCGGGCGTCCAGACAGAGTGACTGCCCCCCGAGACCATCTCGGGGGCTGGCTTGGAGCGGCCACGGGCTTGCGTCGGAGGCAGGCCCCACGACGCTCCGCTCCCGAGCGGGCCTGCCCCGACAGATCGTCGGCCGAGGCCCGAGCATCAGGTCGGGCATGTCCCCCTGCAAGCAGATGTCGGAAGAAAAACAACAAATCGCCAACACGTGTGCAAAGCTAGCAGAAAGGCACGACGAAACATAGTCCCCAGATCATTCTTTACCACTCTTGGATCTTCCTCCAGTGGAGGGACGTGCCCGACTGAACACGAGCAGACGAGGTCGGAGGATCTTTCGCTTGTTCGCGAAAGCCGGGGGCTCTCTCTGCGCCCTTTCGGCCTCTGCGCGAGGCCTCCTCCCGGCCAAGTAGGGCATCGACTACAGAATTGAATTACCTCAGATTGGCTTTCCCCATCGAGTGTACGACGACTGCGTGGAATCTTCGTGAATCCGACTGGGAAGTCTAGGCATGATGTCAGAGAGTCGACGAAAGAATACATTCGGGGGCAAACCAATGATGTAGTCGATCCTCTACTCGAGAGACGGCGCAGGATGCGCGGCTGGCCCCACCGGGGAAGAGGTCGAGATCTCCCGCGGGGGCACGCCCAGAGAGCCGACGCTCCAAAACAATTGGACAACATCTGTTGTTGAGCATTGTACAGACTTTTGTCCGTACTCGTTTCGGGCGTCTGAAGAGAAATTGCAAACACTCAGAGATCCGAAGCTCCAAACAAACATTGGGAGCGGCTGGCAACGTTCGGCCTCTGGGGGCCCTCGCCGGGCCTCGGGAGCGTCAACAAAATGACTCAGGACGGAACCTTGGACCCAGGAAGTGTCCTGGGCCTCCAGGGCCCAGGCATCGAAAAGATGGGAACGGGCGGTTATCTGGGCACCTCGCGAGAAAACGGCCTCCCTGGAGACAGGGGGCGACTAAGCTCCCCTCCTCTCTCCTCGCTTGTCTCTTAAAATCGATTCCCCATGACTCTCCTGGAGCGCACAGTGACCACAATCTTGAGGCGGATTCAACTGTTGCGACGATGGAGCTCCAGAACTTCCAAAAAGTTAGAGACACGTTGAAATCACTATCTTGTACCTCCTCCCTGGGAACGAATGTGAGGGACACAAAGGCAGGGATGTCCAGTGGTTTTGCTTCCGCCTCGTCGTCGTCGTGGCCATGTTCGTCGTCGTCCTTGACAGACCTATCGGCGTTGGATCCCCTTCCCATCAGTTGGGAAGCTGGCAGTTTTCAACGTCATCCGACCTCATCCAGCTATTATCCCTCTCGGGAGAACAGAAACTGGGCGAAATCGGGATGTATGAATGTGCCCCCAAAGTGGCCATAGAGGAGCCCTGAACTGTTCCAGCCCCAAACATTGCTGGAACAGCGTGGTCGTGGTCATCGTCAGCTCCCTCCTCCTCCTCCTCCTCCTCCTCCTCCTCCTCCTCCTGATGTGCAGCAAATTCCAGTAGCATCGTGGAATCCCCTTGGCCGTTTTCATCATCCCTGGACTTCCTCCACTCCTCCTCGTCATCCTCTTCCTCCCCCCTGTCGGGATGCCAAAACATGTCCCTGAACAATGCTGCCATCCCGGCCACCAGAAGTGCCAGAGAGGTGCGCCAGGCTTCGCTCTCCTTTGCCGCTCCCCCCATCGCCCCTACACCCTACACTTCGGTCGGGCGTGTCCCCCTACTGGCGGATTTTGGAAGACAAAGGGCAAATAGTCAAATTATCCCGGCAAAGCAACCTAACAGCGATGTGTAGGAGCATGTCTGGAAGCATTCCCCTTAAGATTCAGATGAGAATCCTGTTGTAGAATTCTGCTGTTCTCGCAGTCGTAGTCGCATTCGCGATGGCAGTCGCAGTGGCAACGGCAGTCGCAGTCACAGCCTCAGCCTCAGCCTGCCTCAGCCTCAGCCTCAGCCTGCCTCAGCCTCAGCCTGCCTCAGCCTCAGCCTCAGCCTGCTTCAGCCTCAGCATCAGTCTGCCTTCAGCCTCGGCCTCAGCCTCAGCCTGCCTCAGCCTCAGCCTGCCTGCCTCAGCATCAGCCTCAGCCTCAGCATCAGCCTCAGCCTGCCTCAGCCTCAGCCTCAGCCTGCTTCAGCTCAGCCTGCCTGCAGCCTCGGCCTCAGCCTGCCTCAGCATCAGGCTGCCTCAGCCAGCCTGGCCTCAGCCTCAGCCTCAGCCTGAGCCTGCCTCAGCCTCAGCCTGCCTCAGCCTCAGCCTCAGCCTGCCTCAGCATCAGCCTGCCAGCCTCAGCCTCCTCAGCCTCAGCCTCAGCCTGCTTCAGCCTCAGCCTCAGTCTGCCTTCAGCCTCGGCCTCAGCCTCAGCTGCCTCAGCCTCAGCCTGCATCAGCCTCAGCCTCAGCCTCAGCCTGCCTCAGCATCAGCCTGCCTCAGCCTCAGCCTCAGCCTGCCTCAGCCTCAGCCTCAGCCTGCTTCAGCCTCAGCCTCAGTCTGCCTTCAGCCTCGGCCTCAGCCTCAGCCTGCATCAGCCTCAGCCTCAGCCTCAGCCTCAGCCTCAGCCTCAGCCTCAGCCTCAGCCTCAGCCTCAGCCTCAGCCTCAGCCTGCTCAGCCTCAGCCTCAGTCTGCATTCAGCCTCGGCCTCAGCCTCAGCCTGCCTCAGCCTCAGCCTGCATCAGCCTCAGCCTCAGCCTCAGCCTGCCTCAGCCTCAGCCTGCCTCAGCCTCAGCCTCAGCCTGCCTCAGCCTCAGCCTCAGCCTGGCCTCAGCCTCAGCCTCAGCCCAGTCTGCCTTCAGCCTCGGCAGCCTCAGCCTGCCTCAGCCTCAGCCTGCCTCAGCCTCAGCCTCAGCCTCAGCCTGCCTCAGCCTCAGCCTCAGCCTGCCAGCCTCAGCCAGCCTCAGCCTCAGCTCAGCCCTCAGCCTCAGCCTCGCCTCAGCCTCAGCCTGCTTCAGCCTCGCCTCAGTCCTCAGCCTCGGCCTCAGCGTGCCTCAGCCTCAGCCATCAGCCTCAGCCTCAGCCTCAGCCTGCCTCAGCATCAGCCTGCCTCAGCCTCAGCCTCAGCCTGCCTCAGCCTCAGCCTCAGCCTGCTTCAGCCTCAGCCTCAGTCTGCCTTCAGCCTCGGCCTCAGCCTCAGCCTGCCTCAGCCTCAGCCTGCCTCAGCCTCAGCATCAGCCTGCCTCAGCATTCAAAATGTGGCACGGGAGTTGAGTTCTGGGAACTCGAAGAACACGAAGTGGCCTACAGTTGGCTCCGGGCATTCAAAATCATGCCCAGGAATTGATTTCTGTGAACTCGAAGAACACGAAGTGGCCTACAGTTGGCTCCGGGCATTCAAAATGTGGCCCGGGAATGGAGTTCTGGGAACTCGAAGAGCACGAAGTGGCCTACAATTTGTTCCGGGCGTTCAAAATGTGGCCCGGGAATGGAGTTCTGGGAACTCGAAGAACACGAAATGGCCTACATTTGGCTCCGGGCATTCAGAATGTGGCCCGGGAATGGAGTTCTGGGAACTCGAAGACCACGAGGTGTGTAACTGTTGGTTAAAAAAGTCCCTGGCACCCTCCCCCGGATCGCGCCCAGACCCCCCTGGGGCGTCATGATGCTCTCTTTTGACCCTACTAGAAACCTATCAGTCTTCGCTGTCTTCTAAGACTATGTTTTTCTAAAATTCCTCCTGTAGAGTGACGTACCCGACTTAAGCCTACATTCATCCCCCCCTCCCTATGGCCCTCCACCCCCCAGCCCCTCTGGGACCCGAGCGGCACGCGCGGGGAGCGCTGTGCAGAAAGCCCGCGCGGCAAGGCAGGTGCCCACCACCCCCTGTGGTTTCGAGGTCCGACCTCCTCCTCCTCCTCCTCCTCCTCCTCCTGCTTCTCCTCCTCCTCCTCCTCCTCCTCCTCCTCCTCCTCCTCCTCCTCCTCCTCCTCCTCCTCCTCCCCCCAACGGAGGTTGCCAGAGGTGATCCTGGCCCAAGGTGCGCCAAGCTCTTCGCGCCATTCGGAGTCCCTGCGGCCCTCTGGCCCTCGAGAGGGTTGAGGGGTGCACTGGAGGCCATCTGGGCCTCCCCGGGACAGCTAGGGCCACCTTGGGCCAAGGTCAGCTCGGGCAACGCCCGATCCTCCCCCCCGCCTACTTCTGGCACGCTACTATTATGTTACTCCCAACGTACTTAAGGTCCACATCCCAGAAATACGTTCGAGCACCCAGGAAAGTATCGAAACAATGTCGAACGCGTATCGCCTCCCAGGGCCCGACACGTGAAAACCTTCCAGTTTCGGTACTTTCCTGGTGCTCGAACTTCTTTCTGGTGATCAAGGCTAATGTCGGTTGGAGCATCATAACGCTACCAAGGATTCCAGATCCGTGGATTCGGGAAGGCCCCCCCGATACTTAAGACCACTGCAATCTGATTTGGCGACGGAGCGCGCCGCCAATCCACGCGCCTTGCTCCCAGCCCAGACATCCGGCTGCTCCAATTTTTTCGATGCGTGGGCCTCGGAGGTCCAGACCACTTCCCCAAGGCCGGCTTTTCATCCTGAGTCGTTTTTGTTGACGCCCCCGGAGGCCGAAATCTGCCCAAATCCCACCGCTCCAATGTTGGTTTTGAGCGTCGGATCTCTGGATGGTTGCGTTTTCTCTTGAGACGCCCGAAATGGGTACGGACAAAAATCGGTACAATGCTCAACAACAAATGTTGTCCAAAACTGACAGCGGCGGCTGTTGTGCAGGCTTCTTTGTTGTGCTCAAAGAACATCGAAGGTCCGCGGCAGCGCGGACACCGAGTCCTGTTCAAAACGAACCAAAAGTGTTGTGGGGCATCGTGCCCATTCTTCCCGTACCCATCTCGATCGTCCCGATTCTCAACTCTGGCAGCACCCAGTTCTCGGTGGCGGCCAAGAGGGGGTCGTCCAAGAGGGGGGAGGGGCGCAAATCATGGCCGGCGGCATGTGCGCGGCCCACGGGGGGGCCAGGGACGTAATTAAATCAGAAGAGAAGCCATGAAATCCGGGGAGATCTCCTGGCCCACGCCATGGCATCCACTCCCTTAGTCATCCATAGGTGGTTCGTGATATCATGGCCATGACGTCGAGAGCATCGAACCCCCTATCATGACGTTCCTTCGAGTCTCCTCGAGCACCGATCCTTGATGTCGATACCAACGCCATGATATCATGGCCCACGCCATGACATAAACGTAACAATTCGGAGGTCCACGCAGATTTCTCGGATCGGCGCTGGACCCCCCTGGCGGCGCCTCCGGCGCCGCCCCTGGCGCGCTCCGCGCGCCAGGGAGGGTGGGTCCAGCGCGGATCCAAGAAATCCGCGCGGACCTCCGAGTTGTTGTTTATGTCATTGTTCGCTTCCCAATGCACGGTTTTCTCCGGGGCCGTACGCGACCCGAGGAGAAGGAGGAGGAGGTAGAGGAGGGGGATGGGGAGGAGGAGATGGAGGAGGAGGTGGGGGAGGAGGAGATGGGGGAGGAGGAGGAGGAGGAGGAGGAGGAGGAGGAGGAGGAGGAAGAGGAGGAGAAAGAGGAGGAGGGAGGAGGGATGATGGAGGAGAGAGGAGGGAAGAGGAGGAGGAGGAGGCGGAGGAGGTGGAGGAGGAGGAGGACCAGTGAAAACCCAAGAGTCATCAACGATGTTGGAATTAACCCTCCCTCCAAGCTCCCTCTTCATATGCCCCTACAGCGGTTCATTTCCATTGAGGGAACTGCCTCGTTGGAAGACAACAGTTTGAAGATCCTGAAGCGTGCCAACACATTGTTCTCGGGAATTCAACGTCACGTATCAACCTGACTGCTGCGGATCCAGAATCGTGCCAGAACGCTATTGTGGGGCTTCAACACAGCGAATCAACATAACTGTTGCGCCCGCATAGTCCTGAATCTTTCCAAAACGCTATTCCTGGTACGTTGACCATGGGGATATGTGAAACTCTTGCAACGTTTAAAACGAATGTGCGCGGCGCTAAGGCGAGAACCACATGTTGAAAAGGAACCTCTCTCGTTCCGTGAAACGCTTGCAAATTCTTGAAAGCAATGTGCGCGGCGCTAAGGCGAGAACCACATTTTGAAAAGGAACCGCTCTCAATCCGTGAAGCTATTGCTAATCTTGAAACGAATGTGCGCGGCGCTAAAGCGAGAACAACATAAAGCGGCCCGCCCTCAATCCGTGAAATTCTTGCAATCTGTTAAACTGAATGTGCGCCTCCCTAAGGCGAGAACCACATTTTGAAAACCACCCGCCCTCAATCCGTGCAGCTCTTGCAACTGTAAAACGATTGTGCGCAGCGCTAACAGGAGAGCCACAATATGAAAAGGAACCGCATTCGATCCGTGGAACTCTTGCAAAATTCGAAACCGAATGCGTGCGGCGCTAAAGCGAGAACAACATTTCGAAAACGGCCCGCTCTCAATCCGTGAAACTCCTGCAATCTGTTAAAACGAATGTGCGCGGCGCTAATGCGAAAACCACATTTTGAAAACCACCCGCCCTCAATCCGTGAAACTCTCGCCAGCGTTTAAAACGAATGTGCGCGGCGCTGAGGCGAGAGCCACATCTTGAAAATTACCCGCCCTCAACTCTGAAGCTGTTATTATTTCTTAAACTTCAGAATCATACATTGTGAAAAGTCTCGGGCGAAACGCCCGGCCCGCCCTAAAAACTGGCCTCGGGGTGCGACAGGAAGGAGTTCTCTATAAGGAGAAGGAATCGAGGAGCAGGACGAGGAGGAGGCAAGAGCAGGAGGAGGAAGGAGAAGGAGGAGGGAGGAGGGAGGAGGAGGAGGAGGAGAAGGAGGAGGAGGAGGACGAGGACGGGTCGCCCAAGCCCTTCGGAGAAACCATCCACTCACCTAATGATATAAACTCCCTCTTTGCCGCTCCCGATGTTCTACCCTCCGCCTTCTTCCTCCCCTCCACCCCGTCTTTGCCGCCCTCGCGAAGTCCCGACCATTTCCCCGGGGCCAGCTTTTAGCTATGAGTCGGTGTTTGACTGTCCCGAGGCCTGGCGAGGGCGCCCCGAGGCCGAAAATGGCCAACAACCTCCCGTCCTGATCTTTCCACGACGCGATCATGTCTGGGATCGCCTGATCCTTGTCGCCCCCGAAGCTCTCCCCTCCGCCTCCCTCCCCCCCCCCTCCGGGCCGCCTGCGGGGCCGTCCCCCGGGGCCCACGACGGGGGGCAGGACAGGCCCCGACAGGCGTCGTACTGCCCCGGCGCCGGGGCGTCAAAACTGATGAAAGTGTTCTTCACCGGCATCACTCCTGGGCACGCGGGGAGGACCCAAAGATCCAACGCTCCCAAAAAATCGGAGCGGCGGGATTTTGGCAGCTTTCGGCCTCCGGGGGCCCTCGCCGGCCCCCGGGCGCGTCAAAAAACGACTCGGGGCGAAAATCCACTCCCGGGGAAGTGGTCCGGAACTCCGGGCCCCATGCATAGAAAACATTGGAGCGGGAATGTGGAAACAAACGATGACACAAACATGCAAACTTGGAGGTCCGCGCGGACTTCTTGGATCGGCGCTGGTTCCCCCCTCCCTGGCGCGCGGAGCGCGTCAGGGGCGGCGCCGGAAGCGCCGCCAGGGGACCCCAGCTTCGATCCAAGAAATCCGCGCGGCCCTCAGAGTTTTTATGTTTATGTCATTGTTTGTTCCCCAAGGGAAATATAAGGGCACCGACACCCTCGACTGTACACGCAAGAGGGCCCTTGGGTAAGAGTGGCCTTTGGTGCGCCGCTTCTTGGGGGGCCGCGGGGAAGCCACACCCCGAGCGCCGAGCGCGCAAGACGCTGCTACCGCCTCGCCTTGAGTCACATGTCGGCCCCACCGTGCCCGCACCAGAGGTCAGTCCGGCGAAAGGTCACACTTACGTCTAGTCGACACCCGCGATACGCGATCGCCGTGCCGGCATGCAGGAAGCGGACACGGGAGGACAAGGGCCCCGAGAAATGTCTTTGCAGTGTTCGGGGACCCGGTGCCCTTCGCTTGACCCGAGGCCGTCCAACAACGGACTCGGGAGGAAGACCTGGTCCTGGGGAAAGCCTCGGGGTCTCGTTTCCGTCAGGACCTCCTCCCACGAACTCCCCCTCCTCGTTCTCCTCCTCCTTCTCATCCTCCTTCTTCTCCTCCTCCTCAAACCCCTCCTCCTTTCCCTTCTCCTTTCCCTCCTCCTTTCCCTCCTCCTCCTCCTCCGCCTCCTCCTCCTCCTGCTCCAGCAGGAAGGCTCACAAACTCAGGAACGGCTCTCTCGCTCGAGACTTTCTCGTGATTCGATCGAATTGGTGGAAGAGCAACTACGACGACAAGGCCTCTCGTTTGATACTTCCTCAAGATGCATTCGCAAAGGTCCTTGCCAGAGAGGCCCCCGAAATCAAGAGTGGCGGTCTCGCTCGAGACTTCATCGTAATTCAAAAAAGCTAGTGGACACCCAGACACGGCGACAAGGGGCTCCCGTTCGAAATTTCTCCATATATTTTCCAAGAGCCCCTGGCCAGAGAGGCCCCTGAACTCAGGAACGACGCTCTCGCTCGAGAAATTCCTCGCACTTCAGTCAGTGGCCGACAAGGAAGATATTCACCCCAGAAGCGGGTGCAATCGAAGACGAAATCGGCGGGTATCGAGGGTTGGGGTATATAGAATGCAAGAAACGCGTGCCAGTAAGAGCGAACAGTCTTGAAATGATTGCTGTTGTAGTCGTAGATGGCGACAGGCTGCCTAACGGCCTAGACGCCCTCGGCCGAACGCAAAGAAAAGCCATGCGGGGTTGAGGAGAAACAACCCTAGGGCAGCCTCGTGGCCAGCCCAGGGCGGAATCAAGTGTGAACAACCCTACCAGGGCAGCTCGCAGCCGAGGAGACTGCGCGGCCGCCGCGCTCCTGGCCGGGCACTCGTCATTGCGCAGGGGGTGAGTGGGCCCAACAAATCGAGGATATCAACGTCGCGCCGATAAGACAAGAAAAGAGCGCGCTTCGGTGCCAGCACGAATGACACTATACAAGCCGGATTTGGGCGTTTGGGCGAGCCTTTGTAAAAGAGGACGACGACGACGACCAAAACCCTCCGCAACACGTGCCCTCCCTTTCCCAGCCGCAGCCCTACGCGAGCCGCCTCGGCAGACAACAATGGCGTTTTCCGCGCGCCTTCTGCCCAGGCCCCCTCCCCGGAAGGCAGTTAGCAATCAGGTGCCGGCAGAACTCGCACACCAATGCCATAAGCGGAAGCAGGGCGCAGGGAGGACAATAAACGTCAAGGTGCGCCGTCGCACAAGAGCCCGGCGCGCCGAACGGCCCCTCCCCCAGTGTCCCCGGACCCAAGACTCGGAATCTCTACGGCAGGCCCTCCTTTTTGGCAACTGGCGACAAGGCAAAACCCCCGTCCGTGCACGCCCCTGTCCAGCAGGGGAGGCAAGCACCGTGTCCGGATGCTGCTGAGAGGCTCTCTAGACACCGCGCTGCGCATGGCCCTGGCCCTCCGGAAGGGCGTGAAAGGGTGGGGCTCTGGCGTACCTGCCCGCGGCCTCTCAGCTTGCGCCGAGGAACCGCGCGTCCCTGACGCTTGAAGAGGCTGTCGACCGTGGCCTGCGCCACCAGCAAGCTCTCGTCGACCTGTTCCTAGTCCGTCTTGGCGGCCGCGAGCCGCTCCTGCAGCACACGCAGCAGCTCCTGCGGGGGCTGGGACCTGCGCTCCTCCACCTCCAGGTTGGCGACAAGCCACCCAGCCGCTGCGACCACGAGGAGGTGGTCCACGTCGTACTTGAGCAGCTGGAGGGCGGCCAGTCGCTTCCGGGCGCGCACCGCGGCAGGGCTCTCGACTGGCTTCCCACCGCGAGCGGCACCATCGCCAATGCCAGCAGCCGCATCAGCCCCCGAAGCCCGCCTGCGGCTCGAAGGCGCGGAACGTGGCTCCCGCGGTCACGCACGCACTTCCAGCGCGTGGTGCGGGTGTCGAAGATTTTGAAGCCCCAAATCTTCTGGCCACGCACGCCACCACATTTCCGCCTCCATCCAGCTTCAGCGCCTCCTGCTGCTGCAGCCCCTCATTGCGGGGGAGCCCCCGACGCAGTGGCACCAACGGCGTGCCCAGGTGCTCGCCGTGGTGCGTGGCGAGGAGCTGGCGCGCCTGCGCACGGCGGAGGGCAGCGGACCTCACTCCGCTTGTGCCTCTCGCGCCGATGCTAAGTTGGCGAGCGGGACCGCTCCCCAGGACTGATTGCACCAGCGCCCGCACCGCGCGGGCAGCTCGCGGCTGGGACCACCTGGCGCGCGCCCGACCTCTTGCCCCAGCGGGATGGGGCAGAGAACCCAAATGGCAGCCTGAGGGAGGGAGAACGGGGAGAAGAGAAAGGAGGAGGGGGAGAAGGGGGGAGGAAGAGGAGGAGCAGGAAGAAGAGGAGGAGGAGGAGGAGGAGGAGAAGGAGGAGGAGGAGGAGGGGGGCGGGGGGGGGCCACGGCCGCGCGCGCACGGCCGCGGGGGAGAGGAGGGGGGGTCGGCTCCCCCGCTCCTTGCCTCTGGCGGTGGCGCGCGCGCACGCCTAACGGTGTGGTCCGGTGGCTCACACCACACAGCCGCGCCCCCGCTTCCTCCGCCTTCCGGCTCTCCCGGCTCCCTCCTCCTTCCCCCTTCTCCCTGGCGCGCGCCACGCACCCTAAACAGCGATGTTGTGCTTCCCGCTGCTCCTTCGCCCTCCCCCCCTCCCGCTGTTCAGGGTCTCTCCCTGGCACTGCTCGAGTCTGTCTTCTTAGGCCGGCTTCAACATGAGACTGGCCCCGTAGTGCCGCCGGGTCCGCCATGACCACGGGCGGCAGAGGAGGAGGCGGAGGCGGAGGCGGAGGACGAGGCGGAGAAGGAGGCGGAGAAGGAGAAGGAGAGGAGTGGGGACAAACGATCGGCGGCTCTGCTCAGAAGCCCTCCTGCCATGTGAGAAACGTTCGGTGTCTTCGTGGAAAACTCAAAACACTTCCCAGAAGGCTGGGGGACTTCCGGGCCTTCTGAGGAGGCACGCCCGATCTCGCTTCCCCCTCAGGCTGGCCGGGGAGGAGGAGGGGGACAAGGGGGAGGCGGAAGAAGGCGGGAAAGAAGGCTCGCGGCGATGCGGATTCCAAACACGGGCTCAACAACACAGGAGGGTTGGGGAGAAAGGATGCCCTATGCGAGAGGGCATGACCTGCCTGCGCAGCTGCCTCCGCAAGCCGCCCGCCGACGAGGCAGAACGCGTGGGAGGGCGCTCGCGAGCGGCCATACGCGGGCAGCTTACGCTCGAATGTCAACGCACGTCGAGCGCCAGATCGAGTCAGGCCAGGCTCGACCAAAGTGAGGCTGAACCGAGCACTGGTTCACCCCCCCCCCCTCCTCCTCCTCCTCCTCCTCCTCCTCCTCCTCCTCCTCCTCCTCCTCCTCCTCCTCCTCCTCCGCCTCCTCCCGGGCGTTGCAGCCGGCCCCCCCGTCCTAGGCGCAGCAGGTACTCCTCCCACTCCTCGCGAGTGAGGCTGGCCGCCACAGCCCCACGCGGGGACGTCGGGGCCACCGGTACCATGCGGCGCCTTCGCCGTTGGGCCCCCACCCCCCCCGCAAGGCTGGGGGGCGCAGCGGCGCAGTGCGGGGGAGCGCCAGAGGCGCACTGGGCACCATGCGGCGGCGGCTCGAGCCAAAAAGAAGCTTCGGGGGGGCGCGACCCGTGGGGAACCGACCGCAGTCCGACTCGACCCACGCCTCCAGCCTCGGGCAGCGTCTGGCAAGCCCATCCGACACTGGAGGCCCCCCAGATGGGGTCCGAGTAAATGGGGTCGGAGGATCGCGCCGCATCGGCGATGCATCGGCGACTCCAGTGTGGAGAAAACCGGAGTCAGCATCGAGACGCATCGCCGATGCATCGACGATACAGCGCGATCCTCCGACCCCATCTGCTCGGACCCCATCTGGGAGGCCTAGAGACATCCACAAACGCATGGTCAATTGGATGGGCACTGGTCATCCATGCCAGCTCCGAATCGCTAGGGGGTGCGGATGAGGGTCAGAACGTGGCCGTTGCCGACGAGGCTGCAAGCGTGAGCCTCCTCGAACTCCAGTGCGAAGCAAGCTCGTCTTCCAGAAGAGGCTCGGGCGGCAAGCGCACTGCATAAACACTTGCCGAGCCGAAACGTGTCTCTGCAATAACAACACATAAAACAACTACTAGTTGAATGAACGGAATCAAGAAATCCAACGAACACGCAGACGGCACATGTTGTGACAGGTGAAGTTTCCCGTGCCAGCCACAATTACCAGGCTTGGGAGGGTTGCGCACTGCGAGTGCAGCGTTGTGTTTTGTATGTCCTGCTATGTCTGAAGTCCCTCAACATTGGGCTCGTCTCACTTGAGCGCTTGAGCGGAAAAAGGTGGCATGATATGCCCAACTTCGAACCGAATGATGAAGAAGATAAAGTCTTTGCCAACACGGACCCCACATCTGCCACCGTGTGGTGGGCACTGAGTGGAGTGTCCTCAGGTCCCGTCGAGTTCTCTGGCTTGTCTACAAAAGGGGCCCGACCACAAGAAACCGTCCACAAGAAACCCAACCCTGAGATCCCAGGACGACCAGTGTTTTCTGGCGTGGGAACGGCACGCTTTCCAAAGCAAAACCGTCGAAATCCAAGAAACCCAGGGCACCATGGAGGCAAGCAGGGTGTTCCTTGGCATGGGCCCCCACTGTAATCCATTGTTTGAGAGGGCCCAGGCCTCCTGTCGCCGGACCTCTCTTGGGACTATTCTCGCGTGGCTCCCGGCGTGTGCCGCCCGACTTGTCCTCTGGGAAGCCAGGCGGTCCAACGACTGCCCAGCAGGGTCCCAAGAGGCCCCCGAGGCTGGCCAAGAGGGCCCCAGGACGGACAAGGGGCGCAGAGGCCACGAGGGCCCCCGAGGCGGCCCAGGGTGGCCACAAGAGGCCTCCAAAAGCACCTCAAGAGGGAGAAAGCGAAGGGGCCTTGGGAGCGTTTTCTCAAGAAACGTTGCCCCCAAGACCCCCAACATGCCCCCGAGGGCCCCCCAGAAGCACACAAGAGCCCCGAAGAGGCCTCCAAGAGACCTCCTAGAGACCCCCGAGAGGCCCCAAGACCGCCCTCAAGTGGCCGCCGGAAAGCCCCAGAGAGGCATCCCAAGAGACCCCAGCATGCATACAAAAAACCTCTGGCCCACAACCCAAATACGGTGGCGTGCACCCTACATGGCACAAGACATGCGACGCGACGTGTGCGGTGCAAAACAGGCGGCGGGGTCCGCATGGTGCAATATGCCGCATGTGCCACATTCGTGTAGCGCGTTCTGTCGGATGTAATGCATATGTTGCAATGCGTATGGTGCGAAATGCGGCGCGATCTGTGCGGTGCGACCTCTATGGGATCAAGCCACGCGGCCTATCCCTGACACTCGTCTAGCGTGCTTAAACTCCCTCCGGCCTGCGAGCCGCAGCCCCTGACCCAGACCGAAAGGGAACGAACAAGAACCGCAGCTGGCCGCGCCTGGCCGCCTTCGCGGGCGGGCGAGCGCAAAGCGAAGACGCTGTAATGCCGGAGGAGGAGGAGGAGGAGGAGGAGAAGGAGGAAGAGGAGGAAGAGGAGGAAGAGGAGGAGGAGGAGGAGGAGGAGGAGGAGGAGGAGGAGGAGGAGGACGACGAGGGCGAAGAGGGTGTGGCAAAAAATGCGGTGTCATGCCTGAATGGTGAGGCCTGCGTCGTGCAGACGCCGGCCGACCTAACGAGGAGCGGCCACGAGAGGACGCCACAAGCGCGGCCACACCGGCGAGCGCCCGGGGAGGACGGCCAACACCCCCACGAGGCGGCGGCGAAGGGCCCCCGGGCGAGCCCCCCAGCAGGCCCGGTCGGCGGACGGGGCGGCCGCGAGACGGCGACGGTTCGGGCAGGGACCGAACCAAGAACCCACTGCTCTTGCTGCGCGAGCCATTCCATGAGGAGCCCCAAACGTCAGATGCCGAGAAGAGGTTCAAGACATTCCCTATGGGCCTACCACGAAGTGGTCTTAGGACCCCACAGCATGTTCTAAGAACAAAAGCCGGTTTCTCTCAGAACAGAAGCCCGATCTGTGAAAACACCAGACAGCCTCGACCAGGAAGGTTATGAGAACATGCTTGTGCAGACCACAAAAAAGTTCTTAGAAAATTCTTTGGTTGGCCTGTAGGCCAGCCGGGACGCTTCGCCACTGCTTGACCGAAAGCCTGGTCGGCGGACGGGGCGCCCACGAGACGGCGGTGGTCGGCGGCTGGGCCAAAGCCCGGTGAGCACCCGGCCCAGACAACCGGGGTGGCCACGTGGCGGCGGGCGGCGACCTGGCGAACAGCCGCAAAACCTTCCCGATTGTGTGATTAGGCAATCCGCAACCGTGCCATGGCGCACGCTGCAACACGCCTTGGAAAGACGAGAACTCTGAAAAACTAAAAAAAAAACCTGAGGATAATCAGGGTGTTTGCCTCCTCGGGCGCACGCTCGGGGGTCCTCTCGAGGGCCCCTTGGGCCATCTTGGAGCCCTCCTGGACCGCCTTGAGGCCACCTTGGAACCCTGTTGGGCGGTCTTGGGCTCCCTTGGGGCGCTCTTGGGCCGTCTTGGAGCTGCCGAAGACCTCTGGGCGCCTCTGGGGCCGCCTTCGGGCCGTGCCGGGCGTGTTCCCATCACTCGCACCTCGCTCTTTCCGTCACCTGCGCCGTCACGGGAACGGGAAGAGCGCTTCCGAGGCTTGCCCGAGATGGCTCACGGCACCGCCTGCGCTTGGGAGCCTCGGCGTCAACAGCTTGTTTACGTCACCGCTTTCTGTCGGGAAGCTTGGTGTTAGGACCTGTTTACGCGACCGCTCGCCCTTGGGAGCATCAGGTGTCAAGCGCTTGTCACGTCACTGCGAGCTCTTGTGAGCCGAAGTGTTCAGAGCTTTCTATGTCACCGTTCGCTGTTGGGAGCCTTGGTATCAAAAGCTTCTCGCGTCACTGTGAGCCCATGGGAGCAGCCCGCTCTTTCGCGTCTCTGGGCCTTCGTAGGGGGACATTGTGGGGCCGTGTTGGGGCCCTCTTGGGCCGTCCTGTGGACCTTCTGGGCACTCATGGGGCGTCTTGGATGTTTACGGTAGGTCTGGGGCTCTTTTGCGGGCCTCTTGGGAGGGAGGAGGTAGGAGGTAGGAGGTAGGGAGGAGGGAGTGGGAGGAGGAGGGAAGAGGAGGAGGAGGAGGAGGAGGAGGAGGAGGAGGAGGGAGGAGCAGGGAGAGGAGGAGGAGGGAGGAGAAGCCACCATTGGGGCCCTCCTGGGGACCTCCTGGGCCGCCCTGGGGACGATCTTAGAGGCCTCTTGGGAGACATCCGCGCGGAGCACCAACAGTTTATGCTTATGGCGTTTGTTCTTCTTCTGTCGGGCGTTGGTAGAACTTGGTTTAGTGGAACCTGGTTTAGTGATCTGTACCGGGGGCGCCCCCCCCCCCCGTCCCATTTCCACTGACCGGAACTGCCGTCACCTGAAAAAAACACCAGCTATGGCAAACCTGGTTTAGTGATTCTGGCCAATTCGAAGGCTCCGGGGCCCTACCACTAACCGGGTCCCCTCACCCGGGGTCCTGGCCATACCCGATTCTGGCCTCCCCGTCCTTCTCCCTCTCCCCTCCCCCTTCCCCTTCCACCCCCCCTCCACCGGCGGCGGAGTGCTCCGCTGTGCCGGGCGGCCAGGGTCGGCCCGGGCCGTCCTGGACCCGAAAATGCGAGACCCCCCCAAGTCTTCAAAACGCGAAGGGACCTCAATGTGTTTCAATGTTTTGGGCCTCCGGAGACCCTCTCGGGAGTCCTGTAGGGGGCCACATGCGAACCCGACCCCTACCCCCCACGATTTCTGAGGGGGAGGGTGGGGTAGGGTTCGCATGTGGCCCCCTACCTGTTCGGGGCCTCTCGGGCAGTCACGGTGCTCTCTGGGACCGTGCCGAAACCATCTTGAGCCATCTTCGAACCGTCTTGGACGGCCTGTGTCTCCCTTGGAGCGGCCTCGGGCCGTCTTGGAGCTGTCAAGGACCTCTCGTGGGCCGTCTTGGGGGTACCAATCGGGAGGGGCCAAGAGGGGGCGTCCAAGAGTGGGGGGCGGAAATCATGGCCAGGGGCACGTGCGCGGCCCAGGGGGAGGCCAGGGACGCATTGATATCAAAAGACCATGAAATCTGGGGAGATAGAATGGCCCCCGCCATGATATCCACGCACCCCTCGTCTTGGGTCGGGCATGTCCCCCTACAGGCGGATCTTGGACGAAAAATGAAACATACGCCGAAAATGTTCAACAAGTGCTCAGACATAGTTGTTAAACAATGTCCCCATACAACGTTTCGGCTACCCTATTATTTTTTGACTAGTTTAGAATCTTCCTCCCGTCGAGGGACAGGCCCGACTTAACCCTAGTCATCACCCCCCTCTTCGCCGCCCCCGAAAGGCCGCCCTGGGAGCCTCTGGGGCCGTCCTGTCCTTGGACCCTGGGGGGGGAGGGGCGCGCTGCGCCCGGGCGTCCGCTCGTCGCTCCTCCCCTGGAACCCCTCCCAGCAGCGCGTCGCCCCACCAAAACCGGGGAGACATAAGACTTGGGTGCGGGGGACTCGGGTCGGCCTGGCGGGGCCATCAGAAAACGTGGCGAGACCCAGTCTGAAATGTGGCGCGAGCTCCGCTGCAAACGTCCCGCGGAGACTGAGGACCGTCAAAATCCAGGACGCGCGCGTCAAAAAAACGTCGGCTGACCCGAGTTCCGGCTTTCTCGAGTCTTACGCATCCCCGACAAAACGCCATCACTCGTACGGCAGGCTCGTGTCGTGACGACCCCTTTCTGGCACCGCGTGGATCGTTCAACCTCGAACGATCGGCGGCTCCTCGATCGCCCGATCGTTCCATAGAAGCGGATTCTGGGCCACTGGCGGCGTTCAACCTTGAACGCCCGCGGCGGGGTCGCCGCCGGTCGACACGACGCGAACCTACCGTACCTCGCTCTTTCCGCCACCTGGCCCGGCGCGGGAACGGAAAGAGCGCTCGAGGAGCGCACCCGAGAGGGCTCACTCATGCCACCGTTCGCTTTTGGGGGCCTTGGCGTTAACATCTTCTTCACGTCGCCGTTCGCTACTGGACGCCTTCCTGTGAAGAGCGCGTTCACGTCCTTGCTCGCTCTTGGAGCCTTGGCGTCAAGAGCTCCTTACGACACCAGTCGCTCTTGGGAACCTTATTCTGAAGAGTTGATTACATAACCGTTGACCTTGGGAACCTTGGAATAAAAGGTCGTTAGCGTCGCCGTTTGCTCTTGGGAGCATTGGCGCTCAGAGCTGTTTGCGTCGCCGTTCGCTATTGGGAGCTTTGGTGTGGTTCGTCCGGGAGGTCCTCTGGGGACCCTTTGGGTGTCTTGAAGCTCTCTTTGGCCGCTCTGGGGCCCTCTTAGACCGTCTTGGGTGGCTTGGCCCGTCTTGGGGCCCTCTTGGAGCCATCTGGCCTTTTTGGTAGGGTTCTCGGCCTCTTGGGGTCCTCTTGGGCCCCTCCTGACCTGTCTTGGGGCTCTCTGTGGCCGTCCTGCGGCCCTCTTAGGCAATCTTGGGGCCTTCTTGGGAGCCTGAAAGGCCGTCTTGGGGCAATCTCGAAGACCCTCAAAGCCGTCTTGGACCGATCTCGGCCTGAAAAGGCGATAACCCAAACATCAATGGAACTCCCTAGGGGGATCAATGTTGTTTGCCTCTCCACCCCATCCTGGAGGTCCTCTTGGAAGCCAGCTGGGCCGTCTGGGCGCCTCTTGGCCCGTCTTGGGGGGCTTGGGCCGTCTTGGGGCCTCTTGGGCCCTCCTTGCGGCCTCCTATGGCCCTCTTGGGCTCTTCCAGAGCCTCTTGAGCCCCTCCTGGGGCTCTCTGTGGCCGTCTTGGAGCCCGCAAGGTCTGTCTTGGGACCCTCCTGGAACTCGAAGAGCCTCCGTGGGGCCGCCTTTGGACTCCCCTGGGCCGTTTTGGGGCCCCCTTTGCAACTCACAGCCAGGAGCCTGCCGACCTAGAGCCTACCTGCGACAGATGGTCTCCAAAGGCCAAGCGTGAGATCCGTTTCGGGCTCCAGGAGGGCCCCGCTCTACGTTTCCCCGCGTGCCACGGCGTATCGTGCTCCCCACTCTATTTGCAGCCTGGCCACGCCTGATGATCTGCCCGAGTGTCCTCGTAGAGCCCCAGACCTGAAAGGCAAATTATATACGTGCCACATACTTCCAGAACGCTTCCTCCCGAAACCGTTCTGGTTCAAGCCTTCGCAACGTCACAAGGACGCTGGACATACTGGTGTGCGTCCGGGAGACGCAGGATAGCGTGCTGACCCCGCTACCAGAAGCCGCCTTCCATCACCATCGTGCTGCCAGCGCGGCACATCCACTACCCGACCAAACCTTCCAGACATCAGCATAAAGTGCCGCAGCGACGTTCACAAGAGAAACGAGACTAGTATCACACAGAGGTTATCAGAGCAGTGGTCAGAGCGGGACCATTGCATGGTAGCGGAGCTTTCAAGCTCTACGGACAACAGATGGACGGATGTTCCAAACAACCATGGCACGGAACAACGGAAAAACGACATCGTTCCCAAGTGGAACGGAGATCTCACCACGGTAGACGACTATGAGAGAGACGTGACGGCCTACATTTGAAGAACGCGGCGAGACGAGCGATATGCGCGGCCCGAGACTCGACTCGAGGGTCGATCCCGACAGGCAACGAAAGACGTTCAAGGGAACCGCATCGAGAAAGACGACGCCGCTACAGAAACCCTACGACATATCCGTGCAAAGCTAGAGGCCCAGCCCATCCAGGATGCAGGCAAGTACTTATCCATATGGATCGCCGATTTGAGCAGAGATGACGACAACCGATGCTAAGGTACATCAGCAGGGATGACGGAGCTCATAACGACGTGGTCAAGGGATTTGACACCGATCATTTCAAGAAACATAAATTTCACCGACTCTCGCACAGGTCCAAGGAGGGGAACGAACTCTACACGGAGCTGAACTGGCTCCTGTACAAGGTCGACCTAGAGGACCCAGACGGCGCGGGCCACAAGACAAGAGCGTTGAATGAGCAGCTCTGGAACTTTTTCAAGAGTGGCCTCGATGAGAATCCAAAGCATCCCGATGTTGGAACCGATTTCAATCAGGCGATTCCCTTGGACCAGCTGCGTGGATGGCTACTGCTTCAGAGATCGCAACTTTCACCTACGAGCGTGCAGCAGTCATCAGCGCAGTAAAAGGCAACTTCGACTACGACAGCATCGGAGAGCAGCTACGAGTATCGTGGCCAGACGATGAGCTCACACATCGAGATACGAAGACAGAAGACAGGAAAGGATCATCGTCATCGAGAGCGGGGTCGGATTCACGTCGGCTTGGAAGAAGATGACGAGGACGAAGACTGTACGTAATCATTATGACAGTGAGTCGGAGATCTTAGACGACACCCAAGCAGAAGACGATGAGAACAACCCAGAGGAGCCAATTTATAGTGCTCAAGAGATCGAGGAGGCCGGACCGCCTTCGCTGCCCAGCAGCGCAACTTCGTGGAGGCTCGTGACCTGTTTCGACCTGTGAAGGCAGCCAGGAAGTGTTCCCCAGTGGATGAGGGCAAGAAGCGCGGCCCTCGCGACAGAGACGCCCGAGGACAGAAGGAGTTTCGGGGATCACGGGCGACATCCAGAGGATCATTTGAAGGGGCCATGGGACACACAAATAAATACACACAAATAACAGGATTCCCATAACAAATAAAATAATTCCCCATATGTTCTGGGTTTTTGTCTTCCCCCCCACTTTTCATACTTTCTTGGAATCGACGAGTAATTGTGTCTGTGTTTTTTCCCCTCCTGATCATGATCGTCTAAAGGTCGTGGACGCGGAGATGGACAACGAAGAGATCGACCGTCCTCCGGAAGTGGAGACCGTCACGGGGCACGTCCTTCACGCAAGGGCCCCTGCTTGAAGTGCGGCGGCAACCACGAGGCTAGGGATCATCGAGACAAGACCACCTCTGCTGGCAGCCGAGGGCGAAACGGCGATCGACTCAAAAACGGTTCCGGCGCCGTCGTCCTCTACTCGGCCCAGCAGGACGCAGAGATGGAGGCCACCATCATCAAGCACGGGGATTGTGGATGCAATGACAGTGGACACCCTAACAATCCTATCATTGAATCAAATATGTGTTCACAATATCGGGAAGATGTTCTAAACATGTTTAAACACATGTTTTTCATGTTCAAGACATGTTTCAAACATCTGGAAATTATTTGGCAACAAGCTTCCTCTCCATTGATCGTCGTAGGCCTCGATGGCCGAGCTGGAGCGGGCGCCCTATCCCAAGAGACGGACACCTCGACAGAGCTCCACCTCCGGGGCCACCGACGGGTCTCGCCCACAGTTGGGCCGAATCGGGGAACGAAGAGTGACATAAGCGCGAAAACTCGGAGGTCCGCGCGGATTTCTCGGATCCGCGCTGAACCCCCTGACGGCGCCTGCGGCGCCGCCCCTGGCGCGCTCCGCGCGCCAGGGAGGAGGGTCCAGCCCCGAACCGAGAAATCCGCGCGGACATCCGAGTTTTTATGTTTATGTCATTCTTCGTTCCCCTAGTGAAGCAGACCTCATCCAAGGGCTTCGGGCGGCTTCGGCATCCTCGACATCGGCGCTAACCCACAGCATCATGGGCATAGAGGCCGCCGAACGCCTACGAGACCTGATCTACCACTACACGGCGAGAACACCAAGACGGATGTCAGCCAGGAGAGAACCTTCGTCTTCGGCGACGGCAACTCCCAGACCTGCACCGGCAAGGCCACCTTCCCGCTGAAGATCGCAGTTGTGGACGGCGCGCAAGAGATCAACATCCCAGACACTGACGCCCCCCTGCTGATCGGGGTGGACATTCTGAGCCGTCTGGGCGCTGGGATCGACTGCGAGGCGCAATATTTGAAGCTCAAGAAGCTCGGCCGCCGAGCTTATCTGCTCGCTCTTCCGAGCGGCCACCTAGCACTGCCCTTTGTTACGCAAACCGGTTTTGGCTGCGTGACCACCCTCAAGTAGGGGTGCGCGCCCTCGACACCAGCACCAGAGACTGCCACGGAGCCAGAGGGGAAAAATGAAAACGAACAACCGATCGAAAGCAAGAACACGGAAACGCCAACCTATGATTCCACAACAGAAAGAGAACACACCAAAGCGACCGGCCAAATGCAAGGCGAATGTGCACCTTGCCGCGCGCGTCTCTAATGCCTTGCGGAAAACGTTGTTCTCAGCCTGCGCGTTGTCGACGCGCCTGCATCAACAAACTTGACACTGCATTCGCCCCACCCGCGCACCTTGCCGTATAAGGACTGTGCTGCATTATGCTCCAGGAGAGCCAAGAATTGAATCGATAAGTCGAATCGGCGATCGAAGTGAATCGGATCGGCGGAAATCGGCAGCCGAGTCGGGAAAAGTCGAACCGGTAACCATCGGCAAGCTAGTAGGCCTCCATGGAGAAAACGGATCCCAAAAATCGGACTCCGATGTCGAATCGAATCGGAATCGGAGTCCATCGAAACCGAATCGAATCGAATCAGAGGAGTCGAAGCGAGCCCTGTGCTCTACGTGATTTCGTTTGTGGACTGCTCGCGTCTACAGAGCGAGAAAAGACTGCGCCGTTGTTCCCACGGGCCCGCGGGCGTGCCTCCCCGGATCAGGGCCAGCGCAGCTGCGACCCCAGGGCTGCCCCACAGGGTGCGGCCCTGGAGCTGCCCGCGCAAGGCGCACGCGCAGGTGTCTCGACATGGCAGCGCGGCGGCGCAATCGCAACGGCCGCTTCACGCTTCGTGGGGGAAACCACCGCCCGGCAGATGACAAGACTCATCCGCGCGCGCATGACCATAACGCCTATGGGAGTTTGGCTACACAATTGAATCCCCCAGGAATCGAACGCAGGAAGTCAAATTCTACTTTTGAGTGTCTATTCTTCGGTAAATAGTGGTTCTCCTACATAAATAACAACCGCGCCCGCAGCCC
>CAUYUJ010021627.1:554054-564054 GCA_963575745.1 Prorocentrum cordatum
AAACTCCCCCCTCCCACTGCCCCCTCTGCCTCTGCCCTCTGTATCTCCCCATCGCAATCATCATCGCCATCATGTCCACTTCGGCACACCCTCCGAACGCGTCGTGGCCACATAAGAAGCTCCACCTCAAGCCCCCGGTGGCAGTGTCCGCATGTGGGCGTCACCACCGTTTCGGCACACACACACACAAACACCTCACGCGCTTCGTGGCCACATGAGACGCTCCACCTAAGGGTCTTGTGTGGGCGTCGCCGCCAGTTCGGCACACGTTTCGTGGCCCCATGAAGAGCTTCACATAAGGCCCCCAATGGCAGGGTCCGCATGTGGGCGTCGCCACCGTTTCGGCACACCCCTCACACGTTTCGTGGCCCCATCGGGACCTCCACAGAAGGGCCGCAGTGGCAGGGTTCGCATGTGGGCGTCGCCGCCGTTTCGGCACACCCCTCACACGTTTCGCGGCCACATAGGAAGCTCCACCTAAAGCCGCCCCAGCGGCAGGGTCCGCATGTGGGCATCACCACCGCTTAGGCACACCACTCGCACGGTCCGTGGCCCTATTTGGAACTTCGCCAAAGGCCCCCCAGTGGCAGGGTCCGCATGCGGGCGTCACCGCCACTTCGGCTCACCCCTCACACGTTTCGTGGCCCCATCTAGAACTTCACCTAAGGCCCCAGCGGCTGGTTCCGCACGTGGGCGTCGCCATCGTTTCGGCGTATCCCTCACACGCTTCGTGGCCTCACAGGGAGCTCTACAGAAGACCTCAGTGACAGGGTCCGCATGTGGGCAGCGCCCGAGTGGCACATCCCTCACACGCTTCGTGGACCCATGCATAGGCCCCAAAGGCACGGTCCGCATGAGGGCGTCACCACCTTTAGGCGCAACCCTCACTCGTTCCGTGGCCACATAGGGAACTCCATTTAAGGACCCAATGTCAGGGTCCGCATGTGGGCGTCACCACAGAGTCGGCACACCCCTCACACGTCTTGTGGACCGCAGGGGGATTTCCACCTATGACGATACTCGCGCCAACCATACGCAAAGCTGCATATGCTTGGGTCCTTCGCCAAGGTATAATTTCCACCCAGGCTGGACGTAACGAGCCAGATCCCCCGACCACATATAGTTGCTTGTTTTTTCGAGCTGGATCGATCCGCAAGGATCCTGGGGCATGACAGGGGTCAGAAACGCAGGGCGTTTTATCCATGACGCCCGGATCTGAGCGTCATATCTCTGGAGGCTCTCGGGCTCTAACTTAAGACGAGACCACATATTATTAGAAACCGCGCGCGGTTTCCAAAACACCGCTTGCAGTGGATGGGAAGGCGTTTAAATAATTGACTGCCCACCTGCCCCCTTGCCCCTCCCCTGGGGCCCGACATCCTGCTACAAAAAGGCCGTCAACGAGATCCCCCGCGCATCTCCCGGGTCATCAGAACCTCCAAAGTGTCTGTCTGGCGCCTTCATCAAGATGCCCTCCGGGACGGCCCCACAACAAAAGACGCCAACGCATCCAAAGGGGCCCCAAGACGCTCCGAGTGGCCAAGTGGCGAGAAGGCCAAATCCGCCGACCCTTTGTGGGTCTGCAGGCGCTTGAAATACCACCCCCACACAAATCCCTCCAAAGGACCCTGCACCGGCATTTTGACGCCCCCCCTTGGCCCGGCACGAACGCATCATGCGGGAATACAAAAATCTGAGAGGACACAAAATTCCCGAAAAACCTTTCTGACGGTCCAAAAAGGTGCCGAATCGCTGAAAGATCGTTCCAAGAAGCCCAACATGGCCTCCCGACGGCTCAAAATGTCCCCCCGTCGTTCCCAAAGCCTCCGAAAACCACCCCCAGGAAGTAACCCCAGGAGGCAAACATCGTCCTCGTCCCCCTGGGAAGCGTGCATGTTGAGCATCAGTGGCGTTCCGGCCTTCACGACGTGGAGGACGACAGCCTAAGAGGCCCCCAAGACCGTCCCAAGACGGCCCAAGCGGTTCCCAAGACGGCCTGCGAGGGCCTCAGCACGGACCCTGAGGCGTCGAAGACGGCCCAAGAAAACCCCGAAATAGTCCACGAGGGCCCGCAGAGACCCTGAAGATGGTTCCAAAACGCCCCCAAATCCCGAGAGATCGTTCCAAAACGCCGAAGGTGGCATCGAAACGGAAGGCTCCAGAGGACTCTATAAACAGGTGCTTCCCGAGTCAAGCATTCGGTGACTGTTGTTATTTTTATTTTTGCGCATCCGCGCTGCCAGACGACCAACACGGCTCCCGAGGCCGTCCACTTCCCCCCGGGAAGCGTATATTATGAGAAACGTGCACTTGAAAACCCCAATACAAGCCACGAGGGCCCCAACAGACACTGGAGATGCTCCCAGAAAGCTCCGGTTTCCCGAAAGGTCGTTCCAATACGCGAGTGCGCCATCGACGCGGCCCAAGATGCCCCCCAAAAGGCCCCAGATGCCTCCATAAAAGGCACCCACAGGGGCCTCCCGAGACAAACATTCGCTGATTTTCGCTGGTTCGTTTGATGACTCAGGTGTTATAGTTTTGTCCGCGCCTCCACGCTGTCAGACGGCCAAAACGGCACCCTGAAATCTGCCCAAAGAGGCTCCAGACGCCATCCAAACGGTCCTCAATCGGCCCAAGGAGCGCAAAACATCCCAAGAAGCCGACAAAAAGGATCCCGAACGGGCAAACAGGGCCCGAACAGACTCTCAAGATAGTTCAAGGAGGCTCCCAGTGGCTGACAGAGCGCTCCAAAGCGCCGAATACCCCATCCAAACGGCCCAAGATGCCCCCAAAAAGGCCTCCATAAAAACGCACCCACGGGGCCTCCCGAAACAACGAAATATTGAGTTCTGCCGTTTTTGTGAAATGATTTTGGTATATCCATTTTTCGGCGCCTCCACGTTGCACTGCCAAAACGGCTCCCAAGATCGATCCAAGTAGGCCCTGGACGCCACCTGCACCGCCCCAAACGGCCCACGAGGGAGCTCAAACGGCCCAGTATGCGTGCAAGATGGGCCCCGAACGGACCAGCGAAACCCAAACCGACTCCCCAGATGATCTGACAAGGCTCACAATGGCCGACACATCGCTCCAAAATGTAGAGGCCCATGTGAACGTCCGACGTGCTGACCCTCCCCCTTCGCCGCGCGCGGCGTGTCGCGCATACGTCGCCTGTGCGTCGGCCGTCGAAGGCTGGCCGTCCTCGCGAATACGCAGGACGCCCTCGCAAAAGAATCCTCTGGTGAGTGCGCCGCCAGCTCAGCGGGAACCCGCGAGGCGGATCGCCCGATTGATGGCCGCAGACAAAAAAAACACTCGCCTTGGGAAAAGGCAGGTCGCCCTCGCAACGGCCCCGTTGGTGAGGGGGTGGCTGCTGGGCGACCTCGGCAGATGAGCACATCCCTTTGCAAGTCTAGTGTTAAGTCGGGCGTGTCCCCCATATGGGCGGATTTTGGACGAAAGAATTGGCAATACGTATTCCAAAATGGTCAAAAATGGTTGAAACATCGTCCCCAAACTATTTTTTGACTATTTTTAAAGTTTCCCCCACCTAGAAGAACAGGCTCGACTTAAGTCTGGTGCCGGGATGCTGCTGAACATACTCCAGCGCTGGGCCCACAAATCCCCGCAGCCGCTGCCGCAGCCGCCGCGGCCGCCGCCAGCTCCGTGATTAACACCACTTCGCTCATCACCAGCGGCCGACCACAACCAATGAAGGGACCATGGGACACACAAATACATAGACACAGATAATAAGACCCCCCATATTTTCCGATAGTTTCTGGGTTTTCGCCTTGTCCCCCATTTCCCAAATGTTCGAACGGTTTCCTGGGAATCGACGATTCATTGTGTCTGTGTGCTTTTTGTTCCCTCCTGAGCCAAAACCACCGCGACGACTACGACCGCCACAAGCGACCGCGAACCACCCCCAACACGATTACCAACGTGACCGCCGCGCCGACGGCGGGGCCCGTCGCTGAAAGCGCGGGCCCCGTTCGCGGCCCGCGCCGCGGCCGCGTGGGCGGCAGCCGGGGAAGAAGAAAAGCACTTGAAGGCAGAGAGGGGATGGCGAGGGGAAGAAAGAAACACGAGCGAGAAGGGGGGGGGCACGAAAGACGAGCGAAGAGGAGAAAGGGAAGGATGGACGGAGACAGGGAAGGAACAAATGGACGAACGAGGAGGAAGGACGAAGGAGGAGGGAGGGCGAGGAAGAAGGATCAGCCTTTCCCGGCGCAGTTGAGGACAGCCGCCGCCGCCGCTCTGAACAACGCAAGCACGGCCCGCCGACGGCCGTTGCGCACTCAAGTTCGGGGCGAAGCTATAGTGCGCGTGGCATCGAGACTGCGCCGCGCGTGCGCCGCGCGTGTTTCGCGCGGATCGCTCGTGCGTGCGCACTGGCGGGGGTGCGTCGCGCGCGGGGCGGGGTGCGGTCGCGCGCGCGTCGCGCGTGCGTCGCGCGTGTGGGTCGCGCGCGCGTCGATCGGGTCGTGGATGTATCGCGCGACGGTCGTGCGCGAATCGATCAAAGAGCGCCGTGGCCCTTTCGCGGCATGTAAGTTGCACGGCTTGCCGGCGAACAGATTCAGGAACGCGCGCGACAATTGCAGAAGGAACGAAACACGCACGCGAAAACTACGAACGCGAAGAAACCAGTAGACGACATGGACTTGCACTGCGCGTGGAGGAATCACCTCGAAGCGCGCGCCGCGGCAGCATTTGAGCATTGAGTTCTCAGTGCAACAATTTGGCGACGTCTCGCCCACCGATGCATTGATGGGAAGAAAGAGGAAGGAAACTGAGGCGGGGGAAGGCGCGGGGAGAAGGTAACGGAGGGGCGATGGGGAGGGGGGCAGGCGGGGGCGGCGTGGAGGCGGCGGGAGCGATGGGAGGCGACCGAAGGGGGGCTGCGGGAGCGAGGAGGGCGAGGGGGAAGTTTCAGGAGGGCGGAAGGACAACAAGGGGAGGTGCTTGGGAGGGGGAGAGGACGGCAGCCTGACACAAAAAGCAAAATACAATTTCGCACGCGGGGTCAACCGCGCACTGCGTTCGACGAGGGCAAGAGGAAGGAAGAGGGAGAAAGGCAGGAGGGGCGCGAACCGACATGGGAAGGCGGGGAGCGATGCGGCGGGGCGAAGGGCTGCCGCGTCGCACGACGCGACGTACCCCCCTCTGTGGCACGGCGCGCATATACCCCAATCGACGCGGCGCGTCTCCGTTTTCGGTTACGGCTGACGTCCCACGAAACGATGCACCGGCAAATGATTTTGCGCGCGGGTGGGAAACGTAGCGCGTTGGTGAACCGTCGAACTACAATGCGCCATGGAAGCGCAGCTGGCAGCTGTTGCACCAGCGTTGACAACAAATCTGTCGCCAACGAATTCCAGAAATCTCGCCATATGTCGCCCGCGCACTCTGGGAGTCCGGGACACGGGCGACGCGCGGGCGACGCACTGAGCAAAGCTCAAGGGATAGGGGGGTCACTCAACTGGACGTGAACACTCCAAGTGGCCCAAGAGCGCATCCGAACGGCCCCTGATGCACCCGAGAAGCCCAGAGCGGCCTCCAAAAGTGCACCTAAGATGCACCCCCGAAGCACAACGAACAATAGTTTTCAATTGGATGTGTTGATGATTTCCTCTCTTTTTTGTTTCGCTTCCCAGTGGTGCCAGACGGTCGATCGGGCCCCAAGATCACCTCAAAGAAATCGAAGAGGCCATCCAAAGGCCCTCGCACGTCCCGAGAAGGCTCCAAAAAGGCCGCAGACGTCTGCAAAACTGGCCACAACCGGGCCAAGAGGGGCCCAAGAGGCTCCGATATGGCCAAAGACCGCTCCGAGAAGCCGAACAGCGTGCCAAAACGCCGAAAGTGACAGCCAAACGGCCAACGGTGCCCTCAAGACTCCCGGAAGGCTCAAAACGGCTACGCAAAATAGCCTCCCGAAACAAACATTAACTGATGTTCAGTCTTTCGGGCGGACGATCATGGGGGTTTGCCTAAAAGGGGGGTGAAGGAAAGGCCCCAAAGAGGCCCGTTGGGGCCCCTTTTGAGCACCAGCTGGCTCCAAAAGGAGCGGACTCTTTAGGGCCCCTTTCTTCCCCCCCAATCTCGGTCCCCCCCCCGCAACACCACCCGCCCGATCGTTCCCCACTGTCGGTGTTCTCGCCTTTTGGCGCCGCGACGCCGCCGCGCGGCCCAGCCGGCTCTCCAGATCGGCCAGAGAGGCCCGAGAGGTCATCCGGCGCTGTCCTGAGGCCAGGAAAGCGTGTTTCTCCCTATCCCAAGATGGGTTATTGTCATTACTGCCGTGCCCCCGCCTCCTCACCCACCTCATTGCCTAATTACTCAGACTCACTCACACTCAGACGGTCATACCACACACGCACTTTCCTGTCAATTGAAATTCAGACATGCCTATATTTACACTACTAGAACCACGCGCGCGCTTCGCGCGCGCTTAGGTTCTAGCCGTGCACAAGGAACGCGCATCGCAAATTTCCTATGTGCCACTGAGGAACACAAGGGCGAATCGTCGGGCGCTCTTTGGTCGTCTTTGGCGCCTCCTGGGCTGTCCTGGGGATCTTGGGGCGGTCGGGGGGATGCCTCTGAGGCCGTCGTGAGCTGCTGAGAGGCCGGAGAGGCGAGAACGCCAAAACAACAGAACATCGCACAAAATGGCATCACTTGGCCTTCTTGGCGGCCCTCTTGGGGCCTCTTGGGGCTCATTTGGGGCCCTCGATGGCCGTCCGGGAGCGCTCTTGGGCAGTCTTGGGATGCCGGGGCCGTCTTGGGGCGCTCCTGGGGCTCTGTGGTGGCCCTCCTGTGGCTCCCTCGGGGCTCTCTTGGGAGCCTTGTGGGCCTCTTTGAGGCCGCTCTTGGGCCGTCATTGGGCTCTCTCGGGCCGTCTTGGGGCCCTCTTGGGGGCCTCCCGGGCCGTTTTGGGGCGTCGGGAAGCTGCAAACGCGAGAACCGCCAAATTGTTTCCTCTTTTTTTAAACAAAACAACACCATAGGACATCAATCACTTTTGCGTCTCGGGGCCCTCTCGGGACGCCTCTTGGAGGTCTCTTGGGGCGCAATGGAAGCCTCCTGGGCCGTTAGGGGGCCATCTTGGGCGTCTTGTAGCGATCTTTCGGCGGCTCGGGGCTCTCTCAGACCGTTTCGTGGGCGTCCTGGAGCTAACTTTAGGCACTTCCAGAAGCCGCCTCGGCCCCCGGGCCCCGGGGGCTAAATTCGGTACCGAGGGGGGTGGCCCCATTTGTCATTGTGTCCCTGGGGGGACCAGGGGCCGCAACACTCCGACATTATAGATACATCTGCTCAAGAAGCCTGCAAGACAGGCTCAGAACGGGGCAAGGGCACAAATAGGCTCCGACGATTGTCCCAGAAGGCTCTGGCCGAAGGAAACATCCAAACGGCCCAAGCTTCCACCCAGACTGTCCAACAGTGCTCCTAACAGCCACCCAAAAGATCCCCCGAAGCAAACCATAATGTATGTCCGTTGACTTCCCATTGATTTTGGTGTTTTCACTTTTGCGGCGCCACGACGCTGCCAGCGATAGCGGTAATGTTGCCTCAAACCATCCTTGAAGGTCTAAGCTAGCCTGGTGGTCACCGACAGGGTCATTGGGTCCTCGAAGCGACCTCAGAGGCACTAGGACGCTGCGCGAAGCCCCTGGAAACACCCGAATCAGACAACATGATTGATACCTCCTACGGCCGCCCAGCCACGCGCGACGGGGGGTGCGACAGCGAGCAAATACTCTGCTCCGCATCAACGAAGCCTCCAGAGAGGCTTCCAACAACCCTCCAAGAGCCCCCAAGAAGCCTCCACCAGGCGCAAGACTCCCACAAGAGACCCCCCTCGCAACCCAAACTGACGGGCCAAGGCGCAAGCTAAAATACGATGGGTCGGCGGATGTGGCGTAAGCCTATAAAACCCAACAAAAGCGTACGTTTTACAAAATCTGTACATTGTTCGAAGGTTCGTTCCCGATTGGCTTTCGACGCACCGGAATGACTCCAAACTCGACGGCGAGAGCCTCAAGAGGGGCCGTTACTCGTTCCAAGACAACCCCAGAGGCCCCCAAATGCGCCCCAAGAGAAGTCCACGATGACCCACAGAAGGGAATATTCGGGCTCCAAACGTGGGGGTGTGGCTACTTGATGAACCCCTTGTTTTGGGATCCATGGTCTCCAGGATGCCTCCAGAATGCCTTCAAAACTGCCCCCTCTATTCCAATGGGCCCCCCGCTCAAGTCAAAGAACAATTAAACAAGATTCCAAACAAGCCCGCGAGATTTCAAGGATGTCGCCAAGACACCTCCACAAGGCTCCCAAAGGCCCCGAAAGATTTGAAAGGCCAACGCTGTTCAGCCATACTGGTTCTCTGTATGCTGGTACACCTCTCTTGCCTATGTGACCTTCCTTCGGCTGATAAGGCGATTTCTGTTCATTTCTGTCTGTTCGGCGGGGGGGGGGTAAGGCGGGTGCAGCTTACGGTTTGCGATTGGCGTCGGGTCGTAGTCGCGATCTACCCATCTGACTAGCGATATGAGCCTTGTAGTAATACACGTGTCGACAGCCCTATGTAATCGAAAAGTACATCCGCCGACCACACGACCACTAAACACATACATGAACACACAGACGCGCGTATGACTTGTTTTCGATTCATTGATATCACGCGGCGTATGCCGAAATAAGTATGCGTATTCTAAGGTATTGCTGGTGCACACACTTAGTAGATGCGTAGATGCATATGTCGTTATCACTGTCTACCAACCGTGCAATATATTTACAACCAACGTTGCCGATCTAGGCATATGAGTAAACCGACATACCGTTATCAATACGCATTTTATTAAACGGGGCAACCAGACGACATCCGCGCGACGACCATGGACAACCACGCCACAACCACGAGGCAACGACATGACAACCACGGGACAACCAAGGGACAAACACTGGACAACCGCCGCGGGACAACCACGGGCCAATTAAGGAACGTTCGAATGACAACCACGGAGGCCTGATCGCACGATCAATTTACCACCCTCACTATGCACTTGCTCATTCAACTGCCCATCTCTTGATTATGTGTCTTCTCTTCTCTCTCTCTCTCTCTCTCTCAGTACCACTACCAATGTATCAATCGATGCCAATAACTACCGGTCACACTGACTGCCTATGGGACATCCACGAGACACACACAGAACAACCACGGGACAACCAGGAGGAAGGGACCCAGAGACAAAGAAAACGAAACGTTTAAATCAAGCGGTCCTACGTATTTCTGATTTCGGGGGGACTCAAAAACGGCCCAGTGGATCCATTCATCAATTGTTCCTGAATCCTATCCCCCAAAGGCGAAACACTTCCTTCCCCTAACACAAACTGAATATACGTGCATTTTCCTACGAAATGGATGTATGTGCAATCTGCCGCGCCAGGGGAAAATATGTAAAACGCCCCACTAAAAAGGAATCCGCCGACCCCTTGGGGTCCACGGCGTGTGAGACTGCTGCCCCTAGAGCCCTTCCCCTGGGGGGTCCGTCCAGCCAGTTTGGAGTTTGGACGCCCGAAATTCGTACGGAAAAATGGGTACAATGCCCAACAACAAATGTTGTCCCAAGCCAATTGCGGCCGCTGTTGGACAGGCGGCCTTGTGTCTCAAATGGGCACAGGCCGCGGCGGCGCGGACAGCGAGTCCTGTTCAAAATGAGCAGGAACTGCTGTTGGGCATTGTACCAATTCTTTCCGTACCTGTTTCGTTCGTGCCGACTGAGGAGGGGGGGCCCGGTGAAATGGGGTGGCGGACTCGGCGGCCCCAGCAGCCTCAGATATGCTCATGGATGGCCTCCGACGGCTTCGAGATGGCTCGCCCAGGTCCCTAGACGATTCCAGATGGCACCCAGTCGCCCTGTGATGGCTCATGGACATCCCACGAAGCCTCCAAGGTCCCTCTAAGAGACCCCCCACGAGGGCCCCGACAAGCCAAAAT
>CAUYUJ010021627.1:569054-580808 GCA_963575745.1 Prorocentrum cordatum
ACGACGAAAATAAGAGGTCCGAGCTCTAGAACACAGCTGTGCAAAATAATGATGACAACAAAAGACCTTGGCTTAACCCCCATGTCGATCCGGCGGACCTATCCATGGAAGTGCTTCGGCCAGCATGTCGATGGGAATCCAGCCGTCGCGACGAAGAGCCTCTCCGAAGTAAAACAAGAGAAGCCAACCAAGCACAACCCTCGTAAGACCCGCGGCGCGAGGAGGGCAGGGAGGGTCCTGTGGCAGAACACGCCCCGGGACTGCCCGAGCGGCTCGAGCTGGCACTCCTGCAGCCGCAGAAGTCCCTCGAGGGCGCCTGGCCGAGGAGGGCGCCGAGGCTCGACGGCGTCGTCGATCGATCGATCGATCGAGGGCCCAGGAGAATCGATGGTTCGCGAGGGTTGGGTTCGGATGTCGCCACCTGCAGTTGGGGTCAGTCCACAAGAAACCTTCCACAAGAAACCCCACCCTGAGACCCCAGCGCGCCCACTGATCTTTGGGGTGTGGGAACGTCACGCTTTCCGTCGCAATTACAACGTCACGCTTTCCGTCGATCGATCGATCGAGGAATCAGGAGAATCGATGGTTCGTGGGGGTAGGGTTCGGATGTCGCCACCCAGTGTCGGGGGCGGCCAAGGAGGGGGGCGTCCAAGAGGGAGGGTGCAAATCATGGCCGGCGGCATGTGCACGGCCCAAGGGGGGGCCAGGGACGCAATGGAATAAGAAGCGGCGCCATGAAATATGGGGAGATTTCATGGCACACGCCATAATATCCAACGCCACCTAGTCATCGCCCCGCTCTTTGCCGCCCCCGACAATGGAGGCCAGTCCACAAGAAACCTTCCACACGAAACCCAACCCTGAGACCCCGGCGCGTCCTCTGATCTTTGGGGTGTGGGAACGTCACGCTTTCGCAACACCATCGAAACCCCGAGAAGCCCAGGGCACCCTGGAGGCAAGAAGGGTGTTTCTTGGCATGGGTCCCCACTGTAGGGGACAGAGGCCCAGCCTGCATCATGCACAGGTGTGACCTAAGGTCAGCGCGGCCAGTCGGTGAGTCAACAGGCTGGGCAAAATTGCCTGTGGGTGCAACTCCACAAACAGCACGAAACAAGCGACGCGGGGGCATCGGTGGGGGGGGCGCCCCCCAGAGATAGAGTGCCTCGCCCACCCTGTGCATCAGCAAAGCCAGCGCGATCCTGGCCCGCCGCGCCGCGGGCAGGCGCTCCCGCTGCACTCCCGCTGCTCATATGCCAGCATACCTCCCGTCCGAGCAGGGCCGCAGGGGGCCAGAGACTGGCACGCTGACCTCGGGGGGGCGGCGGCAACGTGGCGGCATGGCGCAAGCACGCGACACCTCGGCGAGAGGACGTTCCCACCATGACGTCGGTCTCAGGGCAGGACGGGCGCGAGCCCTAAAACATACACGTCGGAGAGCCGCGGGGGCGCCCGCCAGCCTGCGCTGTGCGCACTCTTTCCCGAGCAAGCGAGCGACGCCTGGCGGCAGGGTATGCGCCGCACACACACACACACATACACACACGCACACACACACACACATACACACACGCACGCACGCACGCACGCACGCACGCACGCACCCACGCACGCACGCACGCACGCAACCACGCACCCACGCACCCACGCACCCACGCACCCACGCACCCACGCACCCACGACCCACGCACCCACGCACCCACACGCCAACACACCCACACGCCCACACGCCCGCACACCCACACACCCACACACCCACACACCCACACACCCACACACACACGCACACACGCACACACGCACACACACACGCACACACGCACACACGCACACACGCACACACGCACACACGAACACACGCACACACGCACACACGCACACACGCACACACGCACACACGCACACACGCGCACACGCGCACACGCGCACACGCACACACGCACACGCGCACACACGCACACACGCACACACGCACACACGCGCGCACGCGCGCACGCGCGCACGCGCGCACGCGCGCACGCGCACACGCGCACGCGCGCACGCGCACGCGCACGCACACGCGCACACGCACGCCCACGCGCACACGCACACGCACACGCACACGCAGACGCACACGCCCACGCCCACGCCCACGCCCACGCGCACGCACACGCACACGTACACGCACACATACTGGAGGCGTCTTGGGGGGTCTCTCGAGCCGTCAAGTGACCTCCTGGGCCATCCTGGTCCAACGAAGGCGGTGTTGAGGTGCTCCTGGGGCCGTCATGGGGCCGCCTTGAGCCGCCTAGGCTCTCTTGGGCCGTCTTGAAAGCCTCTGGGGGCCCTTGGGGGGCGTCTTGGAATTCTCTTATGCCGGCTTGTGCCCCTCTTAGGCCGGCTTGGGTACTTGTAGGAGGCATTTTGGGCTGCCTTGGACGCGCCGAAAACAAAAACAGCGAGCATACGAGCGTCATGCAAAAGCACCCACCCGAAGGCAACACTCCGCCTGGTGAACGACCCAACCCGATGCAGGTGCGAATAACGCAGCATACGGCTCTCTCCTTTTTTTTGTTTTTTCTCTCTCTCTCTCTCTCTCTCTCTCTCTCTCTTTGCTTCTTTTGTTCTTTCTCTCTCTCTCTCTCTCTCTATCTCTCTCTCTGACCTGATTGGCAGCTCGCAGCGAGTGCGATGGGGGGCACGAGGCGTGTCTGGGTTGTGCCGACGTGGAAACGACGGCGCCATGCGGGGTTTGTCGCCAGTCATTGAGGCCTTGTCTGGTGCCGCAACACGTGCGAAGGATGTGCCAAAACTTGAGGTGGCGCCGCCATGCGGGTGCTGCCGCTGAGGCCACTGGTGGAGATCCCTGGGGCGCGAAAGGCGTGAGTGCGTCGAAATTGGGGCAGCGCCGCCCTGCGGGCGCTGCCACTGCGGCCGTCTGTGGTGCCCGACGGGGCCGACATGTAAGCGGTTTCGCCAGGCGGGTGCTGCCGCCGCTGCCTTCCCAGCGTTCGGACACAAACTCGTGCGGGCGAATATGGTGGACCGCGCGAATCTCATGGTAGGACGTGAGGACGCAGATCATAAAGATAATCATCGACCCGGCACCGACCTCCGCAAAACTCCTAAACAGAAACGCTCGAGCTTGGCGAGATCAACTTGGATAGCTCGCGCAAATCACTACCTCTGCAACGCAAATTTGTGTGAAGCAATGTCCTCGCCTTCCACGAAGTACATGTAAGTGCTGAGTGCGACGACAGGGGCCCCACCCTGCCGAGAAAACGCGCCAACGACTCCATTCGACCTCCTGCGCGTTCGCCAGGAGGGGCCGGCCCTTCGAGTGGCATGGCTGGGAGAGCTACTGAGTGGAGAGTGACACGCTTCGATGTCGGTTCCACAACCACACCAAAATCCTGCGGAATGCAATTTAATGCCTGGAGCCTTTCGTCTAAGCTGTTCACGAGCGCAGTCTTGGATACGAGCGACTTGCGGCGGCGCGCAATGATGGTAGGGTCTGGCTCTCTCTCTCTCTCTCTCTCTGGAATGATGAATTGGCCTCGAACTTTGTCGGGGTCTCGGTGCGCATGATGCCCAGTGCTTCTTCATGTCTGAGGTGCGTGCATCAAGAGCTTGGGCGAGGGCAGCCTGCTGGGGGGCGCAGCTGGACTGCACCGTGTGCGCGAGCTGAAAGACCGAGCTTTGGATGGCGCTGATGGCAGAGAACTGGTGGTGTTTTGTCTCGTCCACAGACGTGCGCAGGGACACGTCATCATCCATCAAGGCTTCATCATCGCGCTGTGGGCGGCGGGAAGGACGACTTGGTTCGCCATATAAAACGCCCTGACCAATTGTTTGCGTTTTCTACCCTGGGTTTTTTAACAGGCTGAAAACGGTAAAACAAAGCTAATCGCATGTTTAGGTTGGTTGTTTTGGAGTGCTATGTTTCTACATTGTCTTGTTGTTGCGTGTATTTCCCGTTGTTTCTGGCATTTCCAAACTGAGAGCGACTGAGGACGACCGCCATCGGGAGGACCGACGGCTGCACCACTGGCGCGCCCAGGAGCAACACGCCCGGCACGACCGCGCCGACCCCCGCCAGCACGACCCGTCGCAGGCCTGCGGCGCTCCCCTGGTGTGGCGCCATCGTCAGCTGATGCCAAATCCGATTCGTCTCCAGGCACGGCGAACTTGGGCGAACGGCTGCGACCTCATTTTTCTTGCGCGGCCGCTGGGCGTTCCACCCGTGGCGCAAGTGGCCCGCGGCAAGCTGCGGGAGAGCAGTTCAGGCGCCTCGTCCAGCCACCACGGGGCCGCTGAAATGCAGGCTGCGACTTCCTCCTCCTCCTCCTCCTCCTCCTCCTCCTCCGCCTCCGCCTCCGCCAAAGACTCCGCTGAATGGACCGTCAAGAGCGAGCTCGAGCTCTGCCGACAGTGCCTCAGCCTGCCCCTGGTCCACGGCGTCAGCCGCGGCGCACAAGCTGCGCTGGCGGCGCCGAGCGAGCGAGCCAACACTGGCGCATGTGAGTCACTAGAACCCGACTGAACAACTATGTGTCCGCCGCCCCCAAGGGGGCAAGCTGAGGGCGGCGGCCCCTCTTTGACAGCGCTGGCAGCGCGGTCGCGGCGGGCGCCGACTAAGATGTCGTCCGCGGGAACGAACAACCCTAGGCTAGCAAGAGAGGGCGCGCGGAAAACAGCAGGGCGCGCCTGGCGCGTCCTCGCTGCTCATCACGCGCAGGGAGGCGGCCGCCAGCGGCGGCAGCAAGCGGCGACGGCGACGCCGAGGCCAAGAAAAGCAAAACAGGCTAGTCTGAATCATCCGAGACCACCCCCGCCCGCTCCGCCCGAGCCCCCCCCGCGCCAGACGACGCGGCCCCCTCCAAACAGAGGGCACTTGACACAGGGCTGTGATGATGATGATGATGATGAAGCGCCTTGAAAGGTCGGTCCTCCCAAAACACAAACCTGAGAAGCCACCAATACGCCAAGTGCGTACGGTAGAGAAAGAAAGAAAAGGGGAGAGAGGCAGGAGAGGAAAGAGGCGGAGAAAAGGGAAAGCCCAACCCAGGATTGAAACCCATGATACTGAAAGAAATCATGAATGAAAGACTGTCCAATATCCCAAATGAATCCCACCACTAGATCCCTCTTGCGTTGAATGAAGACGAGAAACATAATGAAGAGGTGCCCAAATTTGACTAACAAGATCTTGAGTGACAATTGGGGCCCAACCTTGGAAGCACATGGTCCCAAGGTCTAAAGTAAAGGGTGAAGAAAACTACCATTAAGTCCCATGAAACCCATTGAACATGAGTAGTGGTCAAGGCTGATATATATGACTAAAAGAGAATCTGAATGATAAACTGAATGTCCCAAGCACGCAATGAACCCAGAAGATACGGAGGCACGCAAGATAAACTGTCAAAGCTGAATGAGATCCCAACCGTGAGAACCCACACCAGGCATGTCGAGGAATATGGAATATGGGTGAATTCAAACGAATATGGAGAACGCAAGGTGGCTGGAAATGTTTATAACCTTTTGTATTTTGCAAACCACCATCGTAGAAATACATGCAAGAGAGCTTGAGAGAGACTGAGGGTCCTCCAAAAGCCGCAGGCCCACGCACCGCGGATACCAGAAGATTCCAGTCTGAGGGAGTCTTAGGAATGCTCTTCAGCCGTACTTCCAACGCCACTTTTCCACGAAGAAATCTCCATCCCACCAGTAATCGGACAAGTACCATACAACTGGGTGAGGCCAGCCCGAATCGGGATCGATCCACGTGTCAAAGTATTCCGTATTCCACACTTTGGTGTAGACCTCGTCAACTTCGCAGTAGTTCCACATTCCGCCCGAGCCGTGTGTCCACTTGAGACGCTTCTTGGCAGCAAGCTTGACTGGAAGGCAGCGTTTAGCCATCCCCTGGAGTTGGAGGTTTCCCAGCCGTCTCAGACAAGAGCTCCAGTAAGGATTTGAGGCGAAACGGCTACTGACCCGCAACAAATTCTGTCCAAGGAACTCTACGAACCCTTTCATCGGGACCCCGAACGTTGACATACAGACCATGATAGCCGCTGTCCCGGCAAGCTTTGAAGAATGGGATTTTGCACCAGTCATATGTGAAATGAGGACCACCAAGGCCCGACGGTATAAGAAACCGAGCCGGCAACTTGACCACCCTTTGGAATAGTAGCGGGGAGCAGTATGAAAGTGCCTCAAGATCACGTTTAGACAGGAAGCAGACTTTGCGGTTAGACCTGCAAAGCTTCCCCTGAAAGATAACGTAAGGATCCGAAGCCGTGTGATGTAGCATACCGAAAGCTTGAGCCCGAGACTGCAGGAGCCGACAGGGGTCATGGGGAAAGCAGGGGCCCATCCCCCCAAACCCAAGGGAGGAAAACAGACGCCGAGGCCCAAGGACTCAGAGGCTTCCTGAGGAGGGAAGGATTGTTGCGAAGCCACGGTATCCCTAAGATCGAATGGATCGAGCGGGTCCCAGATAGAATCGCACAAGTGACATCTCCTGGTGTCAGCCAATCCACTAGGTGGTAGGCAGAAGAAGGGAGAGGAGATCCCAATGGGGTCTCGATTCAGACCCAAATGCAAATTCCGTGAGGCGTAAAATGCCACGGCTCCACTAGTATTGAAGCCTGTTCTCTGAGGCCGCAATTAGGTAAGAGACCCAGACCTCTGAAGATTCCGTAACATTAAATTTGTGCACTTGCATTCCGTGAAACATTGCCACGGCAAACCTCCGAGTATAGGGCGCACATGGGCCACGAAAAAGGCGACGGTCTTTCCCGGTCCTAGCAAAAGATCCATGTTGATCGACAAACGTCAAAATTGACCGAATGGAGCAGATGATGGGAGAGATCCCCTGAATTACGTTCCAGAACCGATCTGGGTCAACATACCCCGCTCCCAACCCAAGCTCCATCAAATCTCCAATAAGCTCTAGCCATCGAGAAGTGTCGGGTTCCCTATTCCAACGCTCGCGTACCATCCTCTGTACATCGGTGACACGACCAGCGATTGAGCGAAGCTCCTTCATGGATTTAGACGAGGCCCTGGTAGGCTGTCGTCTTTGAAGATACCTGGCCATTTGACCCCATATATTCCACCAAACTGTGTAAATGAAATTCCCAGGGTCCGACCAGCGATTGTCGTAGAACACTGCGCCTTTGTATGACATCGTCTTGATCTGTACAAAAGACATAGAGCGCACTGCGATTCCCACGATCCCAATAAGGTTCTTGCATGCTTCACTTGAGAAGAATTCCTCAAAGAGATTCCATAGCTGCCTGAGAGGTATCTCGAATTCACGCCCCTTCTCATACATGTGGAGAGTGACGCATTTCTGTGGATTGTATGAACCTGAATTTACAGGAGCGATCTCGGAACTTTCAATTGCCAGTGCACGTGAGCAAGCGAATACCCATGCCTCGAAGACACAACACTGGAGAGATTTTGAATTCCATGGCCTGACGACCCTCTGAGGGGCAAGCATGAGAGTGTGTTCCCAGATAACTTGAGAAGGGGTTGTAGCAGAACGAGGTAAGCGGATTGAACCAAAATGACTACAGAAAAGCACCAAGACCCCAAGACAACCGACAGGTGAGACGGAGATGAGAGGTACACTTTATCAGGGATCGGACGGCAGTCTCGTCCTGGCCAACGAAGTGAGATTAACAATCCCAGGCCAAACCCATTTGTACTGAGGTGAAGAAGCAAACTAAGCGCAAAGCGACCCCACGTAGAAACTTGTCACTTCGAGGCTGTGGGCAAAGAGCGAGAATCAACCCCACTACTTGGCCCCGACAACCAAATTTGAGAAGAACATGATGCAATCCCAGCTCATGAGAAATGACTTGAAGGCCCCATGAAAAGAAGCACCTGTAATCCCAGAAATTCCCAGATTGGGCCGAGAGTCATCGTCCTGGCTAACGTGATGAAATTAACAATCCCAGCCAAGCCCATTTTGAACTGAAGTGAAGGACCAAACTAAGCGCAAAGCCCAAGTTGAGACTTGTCACGTCGAGGCTGTGGGCGAAGAGCAGGAAACGACCCCACTACTTTGGCCCTGACAGTCGAATTGAGGAGAACAGGAAGTAATCCCAGCCCCAGAGAAATGACCTGGGGGCCCAATGAAAGCCCTAGTAATCCCAGATTATTCCCAGATTGAACCAAGAAATGAGCTGCGGGCCCAAAGGACTGAAACACTTGAGCCGTATCTTCGGAACTGCTTCGATCACATCAGGAAGCGAGGTTTGCAAAGCAGATGGCACCTTACATTTGCTCCGTTACTCCCAGACTCCACCGTGATAAGATCTCCCACATCTTCAAACATATCCTTAATGAAGAGGAGGGCCACAATGCAGCTGCCAGCAAAGATCTGCGATTTGTCATGGAGCCTCTCCTTCTTTGGGCAGACCTCTGGGCCAATGAAGGCCTCTTTGGTGTAAAAGCGCGCATTGAACAAATGAATGTCCTTGAAACGAAATGTGTTGAGCCCAAAGTGCCAAAGAATCTTCGTGACGTCCCTGGTAGTGAGATATCCGTGCTCTCCCAAGACTGGAATACTGTCTGAAACCAAGGGACCTTGATTGTCAATGATGAAAGGCGTCAGCTCACGAACTGTGATGATTTGGAAGTGTTCCCCGACCTTGGCCTTGAAGGTATTCAAACCTGTGAGCTGGGGTACGAAAACCATAATGTAACGCCTTGAGCTCGCGTGGTCTGTGCCGCCCTTCGGAGCGAAAATTGGGCAGCCTGAGTGGTCGCATTCCAACTGAGACTTCAGCACTGGTGGTCCCAACTTGCTGATCCAGGGCTTCTTGTCCTGTTCCCAGCTTTTGGGAGCAGGCTGCGACCTCCGGTCAGGCGAGTCAACCTCCGCTTCAGATCCAGAGGTAGAGCTCCTGGAGTCTGAGCCCCCCGAAGACGGTGGGGAGGGTCTGACAGGCGCTTCCTCTCGGTAGTCCTGTGTCTCTGGCAAGGCCTCGTCTGGCTCTGGCTTGGACCCCGACTCACCACCCTGCAATTGTTTCTTGAACCCACCTGAGAACTGCATCTTCCTGGCAATCGGTGAACGGCTCCGAGACAAAGAGTCTCCCCTGTGCACAGGTGCTGGTGGCGGGGTAGGGAGCGCCCTGGATTCGCGAGGGTCAGCACCTGACGATGCTTTGGCCTTGAGGCCCTGATTCTTGATCTCGACCGTCCTTGCTTGGTCCTCCTTTTTCTGCTCGAGCTTCTTCTGCAGCTTGACTTTCTTCTCATTCGTGGTAAGCATGGGCTTCGGCTCCATCTTATCCAGACGCTTCCGAGCCCAACGATCTAAGGCGTGGCGATCGAATCCAAAGAAAAGGGGAATTGTCGGCTGAATCTGATTCCCAACCAAATCCAGATCCTGAGAGTAGCAGGTGTCCGTGGTGAAAAGAAAGGTAGCCCCGCTGGGCGCAGTACGGTAACAAATGTGAGTCTGGATCACGCCAGACAAAGCCAATGGCTACTGAAGGCGAAGGTGAAGCGGTTGCCGAACCCAATCAAGCATTTCTTGAGCAAGACCCAAACGAAACTTTTTGTCCCGGGAGCCCTGAGGAGAGAATAAGGTGGTCCAGGCATCCTTGTCATACCTGAAAACATATCCCCTATGCGAGCGTGAGTGGGTACGGCTGCCCCCAAAGTTATCAAAGGAGCGATTCTGAATAACCCAATGCTTGCAATATTGAAACAGCCTCGACGAAAAATCTTCTGGATGTCTTTGCATGTGTGAAACCCAACTAATAGCTGAATCCAAATGGAAAATAGCCCATGAAACATCTTTGTATCCCTTGGTTTTGCGATTTCTGCGTAAACTAAACTGTTCGGGAGATTCCCCCGGGAGCCTTTTGAGTTTCAACATGATCCTGATACATTGATTTTGAGCCTTGGTAATCAAATCCGCCGTCGTCTTACGGGGCTGTGAGCGGGGCTGGGAGGAGCCTGCGAAGAGAAGGCGGCAGGCCCAGCCTCCTCAAACCTCTCACCCGTGGAGGGGTGGAGGCCTTTCGAGGCCTTCGAAAGCTTCCGCAACTGCTTTTCCCTCGCTGAAGGAACTTTGGACGCGCCCTGACAAAGGGGCCGGGAGCGACCGAGGAACGCCATGCGGAAGCACCACAAAGCCTGCACACAATGAGCAGATCATCGCGCGATCGTACCTCTCAATCGCGTGACCGAGCTCAGCAAATTCACGGATGGCCGCCTCACCCTCGTTTCCCGCGGGGGTTCCAGGAGGAGGGGCAGGCGGGGGCAGGCCAGTCGCCACAAGGGCCTGGTCTGCCTCAGCCACAGCAGCAGCCTTCAAAGGCAGCGCCCGACTTCGAACGCGGAACCGCTCCTGGCCTTTCACGGCCGCGACGGCGGTTGGTCTGCAAAACTTGGAGGGGCCGTTACACATGTGCACAAGCGCGCTGGGGGCCCAAGCCCCAACAACGCATGGCGAGCAACGGGCCTCACCCGAGGCATCATCAATAATGAACGTGTGCCCATGTAGACTGAGCCTCGTCTGAGTCTGCGGCCGAGACATGTCCGGAGGAGGCGGGGTGTCCGCCCAGCGTCTTAGCCTCGCAAGCCTGGCCGCGGCCCAAGAAATAGAATCGATAGAGGAACGATGAAACTGAAGCTCCCCAGAAACCGCCTCGGCCGTAGTCCGAGCGATCACCGCGCGGGTCGAAGCCAACTTCGCAAAGAAATCGGCCCATGCATTGCCGATCCACGTGGTCGGATCAAGCTTTCGCTTAAGGACTTCCTCCAAGGTGAGGCGAGCGGGGGTCCACGCGAAGGTGGGGTGGGGGATGCTCAGGAGGCCTATGCGTGGCCAGCGCAAACGCACTCCTCCAGATGGCGGCATATTTCTTCATGCCGCACGCTAGTTCAACATCCCATGATTGGCCCTCCTAAGCCAGGGGCAACAAATCTGAGACAAAAACTTGCAGAGACGGGTGCCTTTTCATGGCATGTAGAAGCGCGGTTCTCTCAGCTCCACCTACAGTCTGGACCGCCCCCTCCAGGGAACCAAACACAGCCCGAACAGGAAGGAGCTCATCATTGAGCTGAACAATTGCCCAGCCTGCGCGCCTGACTTCAGGCGCCGCCGGGCTCTGGGCGCTTCCATCCCCGAAGACCACAGGGCCCCAGTCGCCGCCAACGCCCCCCCACTCCCAGACCTCAGAGACCTCAGGTGGGGATGGAAGCTGGATAGACAGCTTCGGACAACCATAACTCAGATACAGGCCTTCAAAATCGGGATCCCACGGGGGGCGGTGTCCAATCGCTCGCAGAGCATCCCGATTAGAAGCGCGTCGATCACAAAGAACCTCAAAACCACCAGCCTGTTCGCTCTCGTCGGGCTGCAGCAGAGCTGGACAATCGCTCCGCGCATGCCCGTAGGACCCATCATTCGACTGACAGGCGGCACAATGTGGGCGAATGTTTTTACCCCAAGAGGCGAGACGCGCAGGCGCGGGGTAGCGATCAGCCCACACCCCGCGCAGCGCGCCAAGCGGCGCCGGCCTCAAATCACGAAGCCCGAGACGAAGAGCACGCTCCCATACATCATGAGTAGCCTCCTCCACAGGCAAATGACACGTCAACCTCTGCACCTGGCAGCGCTTAATGGACTCCTCTAAGTGCATCTTCATGTCAGCAGGGGCCGTGCGCAGAAGATCATAATCACGGAGAGAGCGTGATCCACCGCCGCTTTACTATGGAAAATTGCCCACCTTTTCCTCCGGAACC
>CAUYUJ010021627.1:580908-610908 GCA_963575745.1 Prorocentrum cordatum
TGGTGTTCCCAGCACCACTGTCCTCACCACCGCTGTCCCCACTGGTTCCACCACCGCCCCTACTGTCCCCACCAGTGGCCCCACCACTGTCGCACTGTCCCCGCTGTCCCCAGAACTGTTCCCACCACGGTTCCACTCTCCCCACTGTCTCCACGGCCCCAACCACTGCCCGACTATCCCCACTGTCCCCACTGTCCCACTGACTCCTCCGCTGTCCCACTGAGCTGTCCCACTGTTCCCACCACTGTCCCCACTTGTCCCCACCACTGTCCCCACTGTACCTCTGTCCCATTGTCCCACCGCCGTCCTCGCCACCGCCTTCACCACTGTCCCCACCACCATTGTACCCTCCACTGTCCCACTGTTTCCACCTCATTCCCATTGTCCCCACACCACTGTCCCCACCACCACCGTCACCACCACTGTCCACTGTCCCCCCCTGTTCCCACCATTGTCCCCACCACTGTCCCCACCACTACCGTCCCCACCACTGTCCCACTGTCCCACTGTCCCCACCACTGTCCCGCTATCCCCTCACCACTGTCCCACCAACACCGTCCCCACCTCTGTCCGCACCCCCACTGGGTTTTCGAGAGGGGGGGGGGGGGAGGGGTTCGAACCGGTAGTGACCCCCCCCCCCTTTTCATGATCTGCAGGGGGGGGGGGGGGGGGGGGGTTCGAAACCGGTAGTGACCCCCCCCGGTTTTCCGGAGGGGTGGGGGGGGGGGAGGGGTTCGAACCGGTAGTGACCCCCCCCCGGTTTTCCGCCAGCAGCGGTAGAACACGCTCTTTCTAATCACGACACTGATCATCACGCCAGTGATGAGGACCCATGAACGCCCAACCGATGCGGCCAAGCGTCAACCAAGCTGCACCAAATGGCCCTCGAACTGCAGCCCAGGTGAAGCCTGTTGAACTTGCGCGAGCCGCTAAACTTGACCACGCATGGCGAAGCGAGCTAAGCGAGACGCGGGTTTTCCAGGATGAAATAGCGCAGCCGACAAGGAAGAGCAGTCGTCGCATCAAAGATGGGATCGTACCGCACCTGCCACTGACAGTACAATTAGGCCGTCTTGTGCGCCTGCGGCGGCGCCCCAACCATGGTGGCGGCAACGGACCGTGCCGTGGCCAAGGCAGCATCATTCATGCCAGACACCTGCACCATGAGCCACAGCGGGTTGAGCCCCAGCACGCCACAGCACAGAGTTCTTACGACCAGCAACTTGCCGAAAGATGTGGAGCCGATGCCGCCTCCTCTGCAATTCACGTAAGCGCGCCTTCTGACGCAGCCGTAAAGGCCGAATGCCCATGGTCTCGTGGCCCAAATTCCGCATCAAAGGCCGCTGCTGGAACTTCGAGCCCCGCATCAAACTACGCGAAGAAAACGTAACCGCGACTTCCCCTGACTTCGTACTATTGAAGCAAGAGCCGAGCACTCTCGAGTCATCCTGAAATGCCCGAACGGCCACGTCAAGTGCACGAACACCTGCAGGGCCAGGGCCAGCATGCTGAACCGAAACATCATCAACAAGGGCACGAGGCACCAGTGCACCATGTACCTCACGAGCCCGAAGCAGGGCTCGCAATGTCAGCACCTCCAACATACAGACCGCATGAGTGCAGCCCGCCAGAATACCCTGGTCCACCTGCAGCGGGTCAGAGAAGGCGCCATAGCCTCTGAGCCGTCGAGGCTGGCGATACATCTGAATCAGCATGCACAACATCCGAAGCGGATAGCCCAGAACGAGGCCCTCTCGGAACAACTGCGATGGCCGTGCCAAGTCAAACGCCTTGGTGAGATCCAGCAGTACTGTAGCGCTGAAATGTCCGCGCAACACCGCAATCTCCGACTCCAAGTTGTGGCTGAAGGCGCTGTCGGAGGTGTAGCGGGACCGGTTGCCCCAGACACTCTCATACAGATTCCGCTTCTCCCAAGATCGGGAGATATCTCGCCTGGCTCGACCCCATATGCGCTGAAAAATGTGCACGACGGCGACCGAACGATGACCTTCATCAGACTTCGGTATGCGACGCATCATCGACCACAGCCGGTCTGCAGGCCATGTTAGAAAAGCCTCGCATCGCATAAAGAAACTGATCAGCACCGCCAGAGCCTCACCAGAGAAATGCCACAAGCGACGTGGGTGAAGCGCACATGGGCCCGTGGAGGTCTTCTTCGGAAAGGTAAGAATCACCTTCCTGGTGGTTCTCACAGCGACGTCAAGTAGAAGGGGCCAGCTGTCTGCATCAGCTGGCGGATCCAGCGGCAGGCAGCCGTGCTTTGTCCAGACCTCCTTCCAAGACTGCATATATCCTGGTTCGCGAGAGCCTGCGGTTGTACCCCACCTGGCCGTCGATTGAAAGAAACGATCTGGCCCATCGGTCGCACCTTAGAGACACGGTGCGCTATCGAAGCGCCCGACTGGAAGGCCTCGCGTTGAAAACGCATCCAGGCCTGGTGGGAAGCCCGTTGATCTTCCTTGCGGAGTCTGGTGGCCTCGGTGCCAATCATTGTCCTGAGTTCCTGGAAACGAGCGTCAGCAAGGACCTGCAAGCCTGATCCAAGAAATCTCTGGACCGCAGAAGGCAGCTGCTGAACAACCACCTGGCTGCGCATCGCATTGCGCAGAAATCCGCTGACCTCACTGAAGGCCTGTAGGAGTACAGAACATTGCCGAGGCTCGATGCAACAGAATACATTGGCCATCTGAAGCTGGGGAACCATAGTCTGCAACCGATCGCGCTCCTTCTGAATGTGCAGCATCCATCGGAGCGCCGTCTTCCAAGCAAGTGTGATCGGTCGCTTGTAAGTGCGCTTGAGGGGGGGGGGGGGGGGGGGGGGGCACTTGACCTGCCGCCATGCAAACTCGGGGGCCCCTGCCCGACCAGCATAGCGCATGGCAGCAGGGCCAACATGATCATATCGGTTGGTGAGCTCCTTCTCAACGCCACGCATGAGTGTGTCCATTCCAGCAGCTAGGCCTGCAGCATCATCAGCAGCGTCAACTAAGCCTTGATCCCACTCCAAAGGAAATCGAGCGCAGCCAATCTGCGCCTCCAGGGGCAGCTCCTTCGGAAGCCGGGGCACAAGCTGCCAGAGCGGATAGTCCTGCGCCGTGAGGCGAAGATGCGCAGGACAGTGAGGGTAGGGGTTGGGCCCCTTCATCCACCTGAAGCTCCGAGTCAGTTCGTGCTGCCAAGCTAGAGGATACAATAAAAGTAATCAAGAGCAGTGCCAGGTAAGGCCTGGCGGCAAGTAGGCACCGTCGGACAGTAAGGGGTCGCAGAAGCCGCCGCCGCCCATCGCGTAGCGAACAACTCCGCAGGCTGGTTATTCCAGTCACCCCCGATCATCCAGTCGATGCCCTCGATGTTGAACTTAGCCAACGCTTGAACGACCTGCCAAAGGTACGCAGTGTTAACTGCACCCACGCCGTCCTTGGTATCAATATAGATGCTGCCCACCGTGAAACCACCAGGAACACCCCAATGGACATGTGCAAAGAGACAGCGACCTGGGACGACCTCCTTCTCAGGCGAATCAGGAGCCGCAATCATAATGTCCGAGCGCGCAAGCACAGCCACCCCTGCAGACGCGCCGACGTCAGAGCTGGCACTCGGTGTTGCAGCCGCCCAGATCCCATGCCAGCCGAGATCTTGGGCCTGAGACTGCGCCTGCGGAAGTCGGTCAAGCAAAAGGTGATGCTCTTGCACAAGGAGCACCTTGAATCCCAAGTCCAGGCCAGGCAGATACTCAAAGAGGGAGCCGTGAGAACAGACGTTGACGGTCACCACCTCCCCTTTAGACTTGACCGTCGCCGGCTGTCGGGAACAACCGGCGGGGGCCGAAGAAGATGAGAGATGCCAAACACCTGGGCCCGCAGCGCGCGCATTCGCAACAGAGCCCTGCAGCGCCACCGTATTCGCTAACATGACGAGGTGCGCGATAATGCCGTCGACGTCGGTCGCCTGGTCGTCGTCAGAGTCGGGCTGCCGCGGTCGGGGAGGCTGCTGGCGGTCGGGCGCGTTGTCCCCAAGCAGCCGCCTGAACATCGCCCGAAGTTCGGCGAGTTCGCGCCGATGACCGTGCTCTACCCGCTGCCGTGACCTCGGTGTAAGAGTATCCAGTCGCTCAAGGAAGCTAAGTTGTCGGGGTTCGGACTGACGCCACGCACTGGCACACAGTTCCTCAATGATGGACTGCAAAGTGCGGCCTGGGAACCATGACAGGAGCACGACATGTAATATCTCATATGGTTCTGGTCGCGTCGCAAAATGCATCCAAGAATGCTTCGCACCATAGTCGCCACTGCCCATCGTCGCGCTCAAGTTCCAGATGGCTGTCAAACCAGACCGCAGCCCAATCGCGGAGATCAGCACGCATATCTCCATAATCACGCACTGCTTGGGCCCTAGCTAGCAGCCTCGTCGACTGCCGGGGGCAGCCCCGTCGCCTGAGGAATCCCAGCACCACCATCATGAATGCCGTCGGCTGACTCGCCGCGCAGAGTGGCCCCCGACGGTCGGCACCCGCTGCCCTTGGACGCATAGGTTGGCAAAGGGGGTTCGGCCGATTGCCCGCAGGCGGGGCCCGCCCCCACTAGCCAACGAAGAGCCGCAGAGGGTGCGCAGCGCGCATCGTCGGGGGCCGCCGCCGTAGGAGTAGAAGGAGCCGTAACGCGCGAAGCAGATGCCGCAACCCAACTCGCTCGTGCCCCCAACCCCGAAGAGCGGGCCAGTTGGGGATCAGCCGCCGACGAAGACGAAGACGCAACGCACGAAGCAGCAGCCGCAACGCAGCTCGCTCGCCCCCCCATCCCCGATGAGCGGGCCAGTTGGGGATCAGCTGACGCCGCCGAAGAAGATGGGGGCGCACCGCACGAAGCCGCAGCCGTAGCCGGCACTGCCGCGGCGGCCCCGCGCGGTCGGGCACCGGAATCTGCTGGGGTAGGCGCCCATGCCGCGGCGGCCCCGCGCGGTCGGGAACCGAAATCTGCTGGGGTAGCCGAAGTAGAAGTCGCCCCCGCGCTGCTCGCTCGTGCCCCCAACCCCGTAGAGCGGGCCAGTTGGGGATCCTCTGCCGCCGCCGAAGGTGATGGCGCCAACCTCAATGCCGACCAGGTCTCCAACCCAGGAGAGGAACATCCCTGGCCAGCTGGAGCCTTAGATCTGGCCGCCGCCGAAGTGCCCGAACCTGCGGGCGTACTCCACGTGGGCGGAGGGGTGTGACTAATCGGGGCTGAATCCCGCGCCCCCCCGCCCTGAGGAAGTGGAAGCTCGGAGGGTAGCCCGCAAGAATGATGAGCAAGGCCGAAGAAGTCGCCCTGGTCTATGCCTGGATCGGCGAACAGCTCATCAAGGTCGTGGCCGATGTCGAACGCGTTAGAAGAATCCGCCATGGTGCCAATCACTGCAAGAGCAATCACACCATATTTAAGCAGTCGTCCGTGGCTTCTTGGCGAGCAACGCCTGGAAGGACCCCAAGTGCCGCTTGACCTGCGCGCGAACCTCCTCACCAGTATCCGCAGGCGTGCCACCGTTACTCGTGATAAAGGTGCAAAGATCTTCCACGTCTATATCTTCAGGTGCAGGAGCATTAACATGAGTGCCCTCAGGAGCAGGTGGAGCAGTAGGGCCACCAGCAGGAGGCGGCTGCTGTTGCTGCTGCTGCTCGCGCAGCCGCTCTTGCTGCTCCGATCGCAGCTTCTTGACCTGCTCCAACCACGGCTGACCATGCTGAACACAGGCTGCAAAAAGCTGCTCGCCACCCCCCAACTGCTGCACAAAGGACTTGAGCTGCTCGAGGGTGGCCGAGAACGTCTCGAATATGGCTGCATTGTTGCCTGCTGGGGCCTGGGTGACCTGCTCTGGCGTACGCTGCCGAAGGAGCTCCATTTGTTCGAGTTGCAGATGAACCCGAGCCTTCTGCTTGGTATCCAGCTGCTGCTTGAGATCCACGATAAGAGCCTGCGTTTCTGCCACAGCCTTGTCCTCTGCTTCAATGGAGGACTGAAGCTTGGCAATCTGCTGGTCGGCCTTCTGGAGATTATTGCCGATGCTGTGGACCTGGGCTCCAAGAGGCTTGGCAGCGTGTATCTCCTGGCGCAAATCCCGAACGGCCTTGTCAGCGCCGGCATATCCAGAGACCGTGCTCGGAGCAACGCCCTGGACTTGCGCAACGTGTTCAAGAGAAGCCAAGGCAGCCTCAGCAGCCTCGAGCATCTTCTGCTCCTTCTGGAGGTCCGATTCCTTCGGGCCAGCAACCTGCTGTGGCGGGGACTGCGGATCAGCATCGAGCAGCTTGGGCCGAGAGAACTTGTTGAACGTGCTTGCGAAGAGCAGCAAGTTCTGTCCTTGGCGTCGAGGGTAGCGCGCGTAGCACCGCCAGCAGGCTGAGGCACACGCACACTTGGAGTAGGCGGCGGCAAATCACATTTGTATAAACGACCCTTGGCGCCACCACACAGAAAACAAGAAACAGCATCTGGATGATTATGCCATGGCTCGCCAGTCTTCTCGTGTGTGCAGAACCTGCACACCCAACGTTTGGCCCGTGCCGCTCTCTCTCTGGCTGCCTTGGGCGGTGCCATGGCCGCGACCGAGAAGCGAGAGCGAATATGGCCCTTCCGTAGCCCGTGAGATTACAGGATGTATTCGTGCTGGAGTGAAGTGTGGGGCAGTCCCCAATAGCGTAAGCTGAAAAGCTCTGGAGAACGGTAGGGGCCGCTGCCTCCCCTATGCCAAAATCTCGCATCCGCAGGCGACGTTGGGCCACGCTACGGACTTGAGCCAAAATGGCTTGAGCCAAAATGGCTACGGACGCTGGTAGCGCGGTCAAAAAGGAGGGATGAGAGGAGCGATGCCAGAGCGTGGCCCACGGTGCCCGGGCGCTCCCGCGGGGATCGTGAGTGCAAAGTCGAGGGCGCTCGAGCCAGCCGCCCCCCCCTCTCTCTCCTCCCCCTTCTCCTCCTCCTCCTCCTCCTCCTCCTCCTCCTCCTCCTCCTCCTCCTCTATCTCCTCCTGCTCCTCCTCCTCCTCCTCCCCCTCCTCCTCCTCCTCATCATCATCATCATATTCCTCCTCACCTCTCTCTCTCTGCGTCTTTTCTCTATCTATCTCTCTTGTGTGTGTGTGTGTTCTCTCCCTTTTCCTCTCTCTCTCTCTCTCTCTCTCTCTCTCTCCCCCCCATTCCCTCTCCCTCTGTCCCTTCTCTCTCTATATATATATATAGATGCGTCTCTCTGCCTCTGTGTATATATGTATGTATAAGTCGGTGTGCATGTACATACCTATATATATATGTGGTTATATGCACACAAACATGTATAGGTGTTCCCGTGACCCTTCCCCTGTCATGACCAACTGCCCGTCCCTGAACTGGATACGAAGACAACGAGGGAAGGAGGAGGAGTAGGCGGAGGAAGACCCCCTGGATCTCTCAGCGTTCGCGCCTGCGCGGAACAACCACAGGCTGTCAGGACCAGCTCCCTCGACCTCCAGCGCGCGCGGCAAGGGAGGGAGAAGCGGCGAAGAGAGACCTCCTCCTCCTCTCTCCTCCCCAACCCCTCCTCATGACCCCCTCCTTGCATCCCGTTCCCGGCCTCCTCCTCCTCCTCCTCCTCCTCCTCCTCCTCCTCCTCATCCTCCTCTCCCCGTGCTGCTCCTCCTCCTCCTTCTCCACGTCCCTCATCCTGCGCCCATCCTGTGTCCATCCTCCGCTTCCCTCCTGTTGCTTTTCCCCGTTCCTCCCTTCCTACATTTCCTTTTCATCCTCCTCTTCATCCCTCCTCCTCCTCTTATTCCTCCTACGCCTCTTCCACCTCCTCCTACCCCCGCGCTTCCTGATCCTACACCTCGTCGTCCGCCCCATGTTCTCCCTTCCCCCCTCCTCCTACTCTCTCTCTCTCTCTCAACCCCTACACTTCCCGTCGCCTGCTTCCCATCCCCCTCTCCTGTTGCTGCTCAAGCGGCTCCTTCTCCTCTTCCTCCTCCCTGTACTCGTCCTCATGGTAGTTATCCCATTGGTCATGCTACCCCTTCTGCTGCTGTTCCTCACCCTCCCTTCGTCCTACTCCTCCCTCCTCCTCCTGTTGCCTCCATGTTCGCTGCTTGCTCCGTTCTACCCAACCAACCAACCCTTCTTGTCCCCTCATCTCATCCTCTTCCGTCGCCCCCTCAACATTTTCGCCTATCCCTCCTCTTCCTCCTCCTCCTCCTCCGCCGCCGTCTCATTTCTCTCCACCTACCCTCCTATACCTCCTCCTCCTCCTCCTCGGCCTCCTCCCTGGTCTCCTTCCCTCCTCCTCATCTTCCTCAGCCTCCTCCTCCACTGCCAACTGCCTCCGCAACCTCCGCTTCGACCTTCGCGCCTGCGTCGGCCGCCTCCTCTTCCTCCCTCTTCCTCGTCCTCATCCGGCTTCTCGCCTCGTCGGCGGTGGACAAAACTCCCTTTAAAAAACCTCCCCTTCGTGAAAACGGCCTGGGATCGAAACCGACGGACCTGGACCCGCAAAAATGACGGCCGCGACGCCCCCTCGCGAGCCGAAAACGGCCAATTCCTTCATCGACGTGTCAGGGTAGGAGGTCTGTCCACCCCGACTCTGCTCCTCCCCGCTGCGCAGACCAGAGCTCCAAGCGCCCTGAACCCCCAGGCAGGGGCGGAGAATCTCCGCCCGACGCCGGCGCCTGCAGAGCTGCCTTTTCGGGCCCCTATGAGAAGCCGGCCCCGCAGCTGGGCACGAGGCTTAGGTCGGGCATGTCCCCCTGAAGGCAGATTTTGGGCGAAAGATTAAAGATAGTCAGAACATGCACCAAAATAGTCAAAAAGTAATCCTAAACTCGTCCCCTGATTATTTCTTTACTATTTTTGAATGCTCCTCCTCTAGAGGGACATGCTCGACTTGGCACAGGACTCCTGGGGAGCACCGACAAACAAAAAAAACAGAAACGGAGTCGGAGGTCTGCAGTCCTGGCAAGGCCAGAGCATGGTCCCAAGATCAGTGGGTGTCGCTCTCTGCCCGGTCCTGGGGGCCACACCGGGACCAGGACCCCGCCCGCCCCCGCGGGGGATCCTTAACAGTCGGGGTGGATTGGAGAGGACACGCGATAGGACACGAGACCCTTCCGGTGGCCACATTGCCAGTGATACGTAGAGGGCATGGGTCGCGAAACACAGCACACAAGGGTACCCTTGCTTGGGCAGGGCCGATCTACTGATCAAACTCGACTGTGCCCTCCGTAGTCTCTTTTGAGCCCTTGTACTGCCGTCTACAAGTTTGCTCAATGCCCCCAGCGGCGACCGCCGCTTGGGGGGGGGGGATGGCTGCGCTCAGGATGAGGCCGCAGCGCCAGGTGCACCCTGGTCATCGAATCCCCCTCGCGCCTCGCGCCGCGCGGAGCGTCACGGTCCGCCTTTCGCGCTCGTAGCGCCGCCCCCCCCCCCAGAAGCGCACAGCCCCCCGCGACCTGCACGGTTTCCCCCGGGGCCGTAGGCGACCCGAGGAGGAGGAGAGGAGGAGGAGGAGGAGGAGGAGGAGGAGGAGGAGGAGGAGGAGGAGGAGGGGAGGAGGAGGAGGGGAGGAGGAGGAGGAGGAGGAGGAGGAGGAGGAGGAGGACGGGCCGCTTAAGCCCTTCGACGAAACCCTCCACCGCGACACAGGCCGAGCAGCGCGGGGCGCGGCTGCCCGCGCGTCCCTGCGGGTGGCCCCGTCTGCACGCGGACGGCGCGGTGGAGGACGCTCGCAAGGCGCCGCGAGGGGGCTGCGGCCAGAGCTCCGACTGGAGCGCCGAGGAACCATGCAGAGCTGGAAAGGTTTCTCGGAAGGGCTTAGGCGACCCGTCCTCCTCCTCCTCCTCCTCCTCCTCCTCCTCCCTCCTCCTCCTCCTCCTCCTCCCTCCTCCTCCTCCTCCTCCTCCTCCCCCTCCTCTTCTCCACATTCCCCTCCTCTTCTCCACCTCCCCCTCCTCTTCACCACCTCCCCCCCCTCCTCTTCTCCACCTCCTCCTCCTCCTCCTCCACCTCCTCCTCTTCCTCCTCCTCCTCCTCGGGTCGCCTACGATACGACCCCGGGGGAAACCGTGCAGGCAGAGCGAGGGGGGGCGCGTCGTGGCCGGAGGCGTGCGCGCAGAGGAGCGGAGGCCGGCGGATGGGTTCGAGGACTCCGGGATGCCAGATTGGCCTCGCGGGCGCCCGCGGAGGGGCACGAGGTCCGGGAACAGCACGAGGCCGCTTTGACGACGACGACGACGACGACGACGACGACGACGACGACGACGCTGACGACGACGCTGACGACGACGGCGACGAAGCCGAACGACGACGGCGAGGACTACAGACGATACGACGACAGCGACGCACAAGGCAGCGCATGGGCATGTGCGCAGGCGAGCGGAAGCCCGCGGCACGCGCAGGGACGGGGCGAGGGGCGCAGGAGCACCCCGAGCGCGGTCCGCCGCGGGGCTCGGGCCCGCCCCGCTTCCGCCCCCGCCGCCGGTGGACGCGCGGCCTTGCCGGCAACCTGGCCGCCCCGGCGTGACAGACGACGGCGACGAGCCCGTCAGTGCTGGGGGCAGGCTGCGCGCTGCCTGTCGGCCGCCTTCTTCGCGGGGCGCTCTCGTGGTGGCCCCACTCCCGCACGCGGGGGCCTGGGCGGATCCGCTGCCCTGTGCGTGTCGCCTGTAATGGGGCGGTGGGGGGGCCACAAACAAGGGGGCGAATCACCGTGCACCTGTCGTGCCCCTTTTGCAGGCCTTGCTCCTTCCCAGCAAATGCGCTCGCGTGGTTGTGTGGTACCGTGCCGCGTGGTATGCGACTGGTGTGTGTCGTATCGCGCAACTGCCGAGGGTGCCCGACTCAGTCGGCACCGTGTTTGGGCGCTGGCGGCCGCGCCGTTTCGCCCTCTGCCCGCGCGTGCAAAACACGCAGACGCGCGGAGGCCAATCCACAAGAAACCTTCCACAAGAAACCCAACCCTGAGACCCCAGGACGTCCGTTGATCTTTGGCGTGGGAACGTCACGCCTTCCATCGCAAAACCATCGAAGCCTAAGACACCCAGGGCACCCTGGAGGCAAGCAGGGTGCTCCTTGGCATGGGTCTCCACTGTCAAAGGGGGCCGTGAGGTCTTGGCGACGTCCTGGCCACAGCCATGACATCCCCCCCTTGTCCTCTCCGACTCCAGCTCTCGGAACCGCCTTTCCGCCCGATGCCTCTGGCCAGACCGAGACCACTGGGAGGTCTCGAGGCCCCTCGGGGCGGGCGAAGCCGCCCGTGGCGACCTCGCTCCCGACGCCCGGGCGCCCAAGAGCCCGTGGAGGTCCCCAGAGATCTGCAGAGGTCTTCTTCCGGCCTTTTCTGGGTTTCTCGATGAGCGCGGGGGGTAACCCCCCCGCCGGGGGTCGGCCTCGCCTCGTCGTCGCGCCGCGACGGGGGTCGGCGTGCCTTCGGCGCGCGGTGGCCGCCCGCGACGTGGGTCGGTGTGGGGCTGTCGGCGGGGGCGACGCCTCCCCGACGCTTATTAAGAAGCTCGGAGTACGGGGGTCTCCAGAGATCTCCTGAAGCCTCCATGGCCCCCGGAGGCCCCCAAAAACGGCAAGGCCGTCGAGACGTCTAGAACAGTTTCTCCAGCACTCCTCCTCGCCCTCGTGCTTGCCTTAGGTCTGGCGTGCCCTCCTACAGGGGGTTGTTGGAGGAACAATCAGAAATATAAAAAACAATCTAAACAAACATTATCCCCAGACTATGGTTTGACCATTTTTGAATATTCCTCCTGTAGAGGAACAGGCCCGACTTAATGCTTGCCCCCTCGTGCACTGCTCGCTCTACGTAGCTCCCGCCCTTGCGCTGCGGGCGAGCGAGCGAGTGAGCGGAGCGAAGTAAGGATGACGCGGCGGCGCGCCTGCGAGCGTGCTCCGTAGATCAGGTAAGTCAGCCTGGCCACCTGGAGGCTTCCAATCGGAGATCACCCCTGAGATCCCAGCGTCAAGAGACGATCGAGACGGCTGGAATCTCCTCGGGTCAACATTTTCTGAGTCGGCGTTCCAACATTGGGCGGAAGGGGGGAGGGAGAGGGGGGTCTGGCTCCGGACCTCTGCTTCACGCGACTGTTTGCAACAGTGCGTCCCATGGAGGAGACTCATCCTGCTCGAAACAGGCGCTAAGAACAGCCAAGATCTACTCCACGATGGGGGGGGGGAGGGGGGGATGCGAGGGCCCGCGCCGATCGGCAAAACAATGCTTCAAAAAACGATCGCTTCAGCTGGGGACTCTGGAAGCCCGCTTCGAGCCCCAGGGCAGTGCGAAAACGACTCGGGATGCACAACTGTGGCCAGGGGGTCGAGAGTCCCCGCGGGCCCACGTCGCGAAGGCGGCATGACGTCGGACGAGGGGGTACAGTCGGGGCGCTGAAGAAGGAACCCTTTCGGTTTGGGAGGGGCTCCGTGCTCCCTACTTGCTTCGCAAATTTGGGGTTGAAGTTTACCTAATGGAAACATGGGTACAGTCGGGGCGCTGAAGAAGGAACCCTTTCGGTTGGGGAGGGGCTCCGTGTTCCTCACTTGCTTCACAGTTTGCCTTAGGTGTTCTTTAGATTTCTAATGGGAAATTGGAGGTTGAAGTTTTACTTAATGGAAGCCAGGGGCCTCGTTCCTTATTCAGGGTTCCTTACGTCAACGCCCCGACTGTAGAGAGGGAAGAAATTCAGCGCCACCGTGCATTATCCCGGGACCGCGCAGGATGCCCCGCGAAGAGCTGCCTGACAAGCACGGGTCAGGCAACCCATTGGGGGGGTCCAAGTGCACTCGAGGTTCGGCTGCAGAACGAAGCGCGAGGGTGCAAGGCATGGCTCGATGACAACCTTGCTCACGATGCTAAGGTTAAAGAGAACGTCAAGTCGAAACGGGTGCCCAAATAACACGAAACACGAACGGGTCTGCCCCAGGGTCTTGCGCTGCAAGACTCGCTGGCGTGCACTGACAGCCATCAGCGCGTCCAAAATCGCCCCAGAATGGGCCGAATAGGCAGTCGCGTGCCAGCGTGAACCTAAAATATGTGTTCTCCCCCTCTGGATGTAGAGCACGAATAGCGTGCACACATGAAAACGTGTTATAAAACGTGAAATAGAAGCTATGTGGTACGATACAAGTTGCGCAATCAACGCATGGGTTGAAGCCGATGCGGTGTAACGCATGATGTGGCATTTATATGTTCCTTTGTGAAATCCATCTGGTGCGAACTAACCGACGGAGGATTTCTGTTTCCTAACAGCTTTTGCTGATAGGTTTCTAGTGGTCTCAAAAGAAAGCATCTTGACGCCCCAGGGGGGTCTGGGCGGGATCCGGACAGATCTGGACAGCCCCAGGAATCTATAGAAATCCTTGGGAAATCTTGGGAATCCTTAGGAATCCATTCCCAGAACACCATTCCCAGGCCACGTTTTGAATGCCCGGAGCCAACTGTAGGCCACTTCGTGTTCTTCGTGTTCCCAGAACACCATTCCCAGACCACATTTTGAATGCCCGGAGCCAACTGTAGGCCACTTCGCGTTCTTCGTGTTCCCAGAACACCATTCCCAGACCACATTTTGAATGCCCGGAGCCAACTGTAGGCCACTTCGCGTTCTTCGTGTTCCCAGAACACCATTCCCAGGCCACGTTTTGAATGCCCGGAGCCAACTGTAAGCCACTTCGTGTTCCTCGTGTTCCCAGAACACCATTCCCAGACCACATTTTGAATGCCCGGAGCCAACTGTAAGGCACTTCGTGTTCTTCGTGTTCCCAGAACACCATTCCCAGGCAACATTTTGAATGCCCGGAGCCAACTGTAGGGCACTTCGTGTTCCTCGTGTTCCCAGAACACCATTCCCAGACCACATTTTGATTGCCTGGAGCCAACTGTGGGCCATTTCGTGATCTTCGTGTTCCCAGAGCACCAGTCCTGTGCTATATTTTGAATGCCCGAGCTGAGGCAGGCTGAGGCCGAGGCAGGCTGAGGCTGAGGCAGGCTGAGGCTGAGGCTGAGGCACGCCGAGGCAGGCTGAGACTGAGGCTGAGGCAGGCTGAGGCTGAGGCAGGCTGAGGCTGACGTAGGCTGAGGCCGAGGCAGGCTGAAGTTGAGGCTGAGGCAGGCTGAGGCTGAGGCAGGCTGAGACTGAGGCTGAGGCAGGCTGAGGCTGAGGCTGAGGCTGATGCAGGCTGAGGCTGAGAGGCTGACTCTGAGGCAGGCTGAGGCCGAGGCTGAGGCCGAGGCAGGCTGAGGCTGAGGCTGAAGCTGAGGTAAGCTGAGGCTGAGGCTGTGGCTGAGGCAAGCTGCGGCTGAGACAGGCTGAGGCTGAGGCTGAGGCTGATGCAGGCTGAGGCTGAGGCAGGCTGAGGATGAGGCTCAGGCCGAGGCAGGCTGAGGCTGAGGCCGAGGCAGGCTGAGGCTGAGGCCGAGGCAAGCCGAGGCAGGCTGAGGCTGAGGCTGAGGCTGATGCTTAGGCAGGCTGAGGCTGAGACAGGCTGAGGCTGAGGCTGAGGCAGGCTGAGGCTGAGGCAGGCTGAGGCTGAGGCCGAGGCAGGCTCAGAAGGCCGAAGCAGGCTGAGGCTGAGGCCAGCTGAGACTGAGGCGGAGGCAGGCTGAGGCTGAGGCTGAGGCTGATGCAGGCTGATGCTGAGAGGCTGACGCTGAGGTTGAGGCAGGCTGAGGCTGAGGCTGAGGCTGAGGCAGGCTGAGGATGAGACTGAGGCAAGCCGGGGCAGGCTGAGGCTGAGGCTGAAGCTGAGGCAGGCTGAGGCTGAGGCTGAGGCAGTGGCTGAGGCAAGCTGCGGCTGAGGCAGGCTGAGGCTGAGGCTGATGCAGGCTGAGGCTGAGGCAGGCTGAGGCTGAGGCTGAGGCAGGCTGAGGCTGAGGCCCAGGCTGATGCAGGCTGAGGCTGAGAGGCTGACGCTGAGGCTGAGGCTGTGGCTGAGGCTGAGGCCGAGGCAGGCTGTGGCTGAGGCTGAGGCAAGCCGAGGCAGGCTGAGGCTGAGGCTGGAGCAGAGGCAAGCTGAGGCTGAGGCTGAGGCTGTGGCTGTGGCTGAGGCAAGCTGCGGCTGAGGCAGGCTGAGGCTGAGGCTGATGCAGGCTGAGGCTGAGGCAGGCTGAGGCTGAGGCTGAGGCAGGCTGAGGCTGAGGCTGAGGCCGAGGCAGGCTGAGGCTGAGGCCGAGGCAGGGTGAGGCAGGCTGAGGCTGAGGCTGAGGCTGATGCTGAGGCAGGCTGAGGCTGAGACAGGCTGAGGCTGAGGCTGAGAAGGCTGAGGCTGAGGCAAGCTGAGGCTGAGGCCGAGGCAGGCGAATCCTTCGGAATCCTCAGGGTTCCCTAGGACTCCTTAGGAATCCCTAGGAATCCCTAGGAATCAGGATTTCTAAGGATTCCTAAGTTTTCCTATGGATTCCTAAGGATGCCTAAGGACGCCTTAGGAATCCCTAGGAATCCTTAGGATTCCATTGGATCCTAAGGCCGTTGCCACTGCAACTGTCCTTGCGACTGCGACTGCGACTGCGAGAACAGCAGAATTCTACAACTGGATTCTCACCTGAATCTTAAAGGGAATGCTTCCAGATATGCTAATACACATCGCTGTTAGGTTGCTTTGCCGGGATGATGTTGGTCCCCACCTTGTTTTCTCGGCGGTGAACTCGTCCTAAAACTTGCCCCTCCTCTTCCTCCTCCTCCTCCTCCTCCTCCTCCTCCTCTTTTTCCTCTTCCTCCTCCTGCCCCATCTCCCCTTCTTCTTATTATTCTCTTCCTCCTCCTCCTCCTCCTCCTCCTCCTGCTCCTCCTTCTCTTTCGCTCCTCCTCCTCGTTCTCCTCCCGCTATTCTTCGGTGTTCGCGGCGGGTGCCGCGGAAAAACACTATTAGTTACCCCCTATTGGTGGGACCCCCGTCCTTCAATGAGGCCGATGAAAAGATGCTTAGCTACCCCCTGTTGGTGGGGGGAGGTTTCTGCGCAGATTTCTTGGATCTGCGCTGGATGCCCGGATCTGCCAGATTCTTGGATCTGCCAGGGGCGGCGCCGGAGGCGCCGCAAGGGGGCCCCAGCGCGGATCCAAGAAATCCGCGCGGAGCGCCAAAAGTTTATCCTGATGGCAATTTTTGCTCCTTCAACTGTGGTGCAGACGCCAGCCAACCCACGAAGCGCAAACCAGGCGCCCACGGCTCGAAACACGGGAGCCGCCAGCAGCGCACAAGAGGTGGTGGCCACGAGGCGCCCCCAAGCACGCACCCGCCGAAGCCCCGGAACCGCCCGCCGGTGCAGAGGAGGAGGAGGAGGAGGAGGAGGAGGAGGAAGGAGGAGGAAGGAGGAGGAGGAGGAGAAGGTGGAGGAGGAGGAGGACGAGGAGGATGAGGAGGAGGAGGACGAGGAGGAGGAGGAGGAGGAGCAGGAGGAGGAGGAGGAGGAGGAGGAGGAGGAGGAGGAGGAGGAAGAGGACAAGGACGAGGAGGATGGAGGAGGAGGAGAAGGAGGAGGAGGAGGCGCAGGAGCAAGAGGCGGAGGAGCAGGAGGAGACCCGCAGGTGCACGAAACGCCCGCGGGCGGGCACCCGACGAGAGTCCAGACGGGCCACCCGGCGCTCGGGGAGCCCACGAGGCGCCCAACGGGCGGGCACCGACACCGAAGAATTCTCGTAGCAAAGGGTGCGCGCCGCCTTTCCAAACCATGTGTCAGCACACCCTTCGTTCGGTTCGTGGCCCCATAGGATGCTACGCCGAAGGCTTTTGCAGCACGGGCCGCTTGCCGCCGCCCAGACAATCTAAGCACTCCCCTCAAACAATTCGTGGCCCCATTAGAAGTTCCACCGAGGAGCGGAGATCCCAGGGCCGCCGGCCAGCGCACTCTGCTCCCAGGGCGGCGCCCCTAAGGTTAGGTCGGGCAGGTCTTCCTACAGGCGGATTTTGAATACAAGTAAGAACGTATGCAAACAATGCTCAAACATTGTCAGACATAGCGGGAAATCGTCACCAGACTATGTTCATACTATTCTTGAGTGTTCCTCCTGTAGAGGGACCTGCCCGGCTTAACCCTACGGGCGTGCATCGGGCGAGAACCTGGAACCGCCAGTCAGCTTCCTGGAATCAGGACCCTGTGCGCCTATAAAAACCGAGCCCGTCCCTTCTGAACCTCGTGGCTCTAGACTTGTCATCGTCCTTCTCCTGGCCCTCCTTCACCTGCCCCACGACATCAACAAACGCCCCCCCGACGAGCCTGTCGCAGTCACGATATTAGGCACCACTGCCCCCCCCCCCATCGGCTACCACTCTGCGACTACCCCCACTACTCGCTCCAGGAGCTCTGGAGACCTGCAGGGCGCGCGGGGAAGCTGAGGGCGCCAGCCGAAGAGCCATGCTCGGGCCCAACTCGTTCTCGTGCGCGCGCGCGTGACTGCTGGCGCACTTACTCGCAATGCACGTTAGTCGTTTGCGTGCACCCCTTCTCGCGACTACTCTCACACAACAGGCACCAGCGTGCGCGCAGGTGCGCATGCGCCGTCCTGCGCGCCATGGCCTCATGCTCCTGAATACGCTCTGTCCTGCTGCTGCCCCAATCGCCAAATTGCTGGAACGTCAGCTTCACTTGGTACAGTAGGGGCCCGACCACAAGAAACCTTCCACAAAAAAACCCAACCCTGAGACCCCAGCCAGGGCGTCCACTGACTTTGGGTGTGGGCACGTCACGCTTTGCACAACAAAACCATCGGAGCCCAAGAAACCCAGGGGAACCCAGGAGGCAAGCAGGGTGTTTTCTTGGCATGGGTCTCCACGGTATCGCAAGCGAGGCGTCGCCACTTGCCAGATCCCCCTGTGTCCTGCCACTTCGTGCTCATCGGGCAGCGCACGCCTCTTGGACCTTGCTCGGCTCCTCTGCGGGCCGCTCCCAACAGCAAGCAGTTAGCAGAATGAACCACATAATGCGATCTGCTTCAGCATACAATGAAGGCCAGTCCACAAGAAACCTTCCGCAAGAAACCTAACCCTGAGACCCGAACGTGTCCATTGTTTTTTGGTGAGGGAACCTCACGTTTCCATCGGAGGACCATCGAAACCCAAGAAACCCAGGGCACCATGTGTGCAAGCAAGGTGTTTCTTGGCATGCCCCCCCCCCACTGCACTATTACTCTGCTACGTGTAGTCAGGGACACCGACTGATACATCGGGTACGGGGTGACTGTACGCGCCAACTTGCCGGATGATCCAACTGCTGAGGCCCAAATGGTTTTTTTTTTTTTTCTTTTCAGCGAACACTCAGCAGCTTCTTTCCCACAGCGACACAGCACCGAATCCGCTTCCCCTCATGGGGGGGCTACGAGCGCACCCCAATATGAGCTGCTGCCATCCCCTGGCACTGCGCACGGACACGGCCTCGTACCGCACAAAAGCTGATTAGCGGCAAGGCTCGAAAATGGCGGGCCGGATAAACGTCACCACGAACCTGGAGGAGGAGGAGGAGAAGGAGGAGGCAAGAGGGAGGAGCGGTCAACGTGGTTTTCAAAATCGGCTGCATTGCGCAGCAGCTGGTGGACAAATACCGGCATAGAGGTGAAACAGCGCAGGAGGAGGGGGGTGAGGAGCCTAGGGAATCAAGCCCAAAACAAAGAGCACGCTCAAGCCAACCTGCAATAGGTGAGCCGACGCATGCACTCGCACCCTGGGACTAAATCGAACACTGCAGATCTATGCACCCCTGGCGGCCCAAATGGCCACGTCGATAAATCCACAACGGAGCAAGAGAGGAGCCCGGGGGAGGGGAGGCGAGGAGAAAAGACGCGCTCAAGGCAGCACTTCCCAAAACAAATAGACGAGCTGGGCTCAGCCTGAAGATTTTCAATATCATGCAAAGTCGCCCGATGGGCATGCACCTGGGGCATGCGGCTGGCAAGGAGCAGCGGGGCCAGAAGCGCCGCCGAGACTGCGGGCCGCGTTCGGAAGACCAGCCACGGGCAATTCAGGGAGAAGGAGGGGGCGAAAGCGGGGATCGAGGCGCGACTTCAGAATCGAAAGAGGGCTGGCAGGCAAGGGAAAAGGTGGAGGGCGCGGGATTCCCGCCGTCACCCGTCACGGTCCCGCAGCCCTCCGCACAGGCCGAGGGCCACTCAGGCACCAGCAGTGATGGCCAACAGCACGACGGCACCAGCCGCTGCCAGCCACCCTAGCTGGCGCCTTAGCGGACCTCGCGACCCACGACAGCAGCTTCGATGCGCCAAGCATTCTCGGCTGGGCCTCGGCAGTCCGCCAGCCAGCCCCTCCAAACAGGGTATGTGAAGCGCGATCGAGCACAGCAGGGCCTTCTGACCCGGCACCGGCGTGTGAGCGTGAGGTGAGGAATAAAACAGAAACCATTTATCCCATGGAGTGGGATAGAAGACGTTGCGCACTGCAACCGGTTCTGTTACCGAGCACTGGAAAAGAAGAAATCACCTCTACACCCGATCACCTCGTGCATCGCTCCGGCCATGTCTATTCAGCCTTACGTTGCACAGCAGAGGGGTGAGCACAGCATCACGAGCAGGGGCCTCGGCCACGCGGCCGGGACACAGGCCACCCGACGTCCGCACAACAGAACACATGTCGAAGGACTGGTGCGGTGCCTCATTGGGAGGTTCCGTGGCAAAGTATCGCCAGATAGGCCGGTACACCGTCAGAGGAAGGAGCGGGAAGAAGGGGGGAGGGGAGGGGAGGAGGACGAGGGGGGGGAGGGGAGGGAGCACTGACGTGCGCACACGCTTGCGGCCGCAGTCCGCCGTCGCCGATGCAACACACCTGGGGGCAAACACTGAGTGAACAGCCCGGGGGGCAAACATTCGCACTGCCCGAGTGCCGTGCGTGTCGCATCCCAGCGGAGGGAGGAGGGGAGGGAGAGGGAGGAAAGCGGAGGAGGGAGAGGGAGAGTGCCATCACACGCGCAAGCTGTGGTTAATAAATCCTCTGGTGCGCTCGTTGCGCACCTGCGCGCGTACGTGCCCTCATGGCTACAAGCCGAACTCCTCGTCCGCCCAGACGCTGTCCACCGCGCGGAGAGCCCCAGCGTGCCCCTGAGCCGCCTCTCTCACCGCCTGATCAAGTGCGCGACGTAGAACTTCGTGGTCGGAGAAAGCCGGCTGACGGCGGCACCGGCAATGCAGCCGATAGGCCGCAGCGAGCAACAGGGCCCGCCGGGTGAGGATCACGTCCGGGAGCTCGTGGGCGCCCGCGAGGAGGAAAAACCTCAGGCCGCGCTCCTCGAAGGTTGGCGCAGCGCGGAGCCGGAGTCGAAGCTGGCCATGGCGGTGTAGCATGAGGCAGCCCATGTAGTGGTCGACAGAATCCTGCCCCATGGAACAGCCGAACAGACAACGCCCATGGGCTTGGAAACGGCGGGCCGTGCACCAGCCATTGAACCACGTGCGAAGCACTGCGGCGACCACGCGAGGCGGCACCAGCCGGGCCAGACGCTGCAGCACTGCAGACCCGCGGATGGCTCGAAGCCGCGGATAGATCGGCAGCCGCCACCTGGCCAACTTCGCTCTGAGTCTCGTCTCGGGGTGGCTGCGCAACGTGCGGCACCGCGCTGCCCGAGCCGCTCGCTGCACGCCGTGGGCGAGGCGACGGGCTTGCCCGCGAGCGCGGGGGAGCGGGGCGTCAGCTCCCAAGTCGGCCTCCACAGTCTGGATGGCGATGCCTACGCGTTGGAACGTGGACACTGCCGCAGACAAGTTGCGGACGTAGGCACCTTGAAACCAGGAGCACCACCGGACATAGCGCCAGAAGAAATCCGCGTCGGCGATCGACCTGTCAAGGCGGCGAACTGCCGATGCCACGGCCAAGCCACCAGAAGCTGCAGCCTCCCGGTGAGCGACGCGAAAACGAGCGGCCAGCGAAACCTCGTTCATGTCCGCAAACTCTTGAGGCATGCCGTAATGCCGCCGTAGAGCTCGCAGGTCAGCGGGGAGAACCCAGTGGGCAGGACCAGGGACCGATCGACGGAGGGCTGCTGCCTCAGTGCGCTCCCAATCCTCCGGAAGGACCTCGAGCTGCAGGAGGAAGGTTAGGAGCGAGGCCACGTACACGTTGTACGCCACGGTGGTGTAATGCAGGCCAAGCCCAAGCTGCGCCCACAGGTCGGCGCGGCTGGTATACTTGTCTAGCGCCTTCTGCCAGCGCCGTGAGCGCCCGCCAGGCCCCAGTACAAAGCCCAGGTACTCTGCCCAATCCCTGACGCACGCGGTCCCCCACCCCGGGAATCGCTCCTCAAGCTGGCGCCGAAAGTTGTCCACCGAAGTGTCACCCAGGGGGACGAAGACGGTCTTCCCCAAGTTAAGCGACAGACCAGAGATGACGGCGAAGTCGGAAAACAAAGGGACAAAGCAGCGCGCCGACAGGAAGACGTCCCGCGAAACCAAGGCCAAGTCGTCCGCGTACGCCCTCAGCGTATCGCCCGGCAGCGAGCCCTGCAAGCGGCGGAGCAGTAGGTCGCCGCAGAGGGCGAATAGCACAGGTGACAATGGGCACCCTTGGCGGATCCCAGATCGGATGCTGAAGCCCTCGCGCAGCTCCCCGCCGGCGGAGATTTTGCAGCCGTTGCCGAAGTACAAATTGGACACGAAGAGCCGGAACGGCAGCGGGAGCTCCAGGAACTCCAGCACGTCTTCCATGAAGTCGTGCGCCAACGACGGGAACGCCGCCGCGCAGTCGAAGAAGACCGCGCCCGGCTGCTCGGCCTGTAAGCTGGCCGCCCTCATGTCGCTGTCAATTTCGACGACGTTCTGCAGCATGGACCTGCCGGGCAAGAAGCCCCGTTGAGCCGGCGATATGATCTTGTCGAGCAGCGGTTCCACCCGCAAGCGATAAGCATTAGCCATCAATCTGTTGTCCGTGTTCACCAGGGAAAGTGGGCGGACCTCTCCAGGAAGATGGTATCGGATACCGTTGGCCTCATGTGCCGTCTTTTTCGGGATAAAGACCATGCTGGCCGAGTTGAACGCCGTGTCGCCGCTGGCATCCAGCGGGAACGCCTCCAGCAGGGAGTCGCGGCCATGCTCCTCGGAAAGCTCGACGGCCGCATCGAACAGAGTGTCGACCGCTAGGGCCCCAAGGCGCCGCCATGCCAGATACGGCACTCCATCCGGACCAGGTGCAGAGGAGGTTGTCAACGACACTGCACGTCGAATGTCTGATCGGCGGAGTTGCCAGGCAGACGTGTCGCCGAGCATCTGGCGAGCAGCAGCGCGAAGGCCATTTGCGCGACCGGCATCCTCGCGGAACCACTCCCGCCGGCGAGTGCGATCCAAGGCACGAGCGGAAAATGTATCCCTCCAGTGCTCCTTGATGGCCGCGGCCATGCCGGGGCCGTCTGTGCGGAGGGCGCCGTCTGCACCTGCCACCGCCGACAGCGACGTCGAACGCCCAGGCGCAATGCGTTTGAACTGCAGCAACACCTGGGATCGACGCTGCCGCAGGACGTTGTCGGGGAGACCGTGCGCCTCATCGTGGAGGCGTTGCAGAGAAGACTGAACATCCGCCCTCGCAAGGCCAACGGCGTGTTCTCGAAGGCGAGACAGACACCGATGAGGAGCATGCTGAAGAAGATCATCTGAGAGAAAATCACGAAGCACAGGATACCTGGCACGAAGCGCGGGCACATCTGCAAGGCCGTGCCGTTCCAGCCGGCGTAGCACAGCCATCGTCATGCTCAGCGGCGACTCGCTCGCGGACATATTGTCCCCGGCAGCCCGTTCTTCGAGAAGGCGAGCCGATACCGTCCGCATGGCCACCTTGAGGCGGCGCAGGCGGATGAGCGGGCCAGCCTCTGGCGAGAGCTCCATCAGGGATCGGTACTCGTCCGCAACGTGCACGGGCCAGCGTTCGTCTTGGACGATCGCCTCAGGGATGGCCTTGTCCAGCGGTGCCCGGATGGGCTTCGAGCACCGGCCGAAGGCTAAAGGCCGATGGTGCGACAAGCTCGTCCAGGGTAGAGCGACAGAGAAAATCGATTTGTCCAACTGGTCGGCCACGGGCTGGTTGACGTACACCCGGTCGAGACGAGCGAACGAGACGGGCCCTGCATGGGTGGGCTCTGGTTGGTGCAACTCGTAAAGACTCGAAGGTGGCAGCGTGCGGCGCCAATGACCAGCCTCGGCCGCATCGCTGTCGCCGCTGTGCGCTCCCGACGACTTGTTCCAGCGATCAGCGTGGGAGACTACGAAGTTGAAGTCGCCTGCAAGAACGAACAAAGCAAGTTCTGGTCGAAGCAGCGGGGGCAATTTACGACAAAGGGTCTCTCGCTGCACACGGAGCGCGGCTGGGGGCTCCCCGGAGTTGCGGTGAAGAGCTCGAGCGACGCCCGTCGGAAAGTAGCACGCAGCGATATCCAGGGAGCCCTCCTTGCCGCAGAGCTTCAGGGCGACAAGGCGGCCGGCGTCGACCACAACCCATTCGGGCTCGCGGAGCCGGAACTTGTTCAAGAACGCGTCGCGAATGATGACACCGACCCCAGCTCGAGCAGCAGTGCCGGGCGACCACCACGAGGACGTCCCAGGCAGATTCGTGAAAGCCGCCTCCGCGCCCTCAGTGACATGCGCCTCGCTCAAGACAAGGAAATCACGACGTTGAAGAAGACGTTGTGCGAAGCGGCGCTTCGCAGCATGCCCGGCGGCCTTCGACATGAAGAATCCCTGCGAGTTCCAGGCAACTCCCTCGTAGTCCCCAGCATACGGGCCAGGCAGCCGCGGTAGCGTGCCAGGCGGCTGCGGAGGCAGGCGCCCGGCCGGAGATCCCTCCGAAGATGTAGAAGAGGTAGGTGGGGAAGCGCTGGATGGCGCACTCGCTCCGGGTGGAGCATCAGGCGGACGTGGAACGCGGCGATGGCGGACTCGCGGTGCCGGACGAGCAGGAGGTAGCGAAGCAGCCGCAGGAAGAGCATGCGGAAGAGCAGGAAGAAGAGCACGTGGATCCCCAGGGCGAGTAGAAGATGAAGAAGAAGAGGTCGAAATATGCAGGACCACTCGCCGGAACAAGAAATCCACATAGACGACTGGATGCACACCGCCAGGATGGCGAATTGAGGCCGCGGAGGCCTCCGTGGTCAGGCTGCGCCGTCGGCGCTTGGGGGGGCGGCCTGCCGGCGCGCCCCCCTCCGGCCGTTTTTTGCCTGCTCTGCGAGGGAGGCATCGTCGGACACCGTCAGGCTGACCATCTCGGAGCCCAGCTGGAAGGCCTTGTCGTGGAGGGCATCGCGAACCTTCCCCAGCTTTTCCGTGGAGGTCAAATGCAAGCGAAGACGTCCGCCCGCTCCAGAGGAAGCCGGGGCTGCCCCAGAGTACCAGAATCCAGCTGTTGCACGAACCACGTCGCAATGGCTGCAGTCCAGGGATCGGATCGATGCGCGATCAATCTACTGCATTGCCTGGTGATGCCCTAGGTCCCCGAAAAGATGGCTAAGCACTGAACGATACAACGCTCAGGTCATCAGATCTAAACCGCCCTGGGGGCAAGGGTGGACAGCGGCTGCGTCCGAACCTCTTCCGGATCTCCCCGAGCCTGCAAGTCTGTTGCTGATGGGCATCGCTCCCCCTCTTGGCTCTCCGCCCTACAAGTCCGAGCATCACAGACCCCGCCCAGTTTTTCTACAAGATCGAATCACCAATGGGATGTTTGCGCCGAGGCACGCTGGCAGCTAGGACCGCAAGTGGACCATGACCAGCACTACTATGCAGCAGCACAGCGCGTGCCACACGTCTCCTCCTCGGCAACGTGGTGCAGCGGACACGCGGCTCTCGAGCGCCCGCATCGGGTAAGGCGTGTGGGCTCCACCCCCTTCCCACGCGAGAGCCACACAACGTGCACGCCCCGTCTCTCCAACCTTGCAACTCCTGAACTGGGGACCCACGCCAGCAGTGGCAAGACTAAATGCAAGGTTCAGTTTGCCTTACTCTCGTTCAACAGCCGTGGCCGAGGTGATGACTCGAGCGCGACTCTGACTCGCGCAAACGAGACATATGTGCCACCGTCGTTGCAACGTGCACGGCGCGTCTCTCCTGCTTAGCAAAACTCTGCCAAGTTTGACGCGAGAGCGCCAGCGATGCGCCTACGACCCCAAACACGTAGCGCACACCATGTCTATCAGCTGCTGCCAACGGGACAGCGGTCTGCACCCATCTCGAATTTAGCTTGCTACTCGTGTTTTACCTGGGCGGGTGGAAGTACAGTCAGCCCGTATAGTAAGGATGCGCAGTAAGGATGCAAAGGCCTTGGAAGGCCATGCCGACACTTTGCGAGCGGGGCGTGGCCAGCGGACGCGCCAAGGATGGGCCGCTAAGGGGCAGGGATGCAAGGGCAACCTTGGGAAAGTTGCCTATCCTTAACATGCGGTTTTACTGAAAGACAGACAACTTGTGGATTTCCCGGGGGCGCGCAAAGATGGATTAGCGATCCATGGATTTGGCGCGCGGTCGCCAAATCCAAGGATCGGGGGAGGTGTCTCTCCCCAGAGCGCGGCAGGCACAAATCTCAGGATTCCTCATATTTTTATTTTTTGTCATTTTAGTTTCCCCCCCCCTTCCCATATTTTCCCGTATTTTCGAGGGAATCGACAATTCATGGTGTCTGTGTGCTTTTTCCCTCCTGAAAGATGCCCGATGGGGCGAGATCTTCACACGGCCCACGTGCTGCCTGCCCGCCGCCATGTCTGCAGCCGAAATAGCCAGGCAGAACCCCGGGGCAGTTCCCGATCGGCCCCCAGGGCGCCCCCGGGAGGCCCCTGGGAACACCCCGGGCGGCGCCCAAAGCGGCCCAGGCGGCTCAAGCCCACGCCGTCCCGTCCCTGCCTGGGTGGCAGGAGGCAGGGAGAACACCGCGGGGAGGGAGCGAGGACGGGGGAGCGACAGCACGCAGATGAGTCGGAGGACGCCAGTTTTAGGTCGGGCCTGTCCCCCATACAAGGGGATTTCTGACGAAACATCAAAAATACTCCGGAAATATCCCAAAATAGTCCAACAATGATTTCAAAAATCGCCCCCAGACTATATTTGCACTATTTCTGGATATTCATCCTGTAGAGGGACAGGCCCGAGCCAACGCCAACTACGAGCCGCCCCGCCCACCCTGGCTGGGCCGATCCTGGGCCCCAATGAGCCGGCGCGCACGCTCCCCCGGGACAAGCTGGAGAGGCAACGCGGGGGCCAGCCAAGAGCAGTGGGGGGGACAGCCGGCACCCCCCGAAGCGAGTGGGCCGGGAGGGGGCGGCGAGGGCGGGGGGAGGGGTGGGGAAGCCACGCACGCGAGGGGCTGGCCGTTTTCAGACCCAGCACTTCCTTCAACTTCGGCCCGGTATTATCCTCCTCCTCCTCCTCCTCCTCCTCCTCCTCCTCCTCTTCCTGCTCCTCCTCCTGCTCCTCCTCCTCCTCCTGCTGCTGCTCCTCCTCTTGCTCCTCCTGCTCCTCCGGCTCCTCCTGCTCCTGCTCCTGCTCCTGCTCCTGCTCCTGCTCCTGCTCCTCCTCCTCCTCCTCCTCCTCCTCCTCCCCTGTCTCCTCCTCCTCCTCCTCCTCCTCCTCCTCCTCCTCCTCCTCCTCCTCCTCCTCCTCCTCCTCCATGGCGATCGGGAACGGACCCGGGGGGGACGAGCGGAAAACCGCGCCCAGGGGAAGAAAGAGACCAGCCCGTCGGAGGCCCGAGGAGGCAGGAGACGGGCCCCGGGGGGCGCATGCGCCAGAAGGGAGCCCTAGATTTGCGTTGCTCCCCTCGTACTTACGGACCACATCCCAGAAGTCATTTCGAGCACCCGGAAAAGTGTCGAAACAGTGTCGAGACAGTGTCGGACGAGTGTCTCCCAGGGCCCGACGCGTGAAAACCCCCGAGTTTCAATACTTTCTTGGTGCTCGAAATTTCTTCCTGGTGGTGAAGGCGAAAGTTGGTAGGAGCATCAGAGACATAGATCGGAAGAGGGCCAGCGGAGGCAACGGCGGCCCTTCCCGGTGTTCTTCTCCCTCTTCGAGGCTCCCGCATGCTCCGCGTCGGCGCTGCTAGAGCCGCCTCGAAAAACTGGTCAGCATGGGCCACGAGCGGGGTCTGGGCTCCCTACAGCCTACAGGCGTATCTTGAACGAAAAAATCAAATATAGAAAACAAACACATCCTCCAACATAGCAAAACAAGTACAGAGAACATCGTCTCCATACGCTTTGTTGACTACTTTCGGATATTTCTCCTGTAGGGGGACGTGCCCGACGTAAGTCCGGGCACAAATCGTCACCAAATCTGGGCCGGGCGGGAGGGCCACCGCGGTCGCGAGGTGGCCCTCCTCCGAGGACGGGGGGCCGCGGGGGGCGTGATTCTGCTCTCCTGCGGCGGGCTCCGGTCGGCGGCGACGATAGGGGCGAGTAGCCCAGGGGCGGGCACTACACGCATTCGCCCGGGAGCCTTGTCTAAGACATAGATCATCGGCACCCCTGGATACATGTATTGCTCCTCCCTGGGCTCTTCGCCCCCATCGTCGCCTCCGATCTGGCCGAAGCAGCGGGGAAGGCGGGGCCGGAGGGGCGGCGGTCTCCACGGTGAACTCCCTTCTGCCCCCAGCCAGCCTGCCAGGGCCGCATGGCACGGGCAGGGGGGGCTGGAGACTGGATGGGCCTGCCTCCAGAGATGACGAGCCGATCTTCCACCATCACTACTATAGGTAGGAGAGGGCGGAGGAGGAGGAGGAGAAGGAGGAGGAGGAAGAGGAGGAGGAGGAGCAGGAGGAGGGGGAGGAGGAGGAGGAGACAGGGGAGGGGGAGGGGGAGGAGAAGGAGGAGGAGGAGGAGGAGGAGGAGGAGGAGGAAAGGGGGGAAGAGGAGGCGGGCTCCCACCTGAAGGTGAACTCCCAGAGCAGCACCTAGAGGCCTGGCGGCCTTGTCATCGCGCGAAGGCTCGAGCTTTCGCATGTGGGCACGCTTCTTACAGCAGTCCTGCCAAATTCACCGGGCTGGCCATGAACCATGGGTGGAATTCCTCAACATGATACTGGCCACGCGCACAAGGGGTGGAGGGAGGGGCGAGGGCTTCTTAGAAGGAGGCTGTTTCTTAGAAGGCGCCTGCCTTACATCTATAGATAAGGTCGGCACTCGGCGGTGGACAAACCTCCCTTTCATAAAGCTCCCCTTGATGAAAACGGCCTCGGACCGACACCGACGGACCTGGACCCGCAAAAATGATGGCCGTGACGCCCTCTCGCAAACAAAAAACGGCCAATTCCTCAATCGACGTGTCAGGGTAGGAGGTCTATCCACCTCCGAGGCACCTTCTACTAAGAACCAGGGGTGCTTCTAAGAAGCCCTTCCCCCCCCGCCCCCCTCTGCGCGTGGCTGATACACGACGGCCAAGAATAAGACCACAGAGGAGCGGCAGGAAAGCATCGACCAGACGAGGGCGGATACGTCACGAGCGTCGAGGAGAGCGGCCGCGCCCCTCATGCAGCTGGCAGTGCTCGCATCGAGGTGCTGCCGAACAGCGGCCGGAGCGACCAGCTGCATCGAAAAGGATATCAACGATGGTGACAACATCGTACTCTGGTTTGCCGTGCTGAACACGGTCACGGGCATCGCTGTGGCAGATCCCACACTCAGGTACCACGAGGCGAAAACCGAATACACCTACAAGATGAAACTGGCTACACTCCGGGCGAAGAAACGGGAGCTCGCGAGGATCAGCAAGAAGGCGAAAGGCGAAGGATATTGAGCAGAAGCAGGCAACAGTTCTCGCCAAGCCCGAAGCCAATGGCAAGCAACTCTAGAGATAAGCATACAGCAAGAGCGGTGGGAGTGCAGAACAAGGTGACAGACAAGCTCTACGGCGACACCTGACGGTACAAGCACTAGATCCAAGGGTTCCGACGAGCAAGCGAATTTACCACCGAGCAGGTGATCAGAAGGGAGAAGATCACCACGTGAGAGCAGCGCAGCATCAATATGTTTAGTTTTCGAAGTTTGTGTTCTGCCCATGTCTCACACTTCAATTCTTTTCCACGCGTCGATGGGTGGGGGAGATACGCGGCGCATCTGTTTGTATGCAGAGCTGCGCAGTGAGAGGATACCACCTGCTGCATCAAACAAGTGCGGACCCCGATAAAGAACATCGACGCACCCCGACCCTCTCCACGCGCAGATCCACTCATCATCAAGCGGCATGGTCAGACTTACTCATATCCGCGCTTGCTCGCGCGCAGACTGATAACGCAGTGTCGGCGCGCTGGCACGCGCGAACTGAACGCTGAGGTCTGGCACGGCATCTGAACTTTCGGGCGGCATCCGACGGGGCGACACATGTGGCTGCGAGGAAATCCCAAGCGAAACCGTCACTTGCTGCCCGCATGCATCGGGTCTACAATCATGGTATGAAGGATGCCCCAAGCGAAATCACCAGTCTCCGGTGGCTGGAAATGGAACCGGAGAATTTTTCCGAGGACGTCCTAAGCGAACTCACCATTCTCCAGTTGCCAGCGACAGTATCTGGTTGCTCCGAAAAGCGACTGGGAAGTATTGGGCGGAATCGCGATTCTTCGGTCCTCACCCCATTGGGCGATTATAACATTAAAGGCGAGGATGGAGGAACTGGAGAATCGGGATGCCGCACAATACTTCCCCAAAAAACAATATCTGGTCGCCTTCTTGAGCGACTGGAGAATCCCTGCGCCGCTCTCTGCAACATTGTACCCGGGCCCCGGGGCCTAACAAGGTCATCGTCGCACATCTTGCGCGACCTCTCCGTTCCGCCTCTTTGAATCCAACAAGCTTTAGAGAAGAACCGCAGTCCGCACAGCGTTCTCCGTAAACGTTGCGGCCCAGACCCTAGGGCCCTTGAGTCACTGCTGCGCGCTGTGAACACATCCCTGATGTTACTCTCTTTCGTGCCCATTCCCATTACCATCAAGGACTTCGAGGGCTTTGGTAAGTCCATCGGAAGAGGACGGGGAGGAGGAGGAGTGAAAAGAAGACCTACCCATCCTCTCTTCTCCCCCGAGGAGGAGGAGGAGGAGGA
>CAUYUJ010021627.1:613408-637688 GCA_963575745.1 Prorocentrum cordatum
CCATGTGCAGCATGTTTCGATTGAATCGATCGGGACGATCCGCGATGGTCCCAGGGCCCAAAAGCCGCGCGGAATACATGTTATATATATATATACATACATGCATGCATGCATGCATACATACATCCATCCATTCCATTCCATTCCATTCCATACATGCGTACACACATACACACATACGTACATACATACATGCAGACCCGCATACCCGCATACCTGCATACATGCATACATACACATAGCACATACATTGCATACATTACACTAGAACCATCGCGCGCGGTTCGCGCGCGCTAAATTTCTAGGTAGGCTTGATAGGCTTCAACCGACGGCCCCCGGCAATGTTCGCATCCGATCCACCCGAGTCGGCACACCGCTGACACGGGTCCTGGCCCACAAGAAGATCCACCTACGGCCCCAAAGAGAAGGTTCGCATTGCATCTTGGATGCCTCTCGCCGGCGCATTAGAACCAAGTTATGAGCCTCTTGGGGGCCTCCTGGGTGCGTCTTGGGGTGCTTTGGGGGGCCTCTTGGGGCCTCTGGGGGGCCTATCGGCGCCTCCTCGGGGCTCTTGGGACCGAAAGCTCGGAAATCGAAAGTGGCTGTCTTCTTCTGGGACCCCTCTCGGGCGCTTCTTGGGCTTCTCTTGGGCCGTCTTGGGGGCCGATTGGGCCGTCCTGCGTTCTTGGGCTTCTCGTAGGCCGTCTTCTTGGAGATTTCTTGGGGGCCTCCGAGGCCGTTTTGGGGGGCCTCTTGGGCCGTCTTGGACGCGGTGACAGCCCAAGAGGCGAGCATGCGAAAAATATACATTTGCCCATAGGAATGGAAGTTTAGTTTCTTGGGGCTCTCTTGGGGTGCCTCTTGGGGTGTTTTGGGGGGCCTGCTTGGGGCGTATCGGCGCCTCCTGGGATCTCTTGGGGCCGAAAGCTCGGAATTCGAGAGTGGCTTTCTTTCTCTGGGACTCCTCTCCGGCGCGTCTTGGGGCTCTCTTGGGCCGTCTTGGGGGCCCATTGGGCCGTCCTGGGCTTCTCGTGGCCCGTCTTGGAGCTCTTTTGGGGGCCTCCTAGGCCGTCTTGGGAACCTCTTGGGCCGTCTTGGACGCGATGACAGCCCAACAGGCGAACATACGAAAAATATACGTTTTCCCACAGGAATGGGACGATTTTTGCTTCTTGGAGCTCTCTTGGGGTGCCTCTTGGAGCATCTTGGGGTGCTTTTGGGAGCCTTCCGGGCGCTTCTTGGGGGCTTCTCGGCGCCTCCTGGAGCCACTTGGGGTCGAAAGCTTGGAACTCGATGGTGGCTTTCCTCCTCTGCGGCCCTCTCGGGCCCGTCTTGGGGACTCTCTTGGGCCGTCTTGGGCCCTTCGTGGGCCGTCCTGGAGCTTTCTGGGGCTGTATTGGGGCCCTCTGGGGCGCGTCCTGGGCCGTATTGGGGCGGTCTTAGGAGCTTCTGAGGTCGTCAAGCACGGACCGACAGCGAAAACAAGCAATATGTTAAAAATATACGCTTTACGAAAGGAATGGCGCTATTTTGGCCCCTTGGGGCTCTCTTAGGGGCCCTATTGGGGGTCGCTTGGGGCGTCTTGGGGGCTTCTGAAGCCGCCTTGGAGGCCATGTTGGGCGTCTGGGAGCGACCTTCGGGCGCCCGGGGTCTGCTCTGGAGCCTCTTGGGGCCTCCTTGGCGCCTTCCGGCGGCCTTCTGTGAGGCCCCGGGGCTCCCCGAGGGCCCCGGAGTCCGCATTTCTGGTAGCGGCGCCAGCCCCGCGCGCCCGGACCCGGTGCGCCGTTATATGTATATACGTTACATGGAGACACATACATACACATACCGATATACATACAAACATACATGCATACAAACGAGCATACACACATACATACATACCTACATACATACCTACATACCTACCTACCTACCTACCTACATACATACATACATACATAAATACATGCTTACACAGATACATACATACATACATACATGCATACATACATACATATATACATGCCTGCCTGCCTGCCTGCCTGCCTGCCTGCCTACCTACCTACCTACCTACCTACATACATCTATGCTTGGCGGATTCCTGGGCGCCAGCCTTGCAGATTCACAGCACTTTTGCTACAGACAGACCATGCTGATAATCTGTGTGATTGCGGCCCAGAGCCGCTCGCATCTAGATGCCATAGCCTCGCACGGGTATTCACCGCGAGGCAATCACAACTCCAGTGCAAGTGTAGAAAGGCTCTAACAGTAGGGTGGGGCGAAGGGAACCGAGGGAGGGAAGCTTGAGCATTGATGCAACAACGGTCGCAACGGCGCCCTCTCATCCTGACTCGCAGAGAACACCAGGCACGCCAGAGCAATCTATGCTTGGCGGACTCCTGGGCGCCAGCCTTGCAGATGCACAGCACTTTTGCTACAGACAGACCATGCTGATAATCTGTGTGATTGCGGCCCAGAGCCGCTCGCATCTAGATGCCATAGCCTCGCACGGGTATTCACCGCGAGGCAATCACAACTCCGAACTAGAGCGCAAACACTGACACTTTGCGAAACTCTCACACTGGCCGTCAGGCCACATATCTAGTTAAAGTACAGAAAGCTTTATTTCGCAACGCTTGCTTGTAGGCTCTACTAAGCTCTACACGTAGCCCTCTGGGATATGGTTCGGCGATGTGGGTAAGAAATCGCCCGGAACTGTCTTTTCCTTCAAGCACCCTGTGCGGGCACTTTGTAAAACCGCAAACGCCGCGGCCTCGACAGCGGGCCCCTTTGAGCCCGGCAAGGTCGAGATGACAAAATCGAAGGCGAGTTCGTTTACGCCACGGGGTTCCGAAAGCGCAAAAATCGACATCAAGATCGAGAACGTTACTGGAACGGGCAAGCGCTTGGGCCCCTGGGAGACTCCAAAGCCAGGAGGTTGAAGGATTCTCGATAACTACAGGGACTCTAAGGGATCTGCACAGGGAAAAGAAGCTAAAGCTGAAGCGGGCTAGACGATTACCACGGGCAACCTTCAGACAGTCGGCGGGATTCAGGTGCGGGGGTCCGAGGGGGTGCTGAGCGTCTCGAAGCGGCGGGGGTCCATTCGGCCGATTACGAGCCCGCGACATTGATTGGCACGGAGTAGCTATCCACACCCCTAGGAGCATTCTGCTGCGTACCCAACCCCTGATCAGCTTCTGAATTCTACCAGACAAAACATCGGCAGCGGCGTCATGAACAATGTCGAGCTCGAAGCAGGCGGTCCCCCTCAGGACTAACCGAAGCGACCGAGAAAGGTTGCCGCTCCCACTGAAGACTTCTAACATGACTTGCTGCCCAGATTCGTTCACAAAACGAGCTAGGTCGCGCAGAGGACGGCGCCAATCGTATCGAGGCTTCGCTTCGCGGTGCCTTGAATGTGGTGTGGGAGCATGTTCAACTGTTCTTGAATCCGTCCTCCTTTGGCGTACCGCCTCACGGCCTGATCTGTGGCCCAACGACCTCTCTTTTTCACCTCGTCCTGGGTGTGGACCCGGACCAGCAGCTCGTGGCTCGCTCCTCCGTGCCTGAGCTGGTGAAGGGTCAGTGGCAGCAACGGCTGAAGACCACTGTCCCTGGCTGCGGCGGCGAACTTGGCGTTCCACTCGCTGTGCGTTACGGGGAAGAGAGGGCTGTTCTTGGGACGCTCGCGCAGCAGCTTTTGGAAAAGACCGGGCAGCCAAGGAAAGGCGGGGCTGTCTACCAGCAGCGAGTCGTCGTACACCCCCGTCTTGCTGGACACCCCGGCTTCCCTTGGATGAAGCGTCGCGCTCCAGGTCCCGCGTGGGCCTCCATGAAGCACCGACGGGGGCACCAGGCTGTTGGTAGTCAGGGAGAGCGCTTCCGAAGGCCTCAGGTACAGGGCGAAGGCCACGGCCGTGAGCTCCGCAAGCACTCGCTGTCCGGCCTGGATGAGCTGGCGGATGACAAGGCAGCAGGCAGCCCACGGCAGCGGGAGCCTCGACCGAGGTGGAGCCAGCTTGCGCCATCCTCGCGCAGCTCGGGTCGCACGCGGCAGACTGCTGCACTTCAAGCCCAGGTGGCGGCCCTCGAAGGCCAGCGACGCAAACAGCTTCCACGCGTCCGTGCTCTCGCCCCCCTCCAAGAACTGCTCGTGGAAGTAGATCACCAGGGTCTCGTCCAGTTGCTCCTCGGTCACCGTCACCAAGCGCGAGTGCTCCGCCCAGAGGTAAAAGTCGTGAGCTCTCCTCTGGTAGTCCCGGCGGGTGGCGGCAGACACCGACTCCTGCTCCAGAAACGAGTGACCCGCTCCGGGCCTCGGGACGATGTCCCGGCTGTAGCCCTGGCGGCGCTGCAGGCGCCTGGCGGCTCGGCGGTCGCTTTCCACGCGAGCTCGGACACGGAGGCTCGTCGCCGAGGCTGAGGCCGGGCGGCGGCGAGTCGAGGCCGCGGCCAAGCTGGCCCCTGGTCCGCCCCGACCTCTCGGCAAGCCGCCCCCCACCTGAACAGGGGCTGCTGCGCCTGGCATCTCCAGCGGCTGCGCGATCCGCCTCAGCTGCAAGGCCAGGTCGATTACGCGAGGCTGCGTCCGCACTGTTGTGCTCGGAAGGCACCCAGCGCCAGACAACGCCACAGCCACTGCACAGAGCCAACGCTGCCACCTGACGGCATACTCGCTGAAGTGGCGCCGATGAGGACCGACCCTTGAGCAAAGCCAGCAACGGGGCCATAGAGTCATTTAGGATGACATGAGTGTGTCTGAAATTCCGAGAGCTCCGAAGAAGATGCTTTAGACAGCTGACCAGAGCCCTGCCTTCCAAGATGACCTGGGGCTCCTCGCGCCCCCAAGGCTTCGAAAGGACACGCTTCCAGACACCACCCCAGACCTCCTTCGAGACGCTCCTGAACTTGGCCTCCGGAGGCTTCGGGAAGACCTTGATGGGCTCCTCGAACAACAGGCCGTGCGAGGCCTTCAGGACATGGTGGGGCTCGCCGAACCCCGCGCTCGTCTTGGTCTCCTCGGTCTCATCCTCCCACATGCCGATGTCGAAGGCTCGGGGAGGCATCGACTTCTCGTTGTCTCGCCCAAACCTCCATCGCTCGTTGAAGGACGACAACTCGACGACCTGATCGTGTGTGAAATCCTTCTCAGTGATTCCAACCCCGCACCATGAGGCATCAACGCAAGAAACCACCTTTGAGAGAGGCCTGCCTGCGTTTCTAAAGCATAGGACCAACAAGGACTTACACCACCGTAGCTCACGTCGAACGGATCCCCAGAGGCGTAAAGACCTATGACCTGCTACGCGGATGAACGAGTACACGGCACTCAGAGCGCTCAGAAGCTCCCGCCTGATGAGGCCCCGAGAGGTATAGTGCGATATGACCCTCCGGAGCGTGTCCCCAGCACAGCGGTCCTGCCTCAAGATCTCCTGGATGCCAATACGCAACCTCCAGCGTAGACGACGATTCAACCCGATGACCGCATCATTCGAGCCAAACTCCCAGCCCAAAGTCTGACCACCTACCCCCTCCTCGACCTCGTGCGTAGGCAACCCGACTCGATTCAGTTCGCGGCCCACGGCCCTGGCGATGTCGCCTGCACGCTCCACAGACCGTGACAATGAGACGAAGTTGTCAACGTGCTCAGTGTGTATGAAATCGTTGCTCAAACTCGGGGCTGGCCTGCGATCAACAAGGAGGTTATGCGTACCGATGTCTGGGACAAGGGAGCTGATGTGCTCATTCAAGGTCTGACAGATCCAAAGACTCACGCTCCAACCCATGGGCGGGCAACGAAAGCATGGGACCACCTTTTGCGAGGGAAGCACAGGAATACCCTCGCCAACATGAGAGAGACTGAAGTCGCCTGCTCTGACGGGCGGGAGGCCGAAGTATTTTTGCAGCCATGGAGGCAACATGATGTTGTAGAAGGCATCGGCGATGTCCACGCCGGCCACGGCGATGGGGTCATCCCCGTCTACGGCGATCTGGCTGAAAGCTCCGCCGGAGGCCAACTCAACCTTGTCGGCCTCGGCGAAGCGCAATGACGAGTAGCGGCCATCTAGGATCATCCGTAGATCGCCATTTTTCTTGTGAACGAAAAAGAGCCCGACCGAGCACTCGCAGTCCAGCTGGCAACTCACCAAGTTAGAGTCCACCAGCCGCTGAAGCACCCGCTGATACAACTTAGGGTTACGAAGGTTGGGATCAACGTATAGCCGACGCGGTCCCTCAGTATGGATACGGTCCAACCCCTGTTCTCGAGGTAACAACAAATCTTGTAAACGGTCAGCGATCGTCCGGCCCACATCCCCAGCCAAGTGCTCTAACGTCTGCGGAGAGGTCGTAGCGGCAGGCAGGGAAATGCGGTCGACGTTGTCGAAGCCAACCGGGGCGATGGCCACGGCCTCCCCGTGGTGCGCCTGGGACACCCGAAGCTCCGCAAGGGCTCCTGGGCCGTCGAGATCCAGCGGAGGCTCTCCGAAGCGTCGAACCGCATCTTCCAGCTCCCGGTGCACCTCGACATGGACAGCAAGCAGCGGATCTCCAGCGGCACGACGCGGAAGGTCGTCATGTCCACTACCACCTAGGTACATGTCGTTGAGAGTCACGACTATCTCATTCACCATGTCAAGCCTATGATGGCGGCGGTGTGCCCGCCGAGCTGCTGTCCGAGAATGGGTCTTCGTGCTCTGAAGCTCGATGGAGGAAGAAACGGGATCAGGGCGAAGAGGAATCGGGAAGACATCGCGCTGGCGGCCATCCCGGCGAGAAGAGTAGCGGCCCCCACGTACATCGCTGACTCCAGGCGGGGAAACTGGATCCGCCCTCTGATGCATCTCGGGCGGGGCGAGGGGCATCCCGTCCGAGGTCGCCCTCATTGCCCCGAGAGGGCGCGGCGCTCCTCACGCGCTTTACGCAGCGACTTGAGGATGCCCGCGTCCCTCTCGACCATGGCGGACACGTGGTGAAGGAGGTCAGGACACACCATCATCCTCCTGTCCTCCTTCGATGTCCCAGTGAAGGCGGAGGCCTCGTCTAGGAACGCGAACTTGGCGAAGCCACGGCCGCGGCCGCGTCCCTTCTTGTTCTTGTCCTCCGAGGCCTGTGGGGCCGCATGTAGTGAGCCCTCCGCATCCATTGCGTACGCGTATTCGTGCAGCTGCGCCTGTCGCATAGCCACCTCGACGCCAACGAGGTCGGGGAGATTCACCTGATCCCAGCAGGCCAAGAATTCGATCATCCTCATGATGCTCTCGTAGTGGGCCACCCCGTAGTCATCGTTCGTCAAGTGGCACTGACTCTTGAACTGCGTGAAATGCTCCAGCGGGCCCCCGCGGCGTCTGTCGATGAAGACGAAGCACCACGCTGCCGAGCGGGGGCCCTCCAGGGGCCAGCCTGGGAGTGGAGTCTGCTCGAACTTGGCGACAGCGTCTCGAAACTGAATCCGAGGGCGATGGCCATCTGACTGCAGCGCGATCCCCAGGAGCCGGGCGTCCAGTCCAGCCTCAGCGCCAGCATAGAGCGACAGGTTGAGCGACACCCGCCGGATGCCAATCCAGCCTTTGTCGGTCCTCATGATCCCGACGTCGCCTCCGAGACGCTCCGTCCCATTCAGGGCCACAACCGCCCCGCGGTCTCCCGCGGCCGTCGTCTCCGTCATCACCCACTCCGGAGCAGCAGGAGCAGCGAAAGGACCAGGGCCCCCGACCGCCACAGGGGCCGCCGCTGCCTGCCCAGGCGCTCCAGCACCCACAGGTTGAGCAGCGGCCGCACCACCAGCAGCGATCCCGAGACCAGGTCCCCGCGCGGGCCCCACGCCCACCAGGGCGGCCGCGCCTTCAGCGTTGCCTCCAGCAGCGCCACCGCCGGCTCCGACCAGCTGCTGCCCAGCTCCCTCGCCACGCAGCCCGAAGTCGAAAGCCCGCAGCGCTCCTCCCGCAGGCAACACAGCAGCGCGGCCCCCAGCGGTCTCCCGAGCCAGGTACGTTTCGTCGGCCACCTGGATCACCGCCGCCATGATTGCGGTCTCCTCATTCACCGTCAAGCGTCGCCTGAACCCGTATAGCAGCCCTGCGTCCAGGCCCCCGCGGTCACGACGAGTGTCCACAAACCGAACGCCCAGGATGTCAGCGCTGTCCCTGCTATAATCTTCTTCGTAGACATCGTGATCAGGTGTGCTGCTGATCAACAGCAGACGAATCTGAGGCCCAGTTGGCGGATCCTCTACTTGCCCCCAGATCCGACGCTGATGCCATCGCCGCTCGCCGGCGTACAGCACCCACGCCCACGGGCGGACGTCCGCCGGCGGGGCGACCATAGCCTATGGCGGCAGGAGGCTGTCGGACTCGTAGTCGACACGAGCACACGTTCCTCAGGCAAGAGTATCCCAGGACCACTGCGGCCTGTCCCAAAGCGATCAGCGCGTGGAGCCACAGGGCCACGAACTCCCCCAGCCAGCCGCTTGACCCCGAAGAGCTCTCGGTCGACCCCGCCGCTGGATCCTCACTTGGAGCAGCGACGCCAGGAGGCCCAGGGTCGTCAGCACTCTCCACCACAGGTGGCGGCTCAGGAGGTGTCGAGCTCGGACCTCCGCCGGCGTTCCCGCCGGCCTGCAAGGAACTCACGCCCGTTGGACACTGCAGAAGCGGGCAGCTGGGGCAGTGTAGAGTCGGGCACGGCGGGCACCCAGGGCACGCAGGACAAGGCTGTGTCCGCCACCAATATGCTGTGAAGAGCTGAGTGACAGCGCCCACAAGCCAGAATCCGTTGCGGAGTCCAGGCATCTGAACGCCACAAAAGCTTGAGCATTGATGCAACAACGGTCGCAACGGCGCCCTCTCATCCTGACTCGCAGAGAACACCAGGCACGCCAGAGCAATACATACATATAGAACCATCGCGCGCGCTTCGCGCGCGCGCTCAAGTTCTAGCCCAGGCCGGGGGGGCGCTGGAAGATCTTGGACAGCGCTATCAAGCACAGGCGCGTGACATGGTCGTGCCTCCTGAGGGCCTCTTGGGTCTTCGGGGGGCATCTGAAGGGCTTCTGGGGGGTTCTCCGTGCTTCCTCAACTTGCTGTTGGAGGCACCTCTTGGGTGCTTCTTGGGGGGGCAACTTGGGGCTTCTTGGGGCCCCTTGTGAGCATCGTCGGGGTTCTCTGGGCAGTCGGAGGGTGATGTTCTGCAATCTGAAGCCGTCATTGGCCGTATTGGCTGCGTGGAGGCCCGACTTGAGGGCGCCTGGTGCGCCGTCTTGGCCCTCTTGGAGCGGTTTTGGGAGCATCTTGGGAGGTGCTTTAGCGCCGGAAACACGAAACAGCGAGAATACAAACAACATTTTAACAAAAACAAATGGGAATCAACGCTTTTGCCCTCTCGGGGCCCTCAGGCCTCTTGGGGCGTCTTGGGGGCCTCCGGGGCAATTTAAAACGCACCGTGCGTCGCTAGAGACCCCTGGACCGGGCTTCCTTGGGTCGATCTTGGGGGCCTCTTGGGCTGTTTTCGCGCGTCGGGAACCCGAGAAGGCGAGAAGACTAAAATCCTTCGAACATCTACGGAAAACAAGCAGTTGTTGGCTCTCAGGGCTCTCTCGGGGATCCTCGTGGGGCCTTCTTGTGGCGTCTGGGTGGCCTCTTGGAGGCCTCTTGGGGCTTCTTCGGGGCCTCTAGGGGCCTCCCGGGCGCCTCTTGTGGCGGAAAGCTCGAATTGTCGGTTGGATTTTCCAATATTGGGCTTCTCTTTGGCGCCTTTGGGGGCCCGTTTGGGCCGTCTTGGGCGCCTCTTGGGCCGTCCTGGGGCTCTTTTGGGCCGTCTTGGGGCCCTCGGGGGCGCCTCTTGAGCCGTCTTGGGGCGGTCTTGGGTATCTCTGATGTCGTCAAGAACGGTACGACAGCGAAAACAATGAATATGCTAAACATGCACGTTTTACGAAGGGAATGGGGCTCTTTTTGCCTCTTGGGGACGCCCTGGGGGGCCTCTCGGGGGCTTCTTAGAGCGTCTGCGAGGCCTCTGGAGGTGTCTTGGGGGCCACCTTGGGTATCTTGGAGCGGCCTTTGGGTGTCTTGGGTCCGTCTGGGGGCGTCTTCGGGTTCTCTTGGCGCGTTCCCGGGGCGTTTTGAGAGCCTCAGGGACGCCCCAAGAGCCGACGTCCCCCCATTTGCGGTCGAGGCTGCGGCCCCGCGCCCCCAGACCCAGTGCGCAATTATATGTATACATACATACATACATACTTACATACATACATGCATGCATGCATGCATGCATGCATGCATGCATGCATGCATGCATGCATACGTACGTACGTACGTACATACATACATACATACATACATACATGCAAACATGCAAACAAGCATAAACACATATACATACATACGTACATACGTACATACACACATACATACATGATGCATACACACATACCTACCTACCTACCTACCTACCTACCTACCTACCGACCGACCGACCGACCTACCTACCTACCTACCTACCTACCTACTTACCTACCTACCTACCTACCTACCTACCTACCTACCTACCTACACACACATACATATATGCACACATACACATACACACATACATACACCCATGCATGCATACGTCCATACATCCATACATACATCCATACATCTATACATCCATACACACATACATACATACATGCATACATACATACATACATACATGCATGCATGCATACATACATACATGCATGCATACATACATACATACATATATACATACATATGTATATACATACACACGTACAGGTGTGTGTGCGCTTAGTACAATCATTAATATCACGAGTCGCATGAACATGTTTATTACTCGTAATACTCTTGTAAAGTTCCTTGTGTTTCATTCGTATTAGCACTCTTGCTGTCATGGTTACGACATGTATTATTGATATTACTAATTGTTTTAACCAGAAAACATACAACAACAACACACAAACAAGAACGCCGCCCAAATCTCAGGGTCCAGAAATCACCCCTGGGCAAGGGGCCTCCCGGTCTCCAGGGGGGCGGGGGGGCGCGAGACGCCCAAGGCCGGGGAGAGGGCCGCCCGTGCCGCGAGGGATCAAGAATCTTCTGACCCGGGTCAATCCAGACCCGGGGTCAGTCGAGCCTCGCAAGATCCGGCAAGATCCTGCACCCGAACCCGGGTCAATGCGAACGATCCTGCAAGAACTTGCAGGATCCTGCGCCCAAGCCCGGGGCAATGCGACCCTGGCCCTGCAGGATCCTGCAAGATCCGGCGCTCTGGCTGACCCCCGTTTGCGTCGACCCCAGTCTCAAGGCTCCCGCCCAGAGGGAGCGCGGCACCGAAAATCCGGGCGGGAGGGCGCGGGGCGGGCCCTACCGCGGGCGGCTGCGGCCGCCACCCACAGACATCTCATCCCCGGGCCCTCGCCCGCCCTGTGCTTGCTGTCTGTCTGCCTCTGTCGCTGCCTGTCTCTGTCTGTCTGGCTGGCTGACTGGCTGTCTGTCTGTTTGTCTGTCTGTCTGCCTGTCTTTGCCTGTCTTTGCCTGGCTGGCTGGCTGGCTGTCTGGCTGTCTGTCTGCCTGTCTTTGCCTGTCTCCCTCTCTGACCCTTTCTCCCTCTCTCCGTCCGCACGCACATGTTTCCCGCGGCGGGTTCGGCGACACTACCGCGATGAGCGGAGCGGGGACACGCCTAGGCGAATCACCACCTGGCGTAGCAGATGGGTGGACTGGATTGGGGCGGTCACATACGCAAAAACCGCAGAAGCGGATACACGTGGAAGAGGCCAAACGATCATGCAATGCAGTGCAAGAGTAAGTAGATGCAAACAGAGCGCAGACACATGGCCAGGCCCCCACGCACACACACAATGACATGAATCATCATTTGATGCCGACTGTCTGCCTGCCCGCCTGACGCATTGTTGTCGACTTTGTAGCTGTTGCTGTTATTGTTGTGATTGTTGTTGTTGTTGCTGTTGTTGATGCTGTTGTTGTTGTTGTTGCTGCTGCTGCTGCTGTTGCTCTTTATCCCTTTGTCTGTCTGCCTCTCTCTGCCTCTGTCTCTGTCTCTGTCTCTCCTTCCCTCCCTCCCTCCCTTTCTCCCTGCCCCTGCGCTGCATGGCCGATGCGCCCTGGCCCCCGACTCCCTGTCCCGCCCCCGCCTCTGCACCTCCGCGCCTCCATGTCTGCCTCTCTGTCGCCGCCCCCGCCCCGCTTCGGCCCGGACACCGCCTCTAGACGAGCGCGCTCCACTCCTCGCAAAGTAACTACTCACAAATGGCCTGGATCCGCCGATGGGGTATCCTCGATCCATCATGTTGAAGCACCTGCTTTTTTGTTGTTTGACCTTTTGCACTTGGGCACTCTGCGAGTAGCGGAACGCGCTCGGCGAGCCTCCCTGCCTCCGCCCCACTGCCTCTCGGCACTCTCGGCTCCCGGTGCTTTTTCACAGCGCTCCGTGCCTCCCTGTCTGCCTCTCTGCCGCCGCCTCCGCCCCCGCTTCGGCCCGGACACCGCCCCCCTGCCTCCGCTCCACTGCCTCTCGGCCTCCCCGTGTTTTTCAGCCAGCTCTCTCTGCCCCTCCCCTGGCCACGCCCCGGCGCCCCCGCCCCCCTGCTTGCATCCCACCGAGCGCCCGAATGGCAGGGTTCGCACGGCGGCACCGCGCACGTTTTTTGTTGGGGGGGGTCCGAGCACGCAGAAGCAACGACCCAGTGTACACCGACAACGAACAACTTTACAAAGGTGCACCTCTCACATAATACCCCTCGGTGGCACCTGGTCTGATGATCCTGCAACGGACTTGGGACTCGAGCGCACTGGAGGCACCACACACGTGCCGGCACCCCCCTCCCACGTTTCGTGGTTGCATATAAGGAGGCCGCATCGAGCGCCTCACTGGCAGGGTCCGCGTGGCACCACCGCGCCCAGTTCGGCACAACCCTCACACGTTTCGTGCCTCACTCGACTGCACATTTTTTTTGCAACGTGCCTTGGACGACTGGCGCGCGTCACATGAATTCTCCCTGGGCGACCGGCGCACGTCACGGGGACTCCCCATGCGCGTTGCGTCCAAGAGATGCTCGTGTGCAGTGGAGCGGGCGACCGAAGTACATCTTGCGGGCGCCTGAAAAAACAGGCCCACACCTCAGTCCTGCCTGTCGTGCCCATGTTCGCCCCCCGCGCTTCTCTCTTTTTCGAGCGCTGGCCCTTGTTGCTCGCCCCCTCGTTCGCCCCACGTCTTTCGCAGTCCCAGACATCCGGCTGCTCCAATGTTTCGATGCGTGGGCCCCAGGAGGTCCAGTCCACTTCCCAAAGGCAGGTTTCTCCCCCCGAGTGTTTTTCAGACGCCCCCGAAGCCCGGCGAGGGCCCCTGAAGGCAAAACTGCCAAAATCCCGCCGCTCCAATGTTTCGGGGGCGTCGGATCTCTGGGGTACTCTCATCTGCACATGGTTGAGTCCTTCCCCAGAACGCGTTCACGACATGAGGACCCTTCATCGGCGGATGCTGCGCACCCGACGGCGCGGAGGGGCGCAGCACCCTGGCCTAGCGGCGAGCCGGATGTCCAGCTGTGCGTCCACCTGCACGAGATGCGGGATGCTCATCCCTCCATTGCTCCCTCCATGCGTCTCCTCCTCCTCCTCCTCCTCGTCGTCCTCCTCCTCCGTCCTCTTCTCGCCAACAACCTATGCATCACGGGTCAGCGAGCGCAGAGCAAAACTAAGACAGCTCAAACCACCCGTGCAAAAGGGAAAAAGGAGGGTACAGAGGCTATGGATACCTTTGGGCTGCCTGGCCGTAGTTGCGGTCGGCAGCAGGGCCACGCAGCGGCGGGAAGGGTCCTCCACATTCCCGCCCCCGCCTGTGACCTCCGCCCCCCTGTCCTCCAGGGTGGAAATCTGCTCTGAAGTAGTCGGGCAGGTGCTGGGCGTGATTCCGCTGACTTTGCACCCTGACTGGAGGGAAGCAGGCCCCAAACAGCGGCGATATATCCCACAGCGTAATCCGCCGACCCTGTCGGCGTGTGTGAGGGGCTTTTCCGTTCGAGCCGTCATCTCCGTCATTCTTTGTACTCGTCGTCTCTGTCCTTCCCTTTCCCTGGGAGACCTCTTCCCCTGGGCTCCAGCCAAGCCGACCTTGAGCAACCTCGTAATTGAGTCGAAGGGAAGCCCCTTCCCTTTGATCCCTCCCCCGCCAGGAGGGGGGGGGGGGTAGCGACCCCCCCCCGGGTCAGATACGACGCCCCCCCCTGGGACTCCTCTTCCCCTGGGCTCCAGCCAAGCCGACCTTGAGCAACCTCGTAATTGAGTCGAAGGGAAGCCCCTTCCCTTTGATCCCTCCCCCGCCGGGAGGGGGGGGGGGGGGTAGCCCCCCCCCGGGTCAGATACGACGCCCCCCTGGGACTCCTCTTCCCCTGGGCTCCAGCAAGCCGACCTTGAGCAACCTCGTAATTGAGTCCTTCCTTTGATCCCTCCCCCGCCGGGAGGGGGGGGGGGGTAGCGACCCCCCCCCGGGTCAGATACGACGCCCCCCCTGGGACTCCTCTTCCCCTGGGCTCCAGCCAAGCCGACCTTGAGCAACCTCGTAATTGAGTCGAAGGGAAGCCCCTTCCCTTTGATCCCTCCCCCGCCGGGAGGGGGGGGGGTAGCGACCCCCCCCCCGGGTCAGATACGACGCCCCCCCCTGGGACTCCTCTTCCCCTGGGCTCCAGCCAAGCCGACCTTGAGCAACCTCGTAATTGAGTCGAAGGGAAGCCCCTTCCCTTTGATCCCTCCCCCGCCGGGAGGGGGGGGGGGGTAGCGACCCCCCCCCGGGTCAGATACGACGCCCCCCCCTGGGACTCCTCTTCCCCTGGGCTCCAGCCAAGCCGACCTTGAGCAACCTCGTAATTGAGTCGAAGGGAAGCCCCTTCCCTTTGATCCCTCCCCCGCCGGGAGGGGGGGGGGGGTAGCGACCCCCCCCCCGGGTCAGATACGACGCCCCCCCCTGGGACTCCTCTTCCCCTGGGCTCCAGCCAAGCCGACCTTGAGCAACCTCGTAATTGAGTCGAAGGGAAGCCCCTTCCCTTTGATCCCTCCCCCGCCGGGAGGGGGGGGGGTAGCGACCCCCCCGGGTCAGATACGACGCCCCCCCCTGGGGCTCCTCTTCCCCTGGGCTCCAGCCAGGCCGACCTTGAGCAACCTCGTAATTGAGTCGAAGGGAAGCCCCTTCCCTTTCATCCCTCCCCCGCCGGGAGGGAGGGGGGGGTAGCGACCCCCCCCCCGGGTCAGATAGCGACCCTCCCCCCCTCTCTGGACTTCCTACGCCCCCCCCTCCCTGGGACTCCTCTTCCCCTGGGCTCCAGCCAAGCCGACCTTGAGCAACCTCGTAATTGAGTCGAAGGGAAGCCCCTTCCCTTTGATCCCTCCCCCGCCGGGAGGGGGGGGGGGGGTAGCGACCCCCCCCCCGGGTCTGATACGACGCCCCCCTTGGGACTCCTCTTCCCCTGGGCTCCAGCCAAGCCGACCTTGAGCAACTCGTAATGAGTCGAGGGAAGCCCCTTCCCTTTCATTCCTCCCCCGCCCGGGGGGGTAGCGACCCCCCCCCGAGTCAGATACGACGCCCCCCCCCCGTACCGACCTTGAGCAACGTCGTTATTGAGTCGAAGGGAAGCCCCTTCCCTTTCCCTTCCCCGACGGGGGGGGAGAGGAGGTCCCGGGGGGGGGCCGGGGGAGTCCCGGGGAAGTCCCGGGCCAGATACGACACCTCCCTCCCCCACCTTCTCGTCCTTCTCCCCGTTCCCCCAAACCATCCCGCAGCCCGTGCCTCTTGCTGCGCATTGCAAACAGGGTCGGCGGCACCGGCCGTCAGGCCTTCGCAATATAAGGCTGGAGATAGATTGCCAATCGCGGGCCCAAGACTTCACTGTTTAGGAAACCCCAAGCGCGACAGTCTCGCTCTCTGGACTGCTCAGCAGCACTGTTGGCCCAGAAGAAGCCAGCACCATTACGACAATATGACGTCGCTAAGTGTTTCCCAAGTGTGTGTGTGTGTGTGTGTGTGTGTGTGTGTGTGTGTGTGTGTGTGTGTGTGTGTGTGTGTGTGTGTGTGTGTGTGTGTGTGTGTGTGTGTGTGTGTGTGTGTGTGTGTGTGTGTGTGTGTGTGTGTGTGTGCTGTGCGTGCGTGCGTGCGTGCGTGCGTGCGTGCGTGCGTGCGTGCGTGCGTGCGTGCGTGCGTGCGTGCGTGCGTGCGTGCGTGCGTGCGTGCGTGCGCGCGTGCGTGCGTGCGTGCGTGCGTGCGTGCGTGCGTGCGTGTGTGTGTGTGTGTGTGTGTGCGTGTGTGCGTCTGTGTGCAATAACTGCGGGAAGAAGGGGGTGGGGGGGGGAATCTCCACTCCCACTCCAATAAAACACGCGCAACCCCCACGCGCGCACACACGCACACACAAACTCGAAACCATCCGCTCCTCCTCCCCCAGAGACGGAATAGTAGGGAGGAGGAAGAGAAAAAGGAGGAGGAGGAGGAGGATAACAAGGAGGGGAAGGGAAGGGAAGGCAAGACCTCATTTAGGCAGCAGACGCGTAAGACCTCCTGCTTCCCTGAACTGCTGTGTGTTGCAGGATCATGCTGGCACAAATTCCACTCACGCTGCTCACAAATGCTGCCCCACAACCTCTCTACCGTAGCCTACACCAACGCTGAGCTGGGTGGCGAAGCCTTTTATATTAACATGAAGTTCCTCCTGGATCTCCAATAGCACGGTGACGTCAGAAATGGTCGCGAACGAGATGACACCTCGTCCTGGATTATGTCGCCAATGGGGCCTACACGACCCAGATAAGATCCAGCGTCAACAGGCATGTCGTAGTTCATGGTCCGGGTCGGCCTCATGTTTTGTTTTGATGGTGGGGCCCAATCTTCTGCCGAAACCACGAGAATGCACGTGTTGGGCCCAATTTTCTGCACCACCTCTTGGACTGAACCGACCGACTCGGAATCGGAGTCGGAATTCTCACCAGAATAGATGGCGTGAGCATTAAAATTAAGCATCCGAAGGATATCTGACGCTGCTATGGCTCGCCTCTCGACTTAACAATCACGACTGCCAGATGATCGGATGTAGAACGAAAAACTTCTATCAACTTCGCGGTTTTCTCGCGCTCTGAAGGCATGACGTGGTAAGGCGACACATTGTCCTTGTAAGGGTTATGCTCCTCCTCAGTGGGCCCATCGCTCCCTGTCGGGCGCGGGGAGCGTTCGAAACCCACATTGGTAAGGTGGACTTATTTAGATCTTGGCCCAGCGGCCGATTGACCACAACGTGAAAGAACATCGGCTCGCGTCTCTACCATGATCGATTGCAGCTCGTGCAAGCGGTCCACGATCCCATCGTACATGAACGGTCCATATCAACCGTCTGGGTACACTCCACCTCTTCCTCCTCCTCCTCCTCCTCTTCCTCCTCCTCCTCCTTATTCTTCTTATGATCCTCCTCCTCCACCTCCTCCTACGAGAACCGGAAGGCTGGACATGGCGCTGGCATTCGGAACAATGCGGCGTGGGAGACACCGCAGCAAAAGTTGTCGGCCATTACAGACATCAACGACACGACGATGCTGGTCCGAGGCTTCAGAGCCAGCATGGCATGCAAAGAAGAGTCGGCCAAGATCATGGTGTCCTTGACGGACGCGTTGATGATGAAAGCGCTGCAGGACTGTCTGGTCCAGCTGGGAGCCGACCACAAGGTTGGCATTGCGCCAAGAAGCAACGCGGAGAGGATCCTGCAGCTGGCGATCGACGCGTTCGAAGGCTCGTCGGGCATCTCCTCCGAGCCTCCCCGCAGATTGAAGTTTCGTGTCCGTGCTCAAGGCAGTGGTCGAGCGACAACTCGGGGCTCCCGCCGTGGGGCCATCTTCCATCGCAGATATGTCTTGCGCACGGGAGGTCGCACAATCCCGAATCTTCCTGTATTGTGGTTTAAGCTCGAGTTAGATCGACTTCGGCCCGACACCGTTTCGCCGCTGCCGCCGCCACCCCTCCCTCCCACCCCTATTCATCCTTCTTTCTCCATGCCTGCCTCCCTTCCTCCTCTCTGTCTCTCTCTCTCTCTCTTCCTTCTCCTCCTCCTCGAGAACGGGGGATTGTGGAGCCCCTCGGGGTTCCAGAGCGCGCACGCGAGGCTTTCACACTGAGTTCGCGCGTGCGTCTTTCAATGGTGTGCGTACTCAGTGGCTTCCTCCTCTCCTTCCGCCTCCCCCTCCTCCTCCTCCTCCTCCTCCTCCTCCTCCTCCTCCTTTTGTTCTCCCCCCCTCCCCCCCAAAGAATCATGTTGAAGATGTTTGACATGTTTGTTTGGGGGGGGGGGTCGGCGGCGAAAAAAAGGAATGCGACGTGGCCTAAGCTGCCCTCCCCCCCAAAAGGATTCCTATTGAACGCCCCCACAAGAAGGATTCATAGTGAAATCCTCTACATAAGGATTCCTATCGAAACCCTCCACTGAATGATTCCTACGGGAATCCTCCACATGATGGGTTCCTATTGAAATCACCCGCAGAAGGATTGATATTGAGATGCTTCGAAAGAAAGACCCCCCCCCGTTGGCATTGCATTGGTATTGGTTTGGCAATGGTTTGGCATCGCGTTGGCATTGCGTTGGCATTGCGCTTGGCAGTGCGTTGCTGGTGTGCTTGCGTTTCGCAAGCATTGCGCTGGCGAGTCCTAATGAAACCCTCCACAGAAGGACTCCGATCAAAACCTTCTACAAGAAGGACTCCGATGGAAACCCTCAACAACGGTTCATATTGACACCCTCCACAGAAGGATTCCATGCGAAACCCTCCACACAAGGATTCCTCCTTAAATCTACCATCAAGGATTGCCCCTACTGGCAGTGCATTGGCATTGGGTTGGGATCGCTTTGGCATTGGTGTGGCATTGCGTTGGCATTGCGCTGGCGAGTTCGAACACCTCCCTTCGCAGAATGATTCCTGTTGAACCCCCCACAAGAAGGATTGCGATTGAAATATCCCACAAGAATGGTTCACTTTGAACTCCCTCACGGAAGGATTCCATTAGAAGTCCTCCATGTAAGGATTCGTCTTGAACCCGACAAGCGATTTCCCCAATTGGCATTGCAGTGGCATTGGCTTGGGATCGCTTTGGCATTGGTTTGGCATTGCGTTGGTATTGTGTTGGCACTGCGCTGGCAAGTTCTAATGGCCCCCCCACAGAAGGATTCCTATGAACACCTTGCACAAGAAGGGGTCCCTTTGAACACACCCACATGAAGGATTCAAAGTGGACCCCCCCACAGAAAGATTCCAATCGAAACCCTCCACGGGCGGATTCCTATCGAAATCCTCCGCGAAGAAGGATTCGTAACCAAATCATCCACATAAGGATTCCTAGTGGAATATGTTGGAAGACAGAGATCCCGCCATCGGCATTGCATTGGCATTGGTTTGGCAACGGTTTGGCATCGCATTGGCATTGCGTTGGCATTGCGATGGCAGTGCGTTAGCAGTGCGTTGGCATTGCGTTGACATTGCGCTGGCGAGTCCTACTCAGACACTTCACAGAAGGATTCCTACTGAACACCCCCACACAAAGGATGCCTATTGAATCCCCCCACAAGAAGGATTCAAGTTGAGATCCCCAACAGAAGGGTTCCATGCGAAGCCCTCCATATAAGGTTTCCTATTGAAATCCGCCGAAGAAGGGTTCTTAGAAGGATTGCTATTAAAATCTACCACACATCATTCCCCCCATTGGTTTCGCTTTGCTCTGGCACTGCTTCGGCATTGCGCTGGCGAGTTCGAATGGCTCCCACCACAGAAGAATCCCTTACCTTTTACAAGAAGGGATCCTTTTGAAAGCCCCCCACATAAAAGATTCACACTGAAACCCCCCACTGAAGGATTCTAATCGAAACCCTCCACAGGTAGGATTCCTTACAGAATCTACCACAAAGGGTTCCCCCCATTGGCATTGCATTGGCATTGAATTGGGATCGCCTTGGCATTGGTTTGGCATTGCGATGGCAAAGCTTTGGCATTGCGTTGGCATTGCGCTGTCGAGTCCTAATGGCTCCCTCCGCAGACGGACTCCTACTGAAACCCTCTACAAGAAAGATTCCGATTGAATCTTCCCACATGACGGATTCCGAGTGAAACCCTCCACATGAGGATCCCTATCGAAACCCCACACATAAGCATTGCTAATTAAGTAAATCCTCCGAGGAAGGATTCGTAATGACATCATCCACAAAGTATTCTTATTGAAATCCACCGAACGACAGGATTCTCCAATTGGCATTGCATTGGCATTGGTGATGGTTTGGAATGGATGTGTATCGCATCGGCATGCATTTGCCTGGTGCAGGAGATATACAAAGAGAGAGAGAGAGAGAGAGACAAAGAGAGAGAGAGAGAGAGAACACTAGAGAACGATGTAACGAGAAAAGATTAGTGTGAATCACGGCGAAAAGAACAATGACAAAAAACAAACAAATTGTAAGGGTAAAAGAGCGTTTCACTCAATAAAAACCGTATGAGGACGAGGGGCTCCAGTCCCCCGGCCTCTCCTCCTCCTCCTCCTCCTCCTCCTCCTCCTCCTCCTCATCTCCTCCTCCTCCTCCTCCTCCTCCTTCCTCCTCCTCCTCCTCCTCCTCCTCCTCCTCCTCCTCCTCCTCCTCCTCCACCTCCCCCCCTCCTCCTCCTCCTTCTCCTCTTCCCCCTCCCTCCAGGTCTCCCCCCCTCTCTTCCTCCTCCACCATTTCCAGCCATTTCCCCTGCCCCGGCGAGCGCGGGGGTGAGGATCGGAGCGCCCAACTTGGAAGTGGCAATGCGTCTGGAGATTCGGCACGGCCGGTGCGGCTCATCCCAGCGGAGGAGGTGGGTGCGCATGGTGGGGGCCCAAAACTGGGGAAACCAAACGGTACCGATACCGCTACTCCCCAGCCCTCTCCTGGGGTGCGTTCTGACCAGAATTTCGAAGCGAATCCAGCGATGGCGACGAGGGCCTCCCAGGAGGCCGAAAACGGGGAAAACGGGCGAAGGGCAGAGGTATGGTCGGGTCGGGCGTGTCCCCCTACAGGCGGATTTTCGACGAGAAATCTAAAATCCCCAAAACAAGAATGCAACACAAATCATATAAAGTTGTCGAATCCAAGACTATTTTGTTGAATGCCGCCGCGGCGTGGGGGGTGCCCTCCACTTCGCGCACCCCGCTGCCACGGTGCCGCCCCCTTCTTCACCCGCTCGGGCGGGCGGGTGGTATTGTAAAGTCGGGCCTGTTTTCCAACAGGGGGATTTTGGACGAACACATAATCAAACAATACAACAAAATGGTCAAACAAGTATTCAAAACATCGTCCCCGCATCATTTCTGGACTATTTTTGAACATTCCACGTGTAGAGGAACAGGCCCGACTTAATGGTATTGGGGGTGGCCCACATGGGGGGTGAAGCAAACGGCCCCCAAAAGGGGCCCTTTAGGGCCCCTTTGGGGCACCAGCTGGCTCCAAAAGGGGCCCTCAAGGGCCCCTTCGGAAGCCAGTTCGCCTGCTTCCCAGAAGGCGTGTGCCTTGTCTGCAGATGTAGGGCGGCCTGCGCCTTCTCAGAAGCGGCATGCTGCTAAGAAGCATTCCCCCCCTCTCCCTTCCCTCCTGGGCGCGCCGCCAAGGTGGGCCTGGAGGATCGACCTTCGGAGACCTCGACGGGCGGTGGATGTGGATACCTTTGGGCCAAAGGGGCCAAAATGAATCCACATCCACCGCCCGCTGGGGCACCAGGAGGGCGGGCACCGGCCTGGACGGCACCTCCTCCTGCTCTTGTCCTTCTCCTCCTCCTCCTCCTCCTCCCCCACCTCCGCCCCCCTCCCTCCGCAATTACTCAATATGCGTACTACTTTCCCTCTTCCCCCGATGGCGGCCTGAAAATATTATACCCCCCCCCGCGTACTGCTTCTGTACACACAGGATTCCCGGGAGTTGGGCTTTCGCCTGCGTTTTTTTTTTCCTCTCAAAATGCTGCTCTCGCTGGGGCGCCGGCCTCATTTCTGCCCCCGAATCGTTCCGGATCGTGTTCCCGCTGCAGCGTGGGCCTCATTTTCGGATCGGCGTTTGGCCTCCGTCGTTCAGGATGGCGTTCTCGCCCCAGCGCGGGCCTTTTTCTCGCGTGCCCATCCGCCCGCCACCACCGCGCCGCACCACCACCCCAACAGCATCAGCACCAGCACCAGCACCAGCACCAGCCACCAGCACCAGCACCAGTCACCATCACACTCCAGAGCACCACCACCATCACCACACCACCACCACCACCACGCACCACACGCACGCAACGCACGCGCACCACCACCCACTACGCACGCGCGCGCGGAGCCACAGGTCCGCTACGACACGCGTCCGCGGATAGAGAAAATCAGCGCCATGGTAAGGGATGGGAGGGAGGGGTAACCTCAGGAAGGCATTAAGAAACCCCCCTGGGTTATTCTTAGCACCCGGTTTTCTCAATATTCCAGGCGGGCAGTTTTAGCCGAACGATACACTTAGCACCCGCCGCACACAGAAAACAAAATCCACCATCGGCGGCCGCCCCACTAACGCCAAGAGAGGGTGTCGTGACGAATGTCAAGGATCTAGCCCAGATCTTTGTGCACCTTTATCCCTGGCACGTCTTGCAAAGCCTTGCTAAGCTCTGCTAAGCCCTGCTAGGCCCTGCTAAGCCCTGCTAAGGCTCTGCTAAGCCTTGCTCAGCCCTGCGAAATCTGATAAGCACGCACTGCTAGGCCCTGCTAGGCCCTGCTAAGCCCTGCTAAGCCCTGTTGAACCCTGCCAAGCTCTGATCAGCCCTGCTAAGCTCTGCCAAGCCCTGCTAAGCCAGTTACGCTCAGTGGGTGTCGTTCGTCGTTCGTCGTCCGTCGTTCGTCGTTCGTCATTCGTCGTCGTTCGTCGTTCGTCGTTCGTCGTATGGGGTTTCCTATGCGTTTTTTCCTATTCCTCCCCTCCTCTTTTTCCTATTCGATTCCTTTTGCGTCCCCTTTACAGAAACCAACTGTCCTGGGCCTTCCTAGGGGGGAGTACAGCCCAGGGTATCCCCCCTCTCCGCACCGACCGCGTTATCTTAGCACCCTACCATATAAATAATGCCCAGATGGGAAGCGAAAGCCTTGCTAAGCCCTGCTGAGCCATGCTAGGCCCTCCTAGCCCTTGCTAGGACTTGCTACGCCCTGCTAGGCCCTGCTGAGCCCTGCTAACCCCTGCGAAGCCCAGCTAAGCACTGCTAGGCCCTGCTCAGCCATGCTCAGCCCTGCAAAACCCTGCTAAGCCCTGCTGAACCCTGATATGCCCTGCGGAGCCCTACTAAGCCCTGCTGACCCCCGCTATGCTCTGCTAAGCCTGGCAAGGCCCTGCTAAGCCCTGCTAAGCCATCCTAAGCCCTGCTAAGCCCTCCTACCCCCTGCTAGGACTTGCTCAGCCCTGCTAGGCACTGCTAAGCCCTGCTAACCCCTGCGAAGCCCAGCTAAGCACTGTTAGGCCCTGCTCAGCCCCGCTCAGCCCTGCAAAGCCCTGCTAAGTCCTGCTGAGCCCTGTCAGGCCCTGCAAGGGCTGCTGTGCCCTGCTAAGCCCTGATAAGCCCTGCTAAGCCATGCTAAGCCCTGCTGAACCATGCTAAGCCTTGCTAAGCCCTGCTGAGCACTGATAAGCATTGTTAAGCCATGCTAAGCCCTGCCACGCCCTGCTATGACCTGCTAGGCACTGTTAAGCCCTGCTAAACCCTGCTAAGCCCTGCTAAGCCCTTCTAAGCCCTGCTAGGCCCTGATGAGCCTTGCTAAGACCTGCTAGGCCCTGCTAGGCCCTGCTAGGCCCTGCTAGGCCCTGCTAAGCTCTGCTAAGCCCTGCTAGGCCCTGCTAAGCCCTGCTAAGGCTCTGCTAAGCTCTGCTAAGCCCCGCTAAGCCCTGCTGAGCCATGCTAGGCCCTGCTAAGCCCTGCTAGGCCCTGCTAAGTCCTGCTAAGCCTTGCTAAGCCCTGGTAAGCCCTACTAAGCCCTGCTACGCCCTGCTAAGCTATGCTTGGCCCTGCAAAGCCCTGCAAAGCCCTGCAAAGCCCTGCAAAGCCCTGCTATGCCCTGCTAAGCCTTGCTAAGCCCTGCTTGGCCCTGCTAAACTGCTTGGCAGGAGCAAATCTGCGCTTGGCAGGCCTTAGCTAGGCCCCGAGTCCCCTCAGCCAGGTCTTCCGGTGCGGCCATAACGCTCCAGGGTGCGGGGGCGTTATAATCCACCGGAAAAGGGGGGGGGGGTTCTTAATGCCTTCCTGAGGTT
>CAUYUJ010021627.1:637788-640288 GCA_963575745.1 Prorocentrum cordatum
TCATCCTCGTCATCATCATCACCATCATCATCATCAGCATCATCATCATCATCATCATCATCAACATCATCATCATCATCATCATCATCATCATCCTCGTCATCATCATCACCATCATCATCATCAGCATCATCATCATCATCATCATCATCATTTCCATTATCATCATCATCAGCATCATCAGCATCATCAGCATCGTTATCATCATCAGCATCATCATCAGCATCATCATCACGATCATCATCATCATCATCATCATCATCATCACCAGCATCATCAGCATCATCATCAGCACCAGCATCAACAGCATCAGCATCAGCATAAGCATCAGCATCATCGTCATCATCAACATCAGTTTCAGCATCAGCATCAGCATCAGCATCAGCATCATCATCATCATCATCATCATCATCATCATCATCATATTCATCATCACCACCACCACCATCATCATCATCATCAGCATCAGCATCAGCATCAGCATCAATCATCAGAATTAGCATCATCATCATCACCATCACCATTACCATCACCATCATCACCATCACCATCACCATCACCATCACCATCACCATCATCATCATCATCATCATCATCATCATCATCATCATGCATCATCATCAGCATCATCATCATCATCATCATCATCATCATCATCATCATCATCATCATCATCATCATCATCATCATCATCATCATCATCATCATCATCATCCGCAGCCATTTTGGCTCAAGGGTCAAGGGGGCGTAGGGTCAAGGGGCCGTAGGGTCCGCGAGGGCGGGTAAACTGAGGCATTTCCAAACCCTGCTCTCGCGAGCCGATCTTCTGCTTGAAAAACTGCTCAAGGCGCGCCGGATGGCCCTTGCGCGCTGGGGCGCTCGAGGGCATGCGCTGGCCGCGCTCGCCGGGGCGGGCGCTGCTGGCGGCGGGCTCGGCCAGGCGGCCTGGTGGGCCTTCCAGGCTGCCCAGGACCCGCGCGTTCGCGAAGCGGCAGGAGGCGGGCGCTGCGGCGGGCGCTGCGGGCGCAGCGGCGGCCTATGCTGCGGCCGAGGCGGCGGCCTCATGGATTGAGGAGTCCGGCGACGGGGAGGCCCTGTGCTTCCCCCGTTGGCAGGCCTACATCTGCGTCGCCATCGCCATCGGCCTCCTCGTCATCACCAACGTCATTGTGGCCTGCTGCTGTTGCTGCGGCTGCGCGCCCCTCGGTTTCCTCGGATTCTTCGGGGGCCGGGCCTGGGCAGGCCGCAGCCCGCCGTCGCTGCGCACCAGGGCCGCCCACCTCGCGGAGATTGCCGACTACGTCGAGGCCGGGGGCCCGGCAGCGGTCGACGAGACCGCCAGGCGGTTCGGCGTCACGCCGGCTGCTGTCCGCTCTTGGCTGGTTCACTGGCGCGTGGCTCACCACGGGCCTCGCCAGTGAGCTGGTCAGCTGGGCGGGCGCCGCTTCCCTCGGCGGCTGGGTGCGGGACCTTACGGAGGAGGGGGTCCACCCGCACCCTGGCCCGCCAGATTGGGCTCGGCTCCAGCTGATCATCGGGGCCCAGCCCTCCATCGAGGCGGCGTTCGACGCCCTGTGCGGCCCGCGTGCTGCCGGGGAGGTCGGCGAGGGGGCCGCGGGAGGCGGCGGTGGGGGCGCGAGAGCTGCTGGTGGTGGTGGCGGTGGAGGCGTTGGGCTGGGGGCGGCACTGGTCGTGGCGGAGGACGTCGCGGGAGAGGCGGAAGAGGTCGCGGGGGAGGGCGACTTCATGACGCCGGTAGGCAGTGCGCCGGCCACCCCCAGACGTGCCGCCGGGCGAGCGGCTGCCGAGGGGGCGGCCGCTCTCGACGGGGCTTCTGGTGCTGCCCGCCCTTGGGAGGAGTTCCAGCGGAACCTCGCCGAGTGCATTGAGGCCCTCGAAATCGTGCTGGGGGAGAGGATCGGCCCCCTGACGCCGATTGCGGGCCCTCCCACGCCGGTGGCGGACAGCGACGGCTCAGCAGGAGGTCCTGGCCGTGGCGGACGGGACGTAGCTGAGGAGGATGAGGGTGCTGAGGAGGAGGACGAGGAGGAGGAGGAGGAGACTAGCGGGCAGCAGAGGCAGGAGGAGCAGCCAGAGGAATGCCCAGGAGGCGGAGGAGGTGCAGCTGCTGGAGGGGGCGCAGATGAAGTCGGAGGTGCAGCTGCTGGAGGGGGCGCAGATGAAGTAGGAGCTGACGCTGTGGAGGCTGAGGAGGAGGAGAAGGAGGAGGAGGAGGAGGAGGAGAAGGAGGAGGAGGAAGCGGCTTGGGCCTGGGAGGAACGCTTCGAGGTGGCGCCAGGGACACCGACACCGCCGGAGCGGCAGCCCGCCCCTGCTGCGGAGGCGGCGCCTGGCTCCGAAGCCCCAGCGGAGGCGGCAATTTGCGTGCTGGCCCGGACTACGGTGCGTCGGGGCACGGCGTGCGTTGCGTGCGGCCACACGCTCAACGGCCGTGCGCGGAGGCCGACGATGTGGAAGTGCAGTACTTGCCACTCGTCGT
>CAUYUJ010021627.1:642788-708973 GCA_963575745.1 Prorocentrum cordatum
GAGGAGGAGGAGGAGGAGAGGAGAAGGAGGAGGAGGAGGAGGAGGAGGAGGAGGAGGAGGAGGCGGAGGCGGAGGAGGAGGAGGAGGAGGAGGAGTTCGGGAAGGGGCAGCTGCGTACAGAGGAGGAGGAGGAGAAGGAGGAGGAGAAGGAGAAACAGGAGAAGGAAGAGGAAGAGGAGCAGGAACAGGAGGAGTATGATGATGATGAGGAGGAGGCGGAAGAGGAAGAGGAGGAGGAGGAGGAGGAGGAGGACATGGGCCACCTGCCTCACTGCCTTACTTTTCCCGCACCCGTCCGCGGCCCGTTGCTCTTACCGCAGAGCTAAGTCGGAGTATTGTTTGTTGCGCTCATGCACGCTCCAGGCTGCCGCCTCCAGTTGGTTCAACGTCACTAAAGAAAGAAAAGGAGGAGGGAGGAGGAAGAGGAAGAGGAGGAGGAGGAGGTGGTGGCGGGTGAGCGAAGGGACGAGCAATGGGGAAGGAGGCGGGCGAGGACGTGCAACAGGAGCAGCAAGAGCTGGACTGGAAGAAGCGGGAAGGGCAGAAGCCTCCGCCTCCTCCTCCTCCTCCTCCTCCTCCTCCGCCTCCGCCTCCGCCTCCGCCTCCGCCTCCGCCTCCGCCTCCCCCTCCGCCTCCGCCTCCGCCTCCGCCTCCCCCTCCCTCTCCGCCTCCGCCTCCGCTTCCGCCTCCGCCTCGGCCTCCGCCTCCGCCTCCGCCTCCGCCTCCGCCTCCGCCTCTGCCTCCGCCTCCCCCTCCCCCTCCCCTATGCATCCCCATCTGTTGCGTGAGTTGGAGAAGTGGGCGGTGCACTGCCCCGCGCTGGCCTCTGTGGCGAAGGACGCTGCTGCACCGCCGCCACCGCGAGTTCCCGAGTACACTGATTGCGACCTGGATCGTATGGCGGCCCTGGAGCAGACGGCCCTTGCGAAGGAGGTCGAGCTGGCCACCAAACAGGAGCGTCTCGCTGCCCAGGAGGTGCAGTGGCGCTTTGAGTGGTATATTAAGGCGAAGGCTACGTTGGAGGAGGTGCAGCAGTACCATGTTGAGGCGGAGCGCAACCTGGAGTTGGCGCGACAGGCCGTGCGCGAGGCCGACGCGGAGAAGAACCGCTTCAACATTGGCCTGTTCAAGTACGAGAAGCGCGCTGAGGTCGAACGCCAGCGACAGGCTGCCGCAGCCGCCGAGCGTGAGGCGCAGGATGGCTTCGCCGAGCCTTGCGCCCCCGCTGCCGCCCCCGCCGCTGGCGCAGGAGGCGGCGCGCGCTGGCGCGGCGGAGGAGACGGCGCCGAGGTGGGCCGCGGGGTGCATCAGGCGCAGCGGCTGCTGCCCATCGCCCCCCCGACCCGCTGCAGATGCCCCTCGACAAACTGCGCGTGCGATGCCAGAAGCATGGGCACAGGTACGAGTACTGGGAGGCCGCCAAGCAGATGGAGCAGTGCATCGCGGCCCCCATGGATGGCATATCGGAGGTTGGTGAGTCTGAGTTCGGTGATCATCATCGCGATGAACTGGATCAGCTTCGTAAGCGTTCACTGGGGCAGGTACTCACCGAGCCTGAGAGGAACCGCGCGGATACCATCCTGGTCAAGCAGGCAGCTCAGAGGGCTACGAAGCGACCCCGTGCAGTCCGTGAAGAAGGAGCTGCGAGTTTCGCCCGAGTGCTCGAGCAGGTACATGCACGGGGCGCCGTCGCACGAGGTGCTGGAGGAACTGCTGGAGGAGGGGCGGGCGCTGCGGCGTCTTCCGCCTCGCGGGGGCCCAGCTCCTAGCAGGGCGTGTAGGCGCGTGAGCGGGCCGCCTCTTTGCTCTGTGCATTTGCTTTTTTGTAACATCACGCATCGGAATGAAATAGCCCTGTCTTCTGCACATGAAGTGAAGCAACCAGGTGACGGTTTCTTCTGCTGCGAGCATCACCTTGCGGAGTCGAAGGCGAAGCTTGCAAGAAGGAGACGTTATCAGATAAGAAGTGGCGGCCTCATTTTCAGGCCGCCGCCCCCGCCCCTGGAGGGGGCGCCCGTGGAGGGGGTCGGAGCTGTAGTATCTAGGGGGCTGAGTTGTCGTAGGTGTTTGGCTGGCGCGGGGTCTGCGATGGACCTGGGCCAAGGCGCCTGTTGGATGTTTCTGTAGATTCGGACCAAGCAGCCCATCATTGCGATTGGTGTCGTATATGTGGTTTCGGACTCGGGCGTCTGTGGCGGTAATGTTTCGAGGCTTCAGGAAATCATGGGGTTCGTGGGTGCCCTGGCGGCCCCTTGGGTGCTGATGGGAGATTGGAATTTCCCCATCCAAGACCTGGAGATGTCTGGAGTTACGCGACTTGTACGTGCTCGTGCTGTTGCCCCTGTTGGCGTTGATTTTACGCGTTCGCAGGGGAGGGGAACCCTCATTGAGCATGTAGTGGCCTCTGATGATATTGATGTTTTTTTTTGTTTTTGGAAAGGGTTGGCAAGTACTCCCCCTCGCCTTTCAAAACGCACGCGTGCTTGAGCGTGGAAATAGATCACGAAGTGGTGGAGCAGGTTCTCTGGAAGCGTTGTAAGCCAGCCCCTTTCCCAAAATGCGAAGGACCTGATATGCCGAGGGAGGTCTCGTTGGAACAGTGCCGCGATGCAGGCGAGGTTGAGGCCCCTGCTTTCCTGAAAGACAAGGTTTTGCCGCATGTCACTGATAATTTGTCTCAGGCTCTATCGGAATATTATGTGTCATGGGGCCGAGTCACGGAGAGCATGTATTTTTCGCGAGCGCGTGCAGTCGATCACGCTCCGCCTGCCATCGGCGGGCGAGCTGGGTGCCCATGTTTCTCGCGCGGCAGAGTTGGACGTCGCGGGTTTGCAGGTCCGTCATTCAGGCAGCCAGCTCTTTGTTTCTGGCGCACCTATCGCAGAGCCTCTGGGAGTACCGATTGAGTTTGGCCAGGGAATCGAAGGTTGCTATTGATAGGGCTGCTGCGATAGTGGTGCCTCTCGCTTTCAAAATGGAAAAGCATGCGATTCGTGGAGGTGTCCGTCCTGCTGAGTGGTGGCGGGCTCAGTTAGCCAGCCTGCCCCAGGATGTGCCATGTCTCGATGCGATCACCGATGCATGTAGTATCACTCTGACTAAGGCGTGGACAGCTGCGCGCTCAGAGTCTAAGGCCAAAATGAAGGCTTGGCTGCTGCGCTGTCTGCCCAGATAAGCCAAGCGAGTTCACGCTTGGTTGAAGTATGACCAGGGCGAGGATCTTGAGTACCTTGTCACTCCCTCTGAGGTCCTACAACTCCCTGAAGACCTCATGGCCTACCGGGAAAGGTAGTGGACGGGTTGTTGGGAAGCCGGTCCTGAGAAGCGAGATGAATTGTCAGGGGTGTTGGATGAGCTGCGGGTGGTCGCGCTGGCGGCGGCGGAGGATCTGGAACCTCTTGGGGCGCTTGATGTGCGTCGAGCGGCGCGGGTGTTCAAGACTGATACGGCCGAGGGGGTTGATCACTGGGCCCCGCGTTCCCTGTTGCTGCTTCCTCCGTCTGCTGTTGGGGTCTACGCTGGGCTCCTCAATCAGTGTGAGCGCTACATGATGTGGCCCACCCAAACCATGCTTGGAATCATTTCTCTCCTCCCGAAGGCCAAGGTCGCGGAGCGGCCCATTTGCAAGTCTGCTACCTTGTATCGAGTCTATTGCAAGGCTCGAGGACGGGAGATTAGTTCCTGGACCACCGAGCGCGCTGCCTTCTGGGACACTGCTATTCGAGGGTCCTCGGCCTTTGTTGCCGCCCTGTTGCGTGAAGTAGGGCATGAGGTAGCCTCGTATATGGATATGCAGTCCAGCGGCTTGCAGTGGGACCTTGCGAAGTTCTTTGACACGGTTGACCCTTGTCGCCTGGCTGGATTTGCCTTGAAGATGGGTTGCCCTGTGCGCCTCCTGTACCTGGGGACTGTTATGCATGGGGCCCCTCGCATCGTGGAAGTTGGGGGGTTGTCTCTAATATCGCAGGCGCGTGCAGTCTATGGCATGGGTTGAGATTTATTTGGATGACGTGCTCGACTTTGCGCGCGCCAACTTTTTCCCTGTACGAGTGAGAGCGTTTGTGAACGACATCACCCAAACTCAGCAGGGTTCGGTTGATGACATCGTCAACGCGATCGCGCCTGCAGCCGTGTGGCAACATCATCAGCTTGAAGCAGCTGGTACCATGATTTCTGACAACAGTTCTATGGTTTGTTCTAGTGTAGCTCTGGAGCGAGCTGCCACTACTCGGTTGCATAGTGCTGCATCAGGCTTCGTTGTGAGCGAGCTGTGCGTGAGCTGGGGGTCATGGCCACGGCTGGCAAGAGACGCTGCGCGCGCAAGGTCAAGGAGCGACAGCGTACGGCTCGCACGAAGGCCCAGAAGGTGTCTTGCTCCACGAAGCTGGTTAGTCGAGCCAGCCGTTTGTATAAGCCCGCTGTGTTGGCTGTCGGGTCCTGGGGCCATGAAGTTTTGGGGCTCACGCCTAGTGAGGTTCAAAGCATGCGGGCCCAGGCTGCCATGTGCTCCGGGTGGAGATCTGGGGCTTGTACCACCTCGGCCTTGGGGCTTCTGGGGTCGGCCAAGGATGACCCCCAGTTGAGGCTTCGCCATGAGCAGTTGTCCAGTTTTGCTAGTATTTGGAAACGCTTGGACCAATCCCAGAGGATGCTGCTCAGTAAAGCGTGGGAACGTATTAAAGTAAAGTTCGGTTCTACCCGGCATCGATGGAGAGTTGTTCGGGGCCCGATCGCCGCCGCCCTCGCTGTCTTTCTGGATTTGGGTTGGGAGCCCATTCTCCTGTTTTCTGGCGCGCTGTCGCACGCGAACTCCGCAATGATGATGATGATGATGATGATGATGATGATGATGAGTGTCCCTCCGCCTTGTGGGAGCAGTTGCAGGACACATGCTCGGCGTTGTCTTGGCAACAGGCTGCTCGTTAAAAAATGAGAACAGGGCTGGAAGGAGGGGCTGACTATACGGCGGTAAAGAGGGTCTTGGCTAAGCTTCAGAAGGACGGGGAGATGGAGGCAGCACGAATCCTGAGGAATGACATTACTGCTGGACGCTGCACAGAGGCCAGATTGCGAGATGCTGGTTACCCGTCAGTCTCCAGGGGCTTGTGCCCCAAGTGCGGCGCCTCAGTTGAGGCGCCCGCCCATCGCTTTTGGGAGTGCGAGTGCAATCGGGACATTCCCGATCAGGTCGTGGAGCGCACCGATCGTCTGGCGTCGCTTGTGAGATAGGAGCCTGGAAATGCTTGCCTGTGGTTTCGGGGTTTCCCCAGGGGCGTGTTTGGGAGTGGGGCCGACTGGTTGGGGGCTCTAAAATCCATGGTGGAGTCTGGGGAATAGATGGATCGGGTGGTCAGTACACTAAGGATTGGAGGCTCCACCGTTGCGCGTGGAGCTGTGTGCGCTTAGGTCCTGATGGGCTTTGCGATGGCGTAGTTTGCGGGTCTCTCCCGACGAGGCGACAGCCGCCCCCTCGAGCTGAACTGCATGCACTTATCCTGTCGGCGTTGTGCAGTACTGGAGATTGCCGTGTGTATTGTGATTGCTTAACTGTGGTGAAAGGGGTTCGACAGCCTCTGGAGGTCAAACAGCGCTCGGATATGAAGGACTTGTGGGCCCGCTACCATACTGTCATGAAAAATCCTGGGGGAACTCTCAACGTGCTGTGGACTAAAGGACACGCCACTGACGCCCAACGCCGAAACATGTTGCTCTCAGACGCTAAGCTGTGTTTCAATCGTGCCGCGGATCGGTTCGCGGAAGAGGCTGCGTCTAGGGCTCACGTATCTGAGGAAGACGCCAGGCGCACACTGGAGGCGGATCGGCTCGCTTCGGATGTGCGTTTTCGCCTCCTCGCTGTGCAGACGTGGCGAGCGTGAAAGGGCTGCCCGAGCGCCGCGGGGGGAGCGAGGGCACTGCACCAGTTTTGCCGAACGAATGTGTCGGTTGCGAGATGCAGGACGCCAGCCAGAGAAGAGGAAGGCTGTGATTCGCTGTCCTGCCTGTGCGAAAGGCTTCTCACTGCGAGGCTGTCTGCACGATGCTTGGCCTGATCCATGCAAGCCGCGCTGCACTCTGGAGCAGCGAGTACACTCGCTGCCAGTGCGCCCAGTGAGTGGTCGCGATGATCCTGTGCCTGTCCCCGATGACCTGGGGCCGTTTGTGCTGTGTGGGGGTGCCCTGGACCACCCTCTTGCGGATCAGTGCGACACCTCACACCACCTCGCTGTCCTGCGAGGGGTTCTGTTTTGTACCACCTGCGGCGCCTTTTGCACAGTGAAGGCGCCGCGGGATTTGGCAAAGACGTGCCACCCGCCCACGAAGACTGGGCGCGAAGTCTTGTCTCGGCTCCGACGAGGGCTACCGCCTCGGTCAGGCGCTGCCTTTCCTGACCTGAGCTGAGTTGTTGGGTCGCGGCCTGCCTAGATGCAGGGACACGCTCCGAGGAATTAGGAATTAGGATTTCCTCCTCCTCCTCCTCCACCTGCTCCTGCTCCTGCTCCTGCTCCTGCTCCTGCTGCTGCTGCTGCTGCTGCTCCTGCTCCTGCTCCTGCTCCTCCCCCCTCCTCCTCCTCCTCCTCCTCCTCCTCATCCTCCTCCGCCTCCTCCTCCTCCTCCTCCTCTTCCTCCTCCTTCTCCCTCCTACTGAGTATATGGCAACCTATCCCTGTCCCCACGGGCGTTGCCTGAGCACCACTGGCCGATTACCCCCCCCCCCCAGATGGGGATGTAGGCTGCCCCCTTGGGAGCTCGAGGGGTATATCCCCAACTGGCGTGGTGAGTTGGTGGGGATCGGGATCGGGATGGGTATAGTGATCGGTTGAAGGATGCTGCCCTACGCTCCCCGCCCCTGCCCGTGCCCTTCCCCCCGGCAAATGCCCGCCACGCGAAGCGAAGACTCGGCCGCCCCGACCAACAACCGCGCAAGACGACACCCCCTGACCAGAGGTCTCCTGGATGGGGTCCGACTGGATGGGGTCGGACGATGGCGCCGCATCGCCAATGCATCGGCGATACGTCTCGGCCATGCATAGGCGACGCTTGCGATACATCGGCGTCATCGGCGTGGGGAATATATGGCTCCACATCGAGCCGTATCGTCGACGCATCGGCGATGCGGAGCGGTCCTCCTACCCCATCTGCTCGGGCCCCATCTGGGAAGCCTAGACTGACCGACAGCGCCGACGAAGCAGCGGTGCGGCCGCGAAGCCCAAGTTCGAGCACCTGATGTACCTGGCTGCGGATTCCAACGGTCGACCGCCACGCTCGGTCGAGGCAACGAGACGGTCCAGACGGTTGTCAAGACGTGGGCAACGTGCGGTGGGAAGCCGGGTGCAGAGCAGATGCAGCCAGGGAAGCCCAATGATAGGCTACGATCCAAGAGCGCCTCGCATAAGTCGCTGAGCTCCGAACTTCTGTCAATCGGAACATCCTAAACGAATGGCAATTGACAAACTCGTTTCTAAATCAATCCATCGATTGCGTCGTTCGAAGACGGCACCATACACCGTGACTTATATCAACGTGCCGTCACTCGTTTCATCTGCGCGTATGGTTGGCATCTGGTCTGACACATCATGTTACAGCAAGTGACAACGGTCGTGAACACCACTCTGGGACTCTGGCCCTCTTCAGCGTGCCCGCAGGCTCAAACACCGCCGCCAACCCAACAAGCAAAACACCCATACATGATGATGATGATGGAAACGACATATCGTGTGGTGAATGCATTGTCCAACGCCGCGTGGACGAGCTGTTGAGGCGCGTGAGACCGTATGCTAACTGCCTGAAGGCCCGATCTATTCCCACACATGCCTCGCAAGACGAATAGCCCACACACACTGTTGTTCACTTTCGGGGCTTAGCCGCATAATATAAATGGTAATACATTACTGTTTGAGGTGTATCCGCTACCGTGCCGCAAGTTACTGAGCGGAGTGTCCTCAAGTCCTGCAAGGCCCCCAATGCTAAATCTCGGATGCGTCTAAAAGCCCAAAGGCCCACGTCACGGCTGTCCTGAGGTGCTCGCGTGCATGCTGAGGCTTGTCGCGCAACTGTTTCAGCGGTCCGAAAGCCCCAAAGCGTACCGGGGGCCCTAAGAGGTTCCCGGAGCCCCCAGAGGGTCCCCGAGCGGCAACATGCATGGATAGTCCTTCAGTGTCTGACAAATGTCAAATCTCTCGGCTTTCCAGGCTTCCAGCACTCCAAGACGGCGCACGAGCCACCCAAGATCGCCCCAGGAGGGTCCCAAGACCGCCCAGGATGACCCCAAGACGGCCAAGCAGGCCCCAGAGAGGGCCGCAGGAGGGCCCCAAGACGGGAAGGAGAAGGGCGCCTATCGAGCTCTCCGCCCAGAGGCCCCAAACCCAACGAGACCGCCACGATGCCTTCACCAGGCCCGAGGAGACCCTCGAGAAAGGTGGCGTGATGGGACGAAAACCACTGCATTGAGTATCGGTTAAACTCACCCTCAGCGACGGATGCTTCGGCCCTGGAGGTCACGTGGTGTGTGCTGGCTCACGGGTCTGGGGAAGTGCCATGCGGCGGTCTGGGTGTGGCTTGGTCTCTGTTCCCAGCGTCTATCGCAGTGCAGCTCCCCCAGGCGCTTCGCCCGACGACAACGCAGTCGGCACCACCACCACGCGTGCAGCCCCCCCCCTTCCTCTGCTTCTCCGTCGGCGATGCTCACCACGCCAGCGGGCTCCCTCACACCCAGTGGCCGCACCGTGCCGGCGCGCGCTGTATGGCTCACAGTCGCACGGCTCCCCCCCCGACACTGTCATGCGGATCGCTGAGACTGGCCTGGGCGCTGAGTGGTTCAGCCTTCAGCGACATGTACAGCTTCTCGGCCCCAACCTTCAGCCCTAGCGCGCTGCAACACAATTCTCGACTGCTCAGCCGGCTGGCTTACGCAGGTCGTCCGTTTGAAGTCTGGCGCCACAACGGCGACTCACTTCTGTGGCCTTCCATTATCACCGGGCACTGTGACCTGCCCACTGTGGTAAGGGGTCCGGCGCCTGTCATGCGTTGGCCACTCGAATTCTGGTCATTTTGTCCAGTGCACGTGCCCGTGCTTGCAGTACGTCAGCCAACTCTGGCCGGCCGCGTTTCCGTTTTAGCAAATTAGCCTCGCCCGTGGCCCGGACGTTGCCTTCGCCACCTGACCGCTGTCTTCGTGGCCGCTGACCAAAAAAGAGTATCGGTGAAACGATCCCCATTCCCAGCTGCGTGGCCTGGGCCCCACTGGCCGATTTACCCCCCCAGATGGGTCTATAGGCCGTTCCCTTCGAGTTTCGAGGGGTGTATCCCCAACTGGGGTGGTAATTTGGTGGGGGTCTCGACTGGGATGGGGATGGGGATGTGGATCGGTTAAAAAGATACCGATGCATATAGTCCACCGCCTCCTTCTGCTTGCAAACAGGGGTACACGGCGTGCCAGATGATCACCGCTTGAACCCTTCCTGCAGATTTCCAGTGGGGTTCCAGCCAGTGCAGCCAACCACCCGGAACATCTGTCTCCCTATAGTTGTCCCGCCCAAGACGGTCCCAAGGTGCCTCCAAGACGGCCAAAACGGCCTCCAAGACGGTTCCCAAACGCCTGCAAGATGGCCAAGACGGCCTCCAAGACGGTCCCCAAACGCCTCCAAGACGTCCAAGGTGGCCTCCAAGACGGTCCCCAAACGCCTCCAAGACGGCCAGGATGCGATGGCCCCACCCCAAGCGGGCCAAATGTGCAACCAGGACGGCCCAACACGACCAAGACGGCCTCCAAAACGAATCCAAGACCGCCTCCACAGCGGCCAAAACGGTCCAGGATGACTTCCACGAGACGGCCAAAGACGCCCTCCAGACGGCCCCACGAGGCCCCCGAGACGCCTCACGAGGGCCCTTAGGCATTGACTCCCCAGCGCGTGTTCAACAGCTGTCGCGTTCTCGCCTCTTCGGGCCTGCGACCGCCGAGGACGGCCCCAGAGTTAGGTCGGGCACGTCCCCCCAAAGGTGGAGTTTGAAGGGAAGACTGCAAATAGTCAAAACACATTCCACAATCATCAAACATAGTACGGAACAAAAAAAGTCCCCAAACTATGTTGTGACTATGTTTGAATATTCCTCCTGCAGAGGGACGTGCCCGACTAAACCCTGGAGCCCAAAACTGCCCCAGACGCTTCCAGAAGGGCCCTAAGACGGGACATAATGTGGGGCCCCCAGGACAACCCCAGCATGGCCCCCCAAGACGGCCCACAGACTGCCAAGACTGAGTCGAAAGCGCCCAAGGAGGGCCCCAGGACGGCCCAGTGGAGCCCCGAAAACATTCTCCGAATGCCTCCGAATGCCGAATGGCGCGCTCTAGGCCCCCAGGAGCCTCCAAGAGGCCCCAAGAGGTCCAAAGAGGTTCCCACGAGGCACCCCAACAAGGCCCCACCAAGAGGCCCCTCAGAGGCCCACAAAAAGCTTTCTCTACAATTACACCATATGAATATTACTCTCCTCTCCCCTGATGACGTGCGGAAGATACCCAGCTCCCCTCCGCGTATTGTTTTGCACACCTGATTCCTGGGAACTGGGTTTTCGCTTGGCTTTTGGTCAACATGTTGCTCCCGCTGAAGCGCTGGCCTCATTTTCGGGTTTCCGCTCGTTCCGAATTGTGCTACCGCTGCAACGCTGGCCTCATTTCCGCGCTTCCGCTCGTTCCGACTCGTGTTCCCGCTGCAACGCTAGACTCATTTCCGCGCTTCCGCTCGTCCCGAATCGTGCTCCCGCTGCAGCGCTGGCGTCATTATTTCCAGTGCAATGCCACAGCATGGTCTTCGGTCCTTCCAAATCGGCCCTAAATCTAAAAAAATGAACTCCCGAAAAAACACCGTAGGTGATTGCACATCTGGTGTCGCCGCAGAACCCCCCCTTTGGGGCGCCGCTACGCCATGCTATGTAGTGCTACGCGTTGATCTTCATGCCACGCTACGAAATCCGGTTGTGCGAACAGAGAGGAGGTCTACGCCATGGTAAAGGATGGGAGGGAGGGGTGGGACGTCAGATATGACGCGAGCGCACCTAGCTTGCCCTCAACCTCCTCCTCCGCCGCCTCACCCGTATCCCCCCTTCCCATCCTCACCTCGCTTCCTTCCCCAAATGTCCCCCCACATTTTGTTCATAACGGTCGGGGCAAAACACAGTCCAATAGCTCGGCCAAACCTTGGCCCAACGTTTGCCACATCTGTATTTCCAGAATTGCCGGGGGCGGCGGTGATTCGCCGCAGGCGTACTCGATGAAGCCAAGGAAGACACGGATTGCAAAAAAAACTTGCACGGACACTGACGCATGCACACGTAAGAGAAACTGAACACAGCGGTTATCAGAACATATGTGCGGACATAGGAATGGCCAGGAATTGAACGCCTGGAACTGACTGGATCGAACCCGATACCGTTTGGATGCGCCTGCCGCTAGGAATGCCCCATGGGGGGGAGTACTCAGAAGGGGGGTCCGAACGACCTCACCCATGCTAACGGAGCAAGAGGGCACCCCCCACCGCCACTCGGCCGCCCTCTTCAGAAGTTCGAATAGGAAGTAGACTACATAATTGATGTACCCCAACATTGATTTTCTCGCCGAGTTCATGACACATACGTTGAATGCTCGTAAATCGACGAACATTCTACGCATTTGGTGTCGATTCGACGAGAGTGCGAGTTCTGGCGTACACCAATGCTGTAGTCGATCCCCTACTCGAGAAGTAAGGGGAACAACTGGGGGTGGGTAGGGCGGCGCTTTCTGTGCCCAGCATGTCGGGGATCTTCTGACCCGGGTCAATCCAGACCCAGGTCAGTCAAACCTTGTAGAATCCTGCAAAATCCTGCACCCAAGCCCGGGTCAATGCGAAGGATCCTGCAGGATCCTGCGCCCAAGCCCGGGTCAATGCGACCCTGGCCCTGCAGGATCCTGAAAAATTGGGCGCTCTGGCTGACCCCCGTTTGCATTGACCCCCGTCTCTCGAGCCCCGAGCATGCCTTCCCTTTACAAGACCGGTTGACAGGCGAGCGAGGGCACAGCAGCTGGGACAGCGTGAGGTGCTTGATGTCTGCCTCCGCTGGCGCGCTCCGTCGCGCTCGGGAAGCAAAGCTCCCTTCCCCGGCCCCCCGTCCTCTCTCTTGGACTGCTCCTCGCACGTGGCCTGCGACCAAAGGTTCCTGTGGTCCTATCGCTGCCAGGCTCGGTTGACGAGCCACCTCACGGTGGGAATGCCTTGAACTGCCCGCTCATGGGGCACGGGGGCACCTGCTCGAAACAGGCGCCAAAAACAGCCAAGATCTACTCCATGGGGGGGGGGAGGGAGGGGTGCGAGGGCCCGCGCCGATCGGCAAAAGAATTAATAAAAACACGCTCACCTCCTGCTGCTGCTTCTCCTCCTCACGATGCCCACCTCCCGCCTCCAAAGATCGTCTTCTTTGCACTCTCCACCGTAACTTCTGCTCCCCCAGGTCGTTCGGTCTCTGGGGCCATGCCTGCCGCTGCTGCCCTGGTTTCCTTTGCCGCGAGGCCTCTCCTGCAGAACGAGTGGCGGGTGGGAGGGTGGGAGGATAGCGAGATCAGTGGAGGTGATGACTCATGAGTTGGCAAACCGCCGTTGCATCACATAGCGTACACCACATAGCTTGCGCCCACAGGTTACAACATATACGTTGCACCACAGGGCTTGCACAGCGTAGATTGCACAGCGGGTATTCTCCTATCTGTCCTATCTGAAAAAGAATGAAGATCTACCTCCCCCCAGACTTATCCCCCATTGGTGTCGCTTGTGAATTCAAATTTGTTCCTGAACCCTCGTCCATCCTAAAAAGAAGTTCATGCCATCCCAGCCAGGCCGGTGTTGACCCCCCCCCCGCCATTCTCTGCAACACATCATTTGCGCGCATTCTCGTCTGTCAAAAATCAGCAGTTTTCAATAACCCCTTGCGCGTCGTCGTGAGCGCAGGCCAAGCCCCTTTGAAAATAACATTCAGTTTCGCAAGGATGTAAAAATCGAGTGTCGCGAAAACATCTAAACAGACATGGTGTTGCAATGCGATGTTTAAAAGTTTGCCCCCGCGATCTTGCAAATTCTCATGGTTTTTCAACATGGTCATAACATGCTTCCAAAATGGCCTCTCGCGGGCGCGTCGACATCGTTCGAACGCCCCTGCGCGCGTGCTGTCGCAAGAAGCCCTTGCAACACATCAGACGACGTGCGCACGCGCGCGTTCTCGCGGGCGCGCGCGCGTGCCGAAATCCTTGACATTCCATCGGTTTCGCAAGGATTTCAAAATCGAGTGTCACGAACACATATGCATTGGCCTGGCGAAGGACCCAACCATAAGCAATGATAAATACCGCAGCTGTGAATACCATCTTCGGTGAATCCCCCTGTGCGGCCACGAAGCGTTCATGGGGTGCGCCAAAATTGCCTGTCAGCAACATTCGGGTCGGGCGAAAGGGGGGGATAGCAAAGGGGGGGGTTGAAAATCAGCTCACGTAGCTGATTTTCCCGGCGCCTCCCGGCGCCGGGAGCGGCCATGTATCGAGGAATGGGCCCCTGGTGAGGCCGAAACCAGCTGCATGCAGCAAATTTCGTACCCCCCCCTTTCCCAATCCCCCCCTTTCGCCCGACCCGAAACATGCGGACATCTGCGACAGCCGTTTGAATACACTCTTCGGTGGAACTCCCTATGGGGCCACGAACCGTGTGACTGGTGCGCCGAAATTTGGGGGGGTGGACGAGCATGCGGACCCTGCCGCTGCGGTCTTCGGTGGGACTCCGTATGCAACCACGAAACACATGGAAAAATGCACCGACAAGGAGGGGGAATCTGCATGCGGCCTGTGCCACTGGGGCCTTCGGTGGAGTTCCCTATGGGGTCACGAACCGTATGAGGGGTGCGCCGAAATGGGGTGTGGAACTGCATGCGGCCTGAACCACTGGATTATTTGGTGGAACTCCTCATGGGGCCACGAACCGTCTGACAGGTGCGCCGAAATGGAGGGTGGAACTGCATGCGGACCCTGCCGCTGCGGCCTTCGGTGGGGCTCTCTATGGTGCCACTGAACGTGTGACAAGTGCGCCGAAATGGAGGGTGGAACCGCATGCGGCCTGTGCCACTGAGGCCTTCGGTGGAGCCCCCTATGGGGCCACGAACCGTGCGAAAGGTGCGCCGAAATGGAAAATGCAACTGCATGCGGCCTGTGCCACTGGGGCCTTCGGTGGAACTCCCTATGGGCTGTGGGGCCACGAACCGTGTGAGGGGTGCGCCGAAATGTGAGGTGGAACTGCATGCTGCTTGTGCCACTGGGGCCATCGATGAAGCTCCCTATGGGGCCGCGAACTGTGTGAGGGGTCTGCCGAAATGTGGGTGGAACCGCATGAGGGCACTGCCGCTGGGGCCTTCGGTGGAACTCCCCATGGGGCCACGAACCGTGTGAAGGGTGCGCCGAAAAGGGGGGAGAACTTCATGCGGCTTGTGCCACTGATTGGGGCCATCGTTGGAACTCCCTACGGGGCCACAAACCGTGTGACAAATGCGCCGGAATGGAAGCTGAAACTGCATGCGGCCTGTGCCACCGGGGCATCCGATTGAGCTCCCTATGGGGCCACGAACCGTGTGAGAGGTGCGCTGGAATGGGTGGTGGAACTGCATGCGGCCTGTGCCGCTGGTGCCTTCGGTGGAACTCCCCATGGGGCCACGAAGCGTGTGGGTGGCCTGCCGTACTCGGGGGGGGAAGAACTTCATGCGGCCTGGGGCTACAAGGACGTTCGGTGGAACTATGGGGCCACGAACCGTGTGAGGGGTGCGCCAAACGATAATGATGCTGCTGATGCTGATGTTGATGCTGATGCTGCTGCTGCTTATGATGCTGATGCTGATGCTGATGCTGATGCTGATGCTGATGCTGATGATGATGATGATGATGATGATGATGATGATGGCGATGAGGACAGGAGCAAGGAGGGAGGGGATGGAAGCAGGGGGCGGATGGGGGAGGAGGAGGAGGAGGAGGAGGAGGAGAACCAGTGTAAACCCAAGAGTCATCGCCGATGATTGGATTAACCCTCCCTCAAAGCTCCCTCTTCATAAGCCCCTGCAACGGCTCATTTCCACTGAATGAACTGTCGCGTTGGAAAACAACCGTTTGAAGATCCTGAAGCATGCCAAAACATTGTTCTCGGGTATTCAACGCCACGTATCAATCTGACTGCTGCGTTTTGACGATCCGGAACCGTGCCATAACGCCGTTTTTGGGATTTCAGCACCGCTAATCCTTCCAGATCCTGAATCCTGAACCCTTTCAAAACACAATTTCTGGTACGTTGATCATGGGAATCCGTGAAACTCTTGTACATTTTGAAAACGAATGCGCGCGGCGCCAAGGCGAGAACCATATTTTGAAAACCAACCGCCCTCAATCCGTGAAAATCTTGCATTTGTTACAACGAAAGTGCGCGGCGCTAAGGCGAGAACCCCATTTTGAAAACCACCCGCCCTCAATCCGTGAAGCTCTTGCACATTTGAAAACGAGTGTGCGCGACGCTGAGGCGAGAACCACATTTTGAAAACGACCCGCCACCAATCCGTGGAACGCTTGCAAGTGTTGAAAACGAATGTGCGCGGCGCTGAGGCGAGAGCCACATTTTGAAAACCAACCGCCCTCAATCCGTGAAGCTCTTGTAATCTTTACAACGAATGTGCGCGGCGCTAAGGCGAGAACCACATTTTGAAAACCACCCGCCATCAATCCGTGAAGCTCTTGCACATTTGAAAACGAGTGTGCGCGGCGCTATGGCGAGAGCCACATTTTGAAAACAACCCGCCATCCATCTGTGAAGCTGTTGACACTTTTTAGGCTTCAGAATCATAGATGGTGAGAAAGTCTCAGGCGAAACGCCCGGCCCCCCCTAACAACTGGCCTCGGCGTGCGACAGGGAGAAGTTATCTACAAAGAGAAGGAATGGAGAGGAGAGGAACGCGGGGTGCTCTCTTAAAAGCAAGGACCCAGCACCACAGGATGGTTGGGATGCACACATGGTTTTGCAACACGAATCCTCAAATAATTATCCCAGTGCGACCCTACCTAGGAGTTGGAGTCCCAAGGAAAGCAGCATTAGTAGTAACAGTAAAGCTAAGCTAAAGCTAAGCTAAAGCTAAGCTAAAACTAAGCTAAAGTTAAGCTAAAACCAAGGTAAAGCTAAGCTAAAGCTAAGCTAAGCTAAGCTTAATCTAAGCTAAATCTAAGCTAGAGCTAAGCTAAAGCTAAGCTAAAGCTAAGCTACAGCTAAGCTAAAGCTAAGCCAAAGCTGAGCTAAAGCTAAGCTAAAGCTAAGCTAAAACTAAGGTACATCTAAAGTAAACATGAGGTAAATATAAGATGAATCTAAGGTAAAACTAAGCTAACGCTAAGCGGACGCTAAGCTAACGCTAAGACAAAGCTAAGCTAAAGCTAAGCTATAGCTAAATAAAGCCAAGCTCAAGCTAAAGTGAAGCTAAGCTAAAGCTAAGCTAACGCGAAGCTAACGCGAAGCTAAGCTACGCTAAAGCTAAGCTAAAGCTAAGCTAAAGCTAAAGCTAAAGCTCCCAGGGGACTGGGGGAACCGCTCCCTGGGGACTGGGGGAACCGCCCGGGGCGGGTTGCACTGCCCGGCCCCTTTAAGCTACAGAGTAAGAACCCGTCTAGGCAGAGCCTAGGTAGGGAATAACAGTTTGCGCCCGCGCTCTTGCACATTCTTACGAACACCATCGGTGATCAACATGTTCATAACATGCTTCCAAATCCCACCAGCCCTCTGGGCGACAGGTGGTCAAACGATGTCTGTCTTCCTCCTTCCACAACCCCTTCTTGCCCTTCGGGCAGGGATTACCCCTCCCCCGACCCCCTCTCCTGGACCTGGACGGGGGAGGTCGCGAGGTGTCAAAGGCCTTTGTTCGCCCAAGATGGCTCCAAAAGGGCCTCTGAGAGCCCAAGATAACCTTCAAGATCGCTCAAGAGAGCCCAGCATGGCTCAAGATAACTAAACACATGCTCCCAAGAGGCCCCAAGAGGGCCACAATTCGGTTCCAGGTGATTTTGGTAACCCCATCAGGACCTCCCCAAAAATCCCAAATCCTTCAAAAAACAAAGGATAATCACTCATGCTGGCCTTCTCGACTTTTCGCTTCCAATGCGCTTTGGAAGACTCAATATGGCCCCAAGATGGTCCAGGAGAGCCCCAAAAAGGGCCCAAGAGGTCCCAAGACTGCTCCAAGAGCGCCCAAGATCGCCCCAAGAGGACCCCAAGAGCGTCCCAAGAGCTTATTTCGATGGCCCCAGAGGGGGAAGGGAATCGAAGACCCCCCTCCTTTGATCGATGGTCTCGAAGATGGCCCCAGGAGACGTTCCATAGCTTCCAAGAGGGCCTCAAGAGAGCCCCATGAGGGCTTCATGAGGGCCCCAAGGCGACCCAAAAGAGCCCCAAGAGGAGTCCAAGACCCCCCCCAAAGAGCCCCAAGAGGGCCCCAAGATGCCCCAAACGAGCTCCAAGAGGACCCCAATATTCCCCAATACAGCCCCGTAGGTTCAAGAAGGCTTCCGATGCTCCAAGATAGCCTCCAAGGTGGCTCAACACCCTCCTGGGTCCTCGCCCCCGTTGTTCTCATCCTCCTCCTTATCCTCGCCCTCGTTCTTGCCCTTTTATCAGATTCCTCTTCATGTTCCTCCTCTTCCTCGTCGTCGTGGTCGTCGTCGTTCTCTGCCTCCTCCTCCTCCCCCCGCTCCCGCGCGGGCCCTGGGGATGGCCCCACGAGGCCCTCCATGGCCACCCTTTTTGTTGCCTGAGATCTCTGATGTTCAACTTGGTTGCCCGCTTGGCTTATACATGATTCACGCCTAACTGCCCATGCCAAAGTGACGACGATGCTCATTACATTTTGCCGGGGCCAACTGCTTATGACCATTTCAAAAGCTCTGAATCGGGATCGCCTGCTCGGCAGGCGGCACGAGACGCTAGCAGCTCTGCTGCCTCCAAACTGAAGCCCCTAGGGGGAAGAAGAGGAAGGAGGAGAAAGGGGACGGACGGTGGGGCCGCTAAAAAACTTGAGCATACATGCGTACGGAAACAACTGTCGGCATTCAACGTACCGCTAATCATTCAAGAGCGAGCTCTACACATGATTCACGCTTTACTGCCCATGCCAAAGTGACGACGATGCTCATTACATTTTGCCGGGGCCAACTGCTTATGACCACTTCAAAAACTCTGAATCGGGATCGCCTGCTCGGCAGGCGGCACGAGACGCTAGCAGCTCTGCTGCCTCCAAATTGAAGCCCCTACCCACCCTCAAAAAGTGCTTTGGCCCGCTGGCTGATCGCTTTCGCTAGCACGGTGCAGAGGGCGGGCGGATACGGGCAGGCGCGGGACGTCCAGAAATTACCTTGGGAGTCCTTACTTCGCAGGGTGATATGTTTTTTCCCGGAGGCATTACAGCGAGCTTGTGTCCCCGAACATGTGAGCAGAACATTATCTAATTCTGGCAAGTTAAAGGTCAGAAAGATCGTGGCTTTCCGCCACGGCACGTTGTACTGGCAGTAATCCACACGATGAAACTTTGCCTTGTATGCATTAACAAGATCAAGCAATTGCGGCGTCATCCAGAGCCTGGACGAGGCAGGATTTTCAATCAGCACGAAAAGGTTGGCGGCAACAGCCTCCTCGACCAGGCTTAGGATGTTGCTGAAAATTACATTAGCGCTGTCAATCTTCCTCTGATCGGCGGGGGCGAGAGCAGGCAGGCCAAAAAGATGCTGATCGCTACGCAGCGGAGGCGGCCCAAGGCCGTCATTCTTTCTGGCCCTCGACCACGTCTTGCAGCCCAGGCCGAAGTGCAGGCCGCGCAGTCGACGCTGGCGGATGCGCTGTCGGGAGCCCTCGATCACTGCGGGGACTTCGAGGTCGGCCGCAGCCCCGTCGATGTAGCCCCAACCCTCGGCAGCAAGCCGGCACTCGCCGACGGCGGCCGCGAGGTGAGCGGGCCCGCGCATGAGCTCGGCGAAAGGCGGGATCCCCGAGCTGAGGCCGGGCGGCGGCCCGAGGCGGCGCGGAGGGCCTTGCTCGGCAGGCCCGCGGGGCCGCTGGCGGGCCGCCTGCGCCGCCCGCGCAGCCCGAGGCTCGTCAGCACCAGCCCTTCGAGTTCGCCAGGCGCCTCCCGTGCCCGCCTGAGCAGCGCGGGGGGCAGCGAGGCCTCCTGCTGCTGGACGAGGGCGTGGGCCTCGTAGCGCCTGACGCTCTTGTCGGAGGCCCACCTCCCGCGCTCCTTGATCTCGGGCAGCGAGCGCTGCCGTCGGAGCCGGTCGTGGGAGGGGCCCCCGTGTCGAAGCTGGCACAGCGCGAACCTGTTGGGGATGCCCAGGGCGCGGAGCGCGGCGGCCCAGACGCCCCGCAGCTGCAGCGCCGTCAGGTCGAAGAGCGGCCGAGAGGGCAGCCCCACCTTCAAACTCTGGAGCGCCTCCCCGAGCCACAGCGCCTCCGTGGAGTCCAGCAGGAGGGACTCGTCGGACAGCCTGACTTTGCTCACTTCGCCGCGGTCGCTGGGGTGCAGGTTCACGGCGAAGAAAGGAGACGACGTCGTGGGCGGCGCCAGGTCTTTCTCCACAAGGCCTTCCGCCTCGGAGGGGCGGAGGTAGGCCAGGAACATGGTGAGCACCATCAGGGCGGCCGCTGGCTGCTTGAGGGTCGTGAGCATGACCTGGGCAATCAGAGCAGTCACCACCCGCGGGATCGGGGGGCGTGCGACTCCTGGGTCGAGCCGCTCCCATCCCTGCAGCGCCCGCGACAGCCGCGGGAGGCGAAGCCCACCGCGCCGGGAAAAGTCGGGGTGCTCCGAGACGAACGCCGCGTAGACCCGCTGGACCGCGCCCTTGTCGAGGCCCTCGGCCCAGGCGAATTTGGCGTAGTTCGTCAGCGCCAGGTCGGCCGCCGCGGGGGTGTTGAGCGAAAGCCCTTTCACGGCGACAAACTGCCTGAGCTCGACCATGCACTTGTTGTCCTCGACAGATATACCGGCATCTTCATGGCCTACCCAGCACTACACAAAGACGCAGCTACCACAAAGGCATCCTTTCAACAGTTCATCGCCGCGAACGATGAGGTGAAGCATATCTATGCAGACAACTCTGGAGAGCTTCAGAAAGCTTGCCGCCAACTGGGATGGAGACACGACACGAGTACGCCACATCGTCCGCAAACGAATGGATTGATTGAGCGCGTCGTCAAAATTGTCATTCTCGGTGCGAGAGCTGTGTTACATATGTCTGGTCTGGGACACGAATGGTGGAAAGAGGCCATGCAAGCCTTTTGCTGTGGACGCAATTTTGTGCATACATCCACGGGCGTGGCTGCCCTCAATGAAGAGCATGCAGATAAGACAGCTCCTGGGAGCCACGGCGTTGGTCTCCAGGAACAACGACTGCGAGCCCGTGGGCACCAGCTGGAAGGACCCTGTGGCCGCCGTCCGCCTCGCCGATCGCTCCTCGCGGGACGTCCCCGCGAAAGGCCGCCCCCGCAGCTGCTCCTTGCGGAGCGCCGCCCGAGCCTGGGCGACTCGGCGTGCGGGCGCGCGGCGCAGCCGCGAGGTCTCCATGCGGGCGCTCCCACCTGCGGGAGCCCTTGTCCGAGTGGTTCAGCTCAGACGGGATCCAGCGATTCTCGAACCGAACGTTGGCTGCGACGGAGTAGGCCGCCTCTCGGCGGCAGCACAGGAGCAGGCCAAAAGCAGAGCACCTGCCCCGAGACAGCGCCAAGACGGTCCCCAGATTGTCCCCGAGCTTCAGGTGCCGCTTGTTGAAGGCCCTCGTGGGCCTGAGGATGTGCCTAGAGGCCGCGTTGCTGGCCCTCCCCTCCAAGACCGTGATGCTTTCCGATACGTGGAACGGGGCCGCGAACACTTCGGTCCAGGCCTCCTCGCTGAGCACGCTGTGAGGGACCTCGGCGAAGTCCGGATTGAGCTCCCAGGGGTCCTCTGAGCCTAGGGGGTACTCGACGCTCTTGACAGTGTTGACATCCCCGAAGACATCCATGTTGACATAGTCGCGGGGCCCCTCGGAGCCCTCCTTGACGATAGCCTTGCGCGGGTCCCCGTTGGTGTCCTCGTTGGGGCCCTCCCCGAAGATGGCCTCGCACGGGCCCCCGTCCGTGTCCTCGTTGGAGCCCCCCCCGAAGCTGGGGGCTAGAGCAGACTTCCTCGCCGACACGGCCGTCGGCACTCGGTGCCGCCACCTCTCACTCACTCTCCCGATGGACGAGACGATGGAGACAGGGAGGTCGGTTGTTGCCACGGCCATCCCGGAAAGGCAAGCGTCACTGGCGACGACAGTCGGGCTCCATGGCATTCGCAAATTACTGAACATGACGCTGAGCAAAGACCGGCACTGGGCAACTTCCGCCGCTGCCGAGGGCCACAGGCGTCTCCTCTCTGTGCAATGCTCTCTGATGAAGTCATAGAGTGCCCTCAAGATGCATAACAACTCTCTCCGAAGCATGATGTGATCAATGACGTGTCCGACGAAACGTTCGATCTCCCTGCCTGTGACCCTCGGCCTCCGCTCCAGCCAAAGACAAGCCTGCCTGAGCCTATCAGCACGCTCTGGGCGTGAGAAGACCATCCCCTGCACCCCGTCGACGAGACGGCCCAGGCTGGAGAAGGTGGACGAGGCTCGTACGACCTCGTGGATCTCAACGCCGAAAGAAGTCCAGCTGGAAATTATATCGCCCAACATCTGTTCACGCTGGCGCGGGTCTGTCCCCACCACGTTTATGTTATCACAATAAGGGGGCAGACGCGGCCTACCTCCCCCCAGGGGCGGGACAGGACCATGGTCCGTGAGCAGGCGCTCAGGACCCACCGAGGCAGCCTGCAAGCATCGAAAGACGTTGCAACGCTGCCCCAGCCAGAAGGCCCAGTTCCATCCCATCGGAACCACGGAGAGGAAAGGCCAGACCCAACCCCCGCGCCCCACCTGGGGCGAGTCGACCGCGCTGCACCCCCACTGTGACAACATAGCCTCGGGCACCGGCGGGAGCGAAAAGAACAGTCCGAGCTCCTCCCTCAGACCGAGTGCGTGGAAGTAGTTGCGGATGTCGGCCTGCGCGCAGTACAGCGTCTCCTTGAAGCTGCCAGCCTCGTCGACGTCGCCCTGGAGGCAGACCCTGCCGCAGGCCGCCGAGGTGCCCATGCTCTGCGGCGGCGCGTGCTTGAAGCGCCTGTTGGGGATGCGGGCGCCCCACGCCAAGCGCTGCTGGCCGTTCTTCTTGCTGACAAAGAACGGCGTTACCAAGTCCATAGGGTTGAAGGTAAAGGAGACCATACCCGCGGACACGAGGTCGCTCACGAACGTCACGTAGGCGTCGTCATGCTTCCGCAGGTACTCGCCCATGCACGGGGTGATGGGGGGCTCGGTCTCCACGATCTTCCCCCACTCATCGGCAGAGCGCAGCATGCGCGCCTCGAAGTGCAGCAGATACTCCCTCCCGACTGGGTCGATCACAGACTCGGCCCGTGGCACCGACGAGTCCACTCTGGGATGTCTACTCGAGATCTGTCATGCCGCACCGCCGGACTCTTAGCCTCCTCGCCTGTGTACGAGAGGTTGGTAGCCAGAAGCTCACGAGCGGCCTCACGGCGTGAATGCATGGCGTTGGCTCCTGGGGCAGCCTTCACCTGAGAAAAGATGGCCCGATGGGCCTCCCTCTGAGCAGCGTTCGCGGGGCCGTGCCGCGGCTGCGGAGGATGAAGTAAGTTGATGCCGTCGATCACCTCATTGCACCCAGCCTGAAGTCGACGACGACGGGCCAGCCTGCGGCGGACGCACTCCGAAGCCCCTTGCCTCGTGGGTGGCACCACCTCGACCCTCGGCAGCGGGAAGAGATCACGCTGGCGGTCTGGCTGGGCGGACAAAACTGCGGCGGGTCGACCCCGCTTTGGGGCCTGTTGCCGGCTGGAGCGCGGCCCGAAACTCCAGCCTGAGGAAGTCATTGCCCTCCGCCCCCAGCTCCGCCTGGGGGATGCTTGCCGGACTTCCTGAGCTCGGCCTCCCCCTTCGCCTTGCGCTTCTCCTTCTGGATGGCGACCTCGTCCTTGAGGCCCTCAGCGACGTACTTCTGGAACGCTGGCACGACTGAAGCACCGTCCTTCCGAGTCTGGAGCCCCATGCACAGGTCGGCCGCCGAGTAGTCAGGGTTCGAGGGCGACCCCCGATGAGCGTCCTCGATGAGCTGCAGGCGGCGCGCCAGCAGCTCCGCAGACTGCAAGGCGCCGATGTTGAGCTGGTCCACCGTCAGCATGGACTCCATGACCCGACATATCATCTCGTGCTCATGCACCGAGCGGTCGCCCTCGGGGGTCCTGGCCCCCCTCACCCAGCTCTCATGGTGGGTCACCGCCGAAAGCCCGGCATCGCGCCAGGAGCGCGCGAGGGCCAGGGCCGTGCGAGGCCCCTGCACCATGACTCCACCTTCGGGTTCGTCAGCGACTTGGTTGTCGACTGCCTCGGCGAAGGGCCGCCGCCGCACCCCCTCGTTGTTGAACTTCACGTGCATGACCCTCAGGTCGTCGACCACGTAGCTGTCCAGGTCGCGGCGGGCAACGAGGCGGGCCACGATCTTGCCAGCGGGGAGCTCGACCACCGCGCAGTCACCAACGATGGTCGACCCGTCGGGAAGCGGGTCGGGGAGCTGCTGCCCCCTGGTGTAGCCGTGGTAGTCCTCCGTGGCGACCCAGACCGAGCCAGGCGGGACTGGGGGCGCGGCTGCGCCCGCGCGCCCGACCACGCCCGCGATGCCTGGGCCACGAGCCGCGACCGCTCCAGCGCCAGGTGCTCCCGCCGCGGCCTGGGGAACGCCTCCTGCCAGGGCTGGTGCCCCCTGCCCGACGCGGCCCCCGACCATGAGGGCTCCGTCCCGCTTGAGCTGCTCCATCAAGGCAGCGTCGGGCGGGTTGCGGAACCTGTAGATGCGTCGCGGGTCCACGCCTGCAGGAGTGTCGCCAGGCCGAGCTATCCACCTCACCTCGGCGATATCCTCATTCTGCTGACTCACGTCCTCGGCGTAGTGGTCGCCGTCGTTGGTGTAGTTGGCCACCAACGACGGCTCTGTCTCGGACACACCCGTGACCACCCGCTCGTGGAAGATCTCGGGCCCTGGCACCTCGTACCTGATCAGCAGCCAGTCCCCTGGGGTGGCCATCTCACGCCTGCCGGAGCGGCGGGCGCCGCCTCACCTGCGCCACCTGCGCCCGCGCCAGCTCGCCCAAGTCCGCGTCCTCCTCGACGGCCCCGCGGCGGCTGCGGCAGCCACGACGAGCTCGCGAAGCTGTCGCCCCCAGCGCGCCCGTGATGCCGCCGACGACCACGGAAGCCCCGTCGAAGCCGAGGGCGTCGCCCTCGGCCCGCAAGGGGTACACGGCGGGGCACGAGAGGTTGACGGGCGGCGGCTGGGGGCACGCCAGCTGCACCACCGGGGCGGGGCAGCTCAGGTTGGCCACGGGGCAGGGGGGACACGTCAGGTTGGCCCCTGGACACGTGAGCCTGCAGTCAGGGCAGGCGGGCACACCGTGTGAGAAGGCGAGGTACTGCGCGAAGAGCTCCGCCCCGCGCCAGAGCCCTGCCTTCAGGTTGGGCCCGACAGGGGCCCCACGCACAGCGGCGGCCGGGCCAGGGAGCATGCGGTGCCCTGGGTCTCTTTCCGCCGCTAAAAAACTTGAGCATATATGCGTACGGAAACAACTGTCGGCATTCAACGTACCGCTAATCATTCAAGAGCGAGCTCTACACATATAACGGCGCACCGTGTCCGGGGGCCTGGGGCCGGGACCTCGACCACAAATGTGGGCCCCGGCGGGCCCGGAGGCTCGTCGGGGCTTGCCGGAGGCCTCCCCGGTCAGACAAGACGGCCCCAGAAGCGCCCAAGACGGCCCAAGAAACTTCCAAGAGGCCTCCAAGAGGGCTCCGAGATGCTGAAGATGGCCTCCAGACGTCCAAGGACGCCCCCAAGAGGCCCCAGAAGCCTCCAACATGCGTCCCAAGAGGGCCCCTAGACGCAAAAATTGGCCCATTCCCTTCGTAAAACGTACATTTTCAACAAAGTCGCCTTTTGGGCTTTCCGACGTTACAGGACGGCCCAAGAGGCGCCCAAGACCGCCCCAAGACGGCCCAAGAAGCTTCCAAGAGGGCCCCAGGACAGCCCAAGAGGGCCCCAAGACGGCCCAAGAGGCGCCCAAGATGGCCCAAGAGGGCCCCAAGACGGGCCCAAGAGGGGGCCCAGAGGGGGACCACGAACCGCAAGCTCGAGCCTTCCGCCCCAAGAGGCCGCCAGGAGGCCCCCAGGAGGCCCCTCAAGAGGCCCCAGGAGACCCCCAAGAGGCCCAAAGGAGGCCCCGAGAAGCCCCAAATCGGCCCCCACAATGCTTCGAACCTGCTTCCAGGAGGCCCCCGACAGGTTCAGAGGCTCCCAAGAAGCTACGTCAAACTCCCAGCGAGCGGCCGGACGAGGCCCCCAAAAAAATCCCAAGAGGGTTTCAGTATTTGTATCCTTCAGCGCTCTCTGGCCTTCTTTCCCCTGCCCCCTTCCCTGCGACTTTCGTTGACTCAAGCTCGCCTCCTCTCCATTTCCTCTCTCTGCCTCTCTCTCTCTCTGTCTTCTTCTCTCTCTCTCTCTCTCTCTCATCTCTCTCTCTCTCTCCTTCGCTCTCTGTCTGTCTGTCTCTCTCTCTCTCCCTCTCTTTCTCTCTCTTTCTCTTTCTTCCTTTCAGATTCCGTGTCCTTGCGACCTTCTGCAGTCCCCGACGTCGCCACGGCTGGATCCGCTCGAGCGTGTCTTGTGATGTGCGGCGGTGCGAAGCCCGTCCCACTGATCAAGGCACAGGTACGAAATGATGGGTCCATCATTTCTTGCCTTCCCATGTGCGTTTTCCCAATCGATTCCTGGGCCCGAGGTCGCAAAAATTACGACGTCGGAGGTCTGGGGAGGCGAGAAGCACGACCTGGACCTCCGACGTTTTGGAAAAATCACGACGGCGGTTTCGGTCAATTTTCGGCCTCCGGGGCCCCTCGCAGGGTCCCAGGACCGTCAGAAAACGACTCAGGATGAAAAAAAACACATCCCCAGGAAGTCGTCGAGAGGTCACGGGCCGCGCACAGAAAGCATCACGACATCGGACGTCCAGAGAGGAGGTAGGAACACGAGGAGGAGGGAGCCCAGACCTCCTAGCGACGCAACACCAAAGACAACAAAAGCTTCCCCGCGACTTCCCCCAGAGACTCTAACTACAGAAACTCCTTTCGTATTCCGGCCAGAAGCATCCAGAAACGATGTACATTAGCCTTGGCGGGGGGAATGATGGCGATGGTGATGTTCATGATGACGACGGTGACGATCCTAGCTAGAACCTAAGCGCGCGCGAAGCGCGCGCGTGGTTCTAGTATATATATATGTATATATATATATAGATATAGATATCAGTGCTGGGGTACCAGGGGCCCTGGCCAAGGCCCAGACACCCTCCCGGATCCCCCCCCCTGGCCCACGTCATTGTTGACCCCGTGCGTGCCCTCCTGGGCCTCCTTGGCCTTTTCCCCGCCGCCCAAACAGCTCCAGAGGCTAGAAGCGACCAGAGCGGACTGACAAGGCCGCAGACGCGCGAATAAGACGGCTCAAGAGGCCACGAAAACGTCCCACGAAGACTCCAAGATGCGCCCTGGGAGGGCCCCTGCGGGAGGCCAAATTGTCTTCGCTCAGGGCGCGGAAAGATGGCTGCTGTGGAGCACGCGTGCACGGGTGCGCTCGACTCCTTGTCAGGCACGATCCGCGTGCAGGGTGTGCCGAATGAGTTTGGATGCCACCGCGCAAAAACCCTTTTGACGCCGCAGGTGGACCTCCTCCTGGCACGACCCGTGCGAGGGATGTTCTGAAATGGACGGGGGAACGCCATGCGAAGCTGCCCATTGATCCCATAGGTGAAGCTCCTTCTGGGGCATGATTTGTGTGACGGGTGTGCCGACATAGGCGGGGGGGCGTTGTACGAACCTTGTCTCTGGGCCTTCAGGTAGTGCTCCTTGTGGGCACGGTCCGCTTGATGGGGTGTTCCGCAATGGCCAGGGGCGGAGGGGGGGGGGGGTCGCAGTGCGAACTTTGCCTCTGGGGCCGCAGGTAGAGATCCATGTGGGCCACGCTCCGTGTGAGAGGTGTGCCGAAGTAGGAGAGGGGGCGGGATGCGAACCCCATCTGGCCCAAAAGGCCCACGGGACCGCTCCAAGGCAGCCCGAGAGGGCCTCAGGAGGCGCCCAAGAGAGCCCCGAGAGAGCCCAGGAGGCGCCCAAGACCGCCCAAGACGGCCCCAAGAAGGCCCCGAGAGCGGCCCCAGAGGAAAACTCCGACAGACATGCCATTTGGAGGCCTCCGCCCCGAGCGGACCCTCGAAACCTCCAGAAAGCTCCCGAGACGCCCTTCAAGAGGACCCACGAGGAGGCTCCCCAGGTGCCTAACAGAGAGCCCCAAAGGCCCCGAATCACCCCCCAAGAGGCTGCAGGACTGCCTCCATGCGGTCGCCCAGAGGCTACCAACAGGCATCACGAGGTTTCTGATTAACAACAGGCACAGTGGCAGGATGGGCGCAAGGCCACACGGAGGGGAACACGTGAACGATGCGGGCAGTGATGATGGTGATGATGATGATGATGCTGATGATGATGATGATGATGATGATGATGATGCTGATGATGATGATGATTATGTTGAGGATGATGACGATCGTGATGATGATGAGGGTTATGATGATGTTGATGAAACTGCACACAGACTGCGCCATTGGGACCTTCGGAGGAGCTCCTTCTGGCGCTACGAAACGATGTGCTGGCCGTGGGAACAGCAAGCGGGCTGCGCCACTGGGGCCCTCTGTGGATCTCCCGCTTGGGCCACGAAGCGCTGTACTGGGTGGGGGGACCGCATGCGGACTGCGCCACTGGGACCCTCGGTGGAGCTCCCTCTGGGGCCACGGAACACTGTACTGGGCGCAGGAACTGCATACGAAATACGCCGCTGGACTGGGCGCAAAAACCGTAGCGGAGTGCGCCACGGGGGCCTTCGGTGGAATCTTTATGGGGCCACGGAACGCTGTACTAGGCGGGGGGACCTCATGCGGACTGCGCAATTTGGACCCTCGGTCGAGTTCCTGACGGGGCCACGCAACACCGCACCGGGCGCAGGAATCGCAAGCGGACCGCGCCACTGGGACCTTCGGTGGAGTTCCCTCTAGGACCACGAAACGCTGTACTGGGCGGGGGAAACGCATGCGGATTGCGCCACTGGGACTTTTGGTGGAGCTACCTCTGGGACCACGGATCGCTGTACTGGGCGCGGGAACCGCATACGGACTGCGCCACTGGGACCTTCGGTGGAGCTCCCTATGGGGCCACGACGCGCTGCACTGGGCACAGGAACCGCATGCGAATACGCCACTGGAAACTTCGGCAGGGGCTCCTTCCAGGGCCACGAAGCGCTGCACTGGGCGCAGGAACCGCATGCGGACTGCGCCATTGGGGCCTTCGGTCGAGCTCTCTATGGGGCCACAGAACGCTGTATTGGGTTGGGAAACTGCACACAGACTGCGCCATTGGGACCTTCGGAGGAGCTCCTTCTGGCGCTACGAAACGATGTGCTGGCCGTGGGAACAGCAAGCGGGCTGCGCCACTGGGGCCCTCTGTGGATCTCCCGCTTGGGCCACGAAGCGCTGTACTGGGTGGGGGGACCGCATGCGGACTGCGCCACTGGGACCCTCGGTGGAGCTCCCTCTGGGGCCACGGAACACTGTACTGGGCGCAGGAACTGCATACGAAATACGCCGCTGGACTGGGCGCAAAAACCGTAGCGGAGTGCGCCACGGGGGCCTTCGGTGGAATCTTTATGGGGCCACGGAGCGCTGTACTAGGCGGGGGGACCTCATGCGGACTGCGCAATTTGGACCCTCGGTCGAGTTCCTGATGGGGCCACGCAACACCGAACCGGGCGCAGGAATCGCAAGCGGACCGCGCCACTGGGACCTTCGGTGGAGTTCCCTCTAGGACCACGAAACGCTGTACTGGGCGGGGGAAACGCATGCGGATTGCGCCACTGGGACTTTTGGTGGAGCTACCTCTGGGACCACGGATCGCTGTACTGGGCGCGGGAACCGCATACGGACTGCGCCACTGGGACCTTCGGTGAAGCATCCCACCCGCCCACCCGCAACGTGGTTCGCAAACCCATGCGGCGGCGATTGCGATGGGCGCTTGGCGTTGGCTGGTGCGTCTCTGCGGCCGCGCTAGCCGGGCGCTTCCCAGCGGGCACTTCAGTGCGAGTCGGTGACTGGGGCGGGCGCGGGATCATGGCGACGCCGATAATTTTCGACACGATTATGGAAGTAACGATGATGGTAATGATGGTGGCGATGACGACGGCGAAGGTTTTTGAAGGAGTTCGACATGCGCGCGCGGCCGACGCACATAGCTTGCACCACATTGCACTGCATAGCTTACTCAATATAGGTTGCATTACATATATTGTCCTTTTCTAAAACAGAATAAGATCTACCCCCCCCGGCGTTATCGCTACCCCTTTCAGGTAAGTCATATCTGATTATGACCACATGTCCATCCGAACTATGAATTTTCACTATCCCAGGGGGGGCCAGTCTCCCCCCCCTGAGGGTCCCTTGTAAAAAAGACAATATGCGGTTACATTTTTTGTTCTAACATAGCATTTTTTCCCGAATCCCTTGCAAAACATAGGACGAAGTGCACACGCGCGCGCCGTCGCGCGCGCATGCCGAAATCCTTTAAAAACTTTCGGTGCCGGAAGGATTTCGCAATCGAGTTTCCAAAAAGCATACAAACACACAGGGTTTCGCGACACTGATTTGCTAAAAAAAACTTCCGCGCGAGCTCTTGCGAAATCTTACGAACACCGTAGGTTTTTTTTCTTTCCAAGATTTTCACAACATGCTATGGAACGGGCTTCGCGCGCGCATGTCGAAATCTGTCGAACGCCCTTGCGCGTGTGCCGTCGCGAGAATCCTCTGCAAAAAACGGGACGAAGTGCAGACGCGCGCGTCGTCGCGCGCGTATGCCGAAAACCTTCGAAACCCATAGGTTTCGGAAGGATTTCAAAACCGTGTCTCCAAAAAACCTACAAAAATAAAAGGTTTCGCAACAGGAATTTTCAACAAAAGCGTGTGCGCGCGCTTTTGCGTCGTCGTCGTCGTCGTCGTCTTCCCTCTTCCCTCGTCGTCGTCGTCGTCGTCGCCGTCGTCGTCTTCTGTCTTTCCTCGTCGTCGTCGTCGTCTTGGCGTCGTCGTCGCTTCCGTCGTCGTTGTCGCCGTGGTCGTCTTTCCTCCCTCGTCGTCTTCGTCGGCGTTTCGTCGTGGTCCCCTCTATTTCGTCGCCGTCGTCGTCGTCGTCGTCGTCTTCACTCCTCCCTCGTCGTTATCCTCCTCCCTCGTCGTCGTCGTCGTCGTCCGTCGTCGGCGTCTCGTCGTCGTCCCTCCTGTTTCGTCGCCGTCGTCGTCGTCTTCGTCGTCGTTGTCGTCGTCGTCTTCCCTCCTCCCTCGTCGTTGTCGTCGTCGACGTCGCCGTCCTTTCTTCTTCTTCTTCGTCGTTCGCGTCGTCGCCGTCTCCCCTCCTCCATCGTCATTGTCGTCGTTGTCGCCGTCGTCGTCCTCCCTCCTCCCTCGTCGTCGTCTTCGTTGGCGACGTCGTCGTCGTCTTCGTCGTCGTCGTCGTCGGCGTCGGCGTCGTCTTCGTCGACGTCGACGTCGGCGGTGTCGTCGTAGTCGGTGTCGGCGGCGCCGTCGTCGTCGTCGTCGTCGTTGTCGCTGTCGTCGTCGGCGTCGGGGCCAAGTGCCATGTGGTACGTACCGTCACGGTCTTGTCTTAAGAAGTCTTGCGACCAAGTTGCGGGTGGGTGGGTGGGATGTTTGCGCGAGCAGTGGAGGTGGTCAGGCGCGGTGCAGGGTAGTCAGCTGCACCCCATAGATTGCCCCAACGAGCTTGCACCACATAATTTGTTCCACGCAGGTTGCACCACATAGCTTGCACCACATAGCTTGCACCACACAACTTATACTTACACCACATAGCTTGCACCACATAGCGTACACATCAACAGTGCAATAACTGTCTGTTCGGGATCTGCGCTGGCAGCTATTCGGGGGGGTGGCAGCTCGGTCCCTCGTTTTCCTGAGACTGTGGCTCTGGTCCCGCGCGCTCCTAAAGCCCCGTAAGTCACACCAGAAGCGCGCTTCCGAGGCCACCATCCCGCATGAATTACCACATACTCGCGCGAACAAACAGCCCAGACCAACTGCCAACCATCCATGTGAGACCAACAAAAACTTATCAACCGACTTACCAGCCAACCAACCGACATGAAAAGAGACCAACCGACGGATCAAGCGTGGCCCTGCAAGCAATCCACGGGGTAGCCCGCGGCCGGCGAAGCCCTTTAGATTATCATCAGGTCGGGCCTGTCCCCCTACAGGGGGATTGTGGACAACACATCTTAAAAGCAAAATAGTCAAAAAATATTCAAACGAATTATCAAACATGGTCGAAACATTGTCCCCTGACTATGTCTAACTATCTTTTAAGATTCCTCCTGTAGACGGGCACGCCCGACTTAATATTATCAAGCCCTTTAACAGGCGCGCAAAATAGCTCCGCTGATTCTTTCGAAATCGCCCGACTCCAGGCCCGTGGCGGCGTTCAGCCTGGAACGCCCGCACTGGGCTCGTCGCCGCGTCAACGCGACGAGAAGCTGCTGTGCTTCCCATGCCTCTGACGTCGTGATTTTTTACGGCGTGGCTCCGCTCCTCAGTAGTCTGGGCCCCTTCCGAGAGACAGGCTTTTCATCCCGGTTTCATTTCTGGGGGCCCTGGGTTCTGATTAGAGAGGAACGAACAATGACACGAACATAAAAACTCGGAGGTCGGCGAGGATTTCTCGGATCGGCGCTGGACCCCCCTCTCTGGCGCGCGGAGCGCGCCAGGGGCGGCGCCAGAGGCGCCCCCAGGGGGTCCAGCGCCGATCCGAGAAATCCGCGCTGACCTCCGAGTTTGTATGTTTACGTCATCCTCGGTTCCCCGAAGAAAACAGGTCCCCCCCTTTTTCCCCTTGTCTGCTGTGCAGGAGATTCCTCCCTTCTCCTCACACTCTTCAGCTCAATGCCCTCCTCCGCTCCCAGCGCCGATCCGAGAAATCCGCGCGGACCTCCGAATTGTTATGTCCTTGTCATTGCTCGCTCCCCCAGCTGAGGGCCCCCAGCGGCCGAACAGCGCCCAGAACCTCGCGTCGTGACGCTTCCGCTGCGGGAGGCCGTCAGGGCCGCCGCCGCCCCCCCCCTGCGTTTTGCGCCCTCGCCGGGCCAGCTCCGCGCCCTGCGCCGCGCGAGGCAGGGAGCGCGGCCAGCTCTCCGCCCTCCCTCTCGCGCGACTCGCCCCCCCCCGTGGAGCAGGGATCGCTCCACGGCACGGGCCGGGAACCTTCCACAAGAAAACCCAACCCTGAGACCCCAGGACGTCCATCGGTTTCTGATGTGGGAGCGTCGCGCTCTCCACGGCAGAGCCATCGAAACAGGAGAAACGAAGGGCACCCTGGAGGCAAGCAGGGTGATTCTTGGCATGGCCCCCCACTGTACCCCACATGAGATAACACTCGGGGAAGGGGGGTGACTGCCTCTGCGATGGAGCTTTTCGCCGTCGCCACCTCCTACAAGGGGCCCTGGCTCCCCAACGCGAGCTCATCCCCCCCAAACTTCCTTCCGTTCCGACGGCCCGCGCCCATCTCCGCCCGTCGACGGATGGGGGCGAGCGAGTATTACTGAGGGGCCCAGGGACACACACACACACACACACACACATCAACACACACAAATCCCAAGATTCCCAATATTTTCCTACATTTGCTGGGTTTCCGTTTTCCCCCCCACTTCCCATATTTCCCCTCATTGAATCGACGATTGATTGTGCATGTGTGTTCTGTCCCCTCCTGAATTAATTCGCTCGGGGTAGGATCTCTGACCGCCCGGACCAGCCGGGCCCAACCGACCAGGCCCGAGCCAGCCGCACCGACGCGGGCGCGCGAACGCAGCACGAGTCTGCCGTGCTCGCCGTCGGCTCCGCACCTCCAGACGCAGCGCGCCCCGAGCCTGTGCTCGGCGTCATCCGCCGCCGCGTGACCCGCGCGCGGCCTCCCTGCAGATTGCCTGCGCGGCCTCTCGCCGACGAGACGTCGAAGATACGGCGCATGGAAGATGTGCGCAGACACAGAGTGTCCTGTGGGCCGCTCGGCCGCCATGATCACTGCGTGCCAGGACGCCCGAGTGGGGTCGCAGTAGATGCGGCCAGTTGATAGCGCCGCATCGCCGCTGCATCGGCGATGCGGCTCGATGTGGAGCCCGATGTTATCCGCGCCGACGTCGCCGATGCATCACCGATGCGGTGCGATCCTGCGACCACCCCGTCTGCTCGGGACCCCGTATTTGGGCGGCCTCAAGGAGTGCACGCTGGGGGATATGTAGGTGTTAGTGGGCCACTGCGGGCGCCCCTCGCTGGGCACCGAGCGGGGTCACGCTGGGTGCAACGAGCGGAAGTGGGATGAGGACGACAACGGAGAGGCGGAGGGGGTGGGGGGGCGGGGCAGGGCAGGGCAGGAGGGAAACCATCTGGCGCCAAGTCAACACAGCCGTGCTGAAAAGGTCACATACCTGTAACGACCACCTTTCGGGTGATAAGGAAGTTGGTGGGGTGGGGTGGAAGAACCAACTGCTGGCAAATGCTATGGGTATGATGATGACGATGCTGGTGACGCACCCTCGTTAGTGACGACGCGTGATGGCGATGTTGCGCTGCGATGTAATGTCACTATCGTGCCCGCTTCCTATCCCACCACCAAGGTCACAATCAACCTCACTGTCGGTCTTACGTTTGATCTAACTATCCGTCCCTTTCAAGCGATCTCACTGTCGATCTCACTATCGACTTCACTATCGATACCAATGCGGGACACCCCCAGCCACCGCCCGCCCACCGCCGACGCAACACCGACGGGACACCAACGGGACAACGAAAGACACCACGGCGGTACACCCCAGCCCACCGCGCGCCCACCGGGGGCGGAGGGGCGGTCCACTGCATCCGAACCGCCCTAGCAATGGCGGCGTCATTCCTCTCGCGCGCCCACGCAGCTTTGCCTCGCCTCGCCCGCACGCAAACGAACATGGAACCGACACAGATTCCCGGTGGAGGGCTCTCCATTCCACTGCGATCGCATCCCCCAACCTCAAACGCTGTCCTCCCCTGAGTTTTCCGATACTTGAGAGGCGGTTACATGCAAGGGCACGGGTGACGGCAGGGGGACGATCTGACCATCTGCCATACTTTATCCTGGGCACCGGAAATCATATTGCCGCCAACTCGTGGCTGGCGCTGGCCGCTGCAAAAGAGGGAAGCAACAGCGGCCGGGCCAGATGTACACTGGTAAGCACTCAGACGCGATACCAGCTGAACGAACAAATACTACGAACGGCATCTGAGCGCGGAGAGAAGCAGCGTGGGCAATGCCTGCATGTCAACGACGTCCGCCATGGGAAAACTAAGTAGATCCTTGCTCGGGCTCTGGAACGGGGGGGGGGCTCCCTGTCTTCCTACTTCAGCCAATACACATGACACATCACACAACCCTAACTCATCACGGTCATGACTGCTGGTACACGCCCATGGATGCGAAATAACATAGAAACACTTTGCATGTGTTCTCTTACCACCGTAGATCCACATGTGAGACTAGTGAGGATAGGGAGGAAAACGAAGAGGAACCGACCAAGACGCAAACCCACCACACCCTGGACAACCATGAGCTGGGAAATTGTTATGTTTGTGCCGTGGTCGCGAAGTACACGCAAGTAGAGAAACAGAAGATGTCATACACATCAACTTTCGGAGGTCCGCGCGGTTTTCTTGGATCAGACCCCCCTCCGTTGCGCGCGGATCGCGCCAGGGGCGGCGCCGGAGGCGCCGCCAGGGGGGCCAACGCCGATCCAAGAAATCCGCGAGAAGCTGTATTCATGGCAGCGTTTCTCTTTCGGGAAAGGAGACACACAGAAGTGGGACGACTCGATTTAGGTCGGGCGTATTCCCCTACAGGCGGATCTTGGGCAACAGATCGAAAATACCTAGAATATGCTCAAAAACAAATCAAGAAATCGTCCCCAGACTTTTTTCACTATTTTTCCCAATCCTCCTTGGTTGGGTTTTCGTTTTGAATAAGGGACTGTGGTCTCCACCTTCCTTCCTCCCGCCTCCTGCCTGCCTCCTCCTGTCTTGCCTGCGGGGGGCTGCGATCTGTGAAACTGTCGCTACTTTCGAGGCCTGCTGGGGGGCCCAGCACAGTGACGCCACGCGCGGACCCAAATTAGACCTCGCCATCCCTAGCTCGAAAGTTTGGCTCAAGCGAAACGCTTATTTACGTTTGTCCAGGAGGAATATGCATCCCCGCATCTGCATCCGCAGTCCCGCGCCCGTGTTTGCGAACGCGGGTAAACCGAGGTGTTTCCGGTTCCTGCTTTCGTGAGCGCGCTGCAATGTCCGGCAGCCGTTCCCCGCTGAACCTCGAGAAGGAGTTGGAGGCTGTGCTGTCCCAAACCCCTCCCCCGTCACATGGGCCAAGGACCACCCGGGGGGCTGGTACTCCGGTTCGCGACTTGCTGACGGGCAACCCGTGGGGGAAGATGAAGGTCGCGCGCACGGGGCCTGGTCCTGCCTCGCCTTCCACGCCCCTTCTGGAAGACAGTCGCTACCAGCGCATGGAGGATGGCGGGGAGGAGGATGAGGAGGAGATGATTCCATCGCCGTACGTGCGGCCGCAGCCCGGGGAGGTACGGGAGGACGGGAACGCGCAGGAGGAGGTCACGATGCTCGGCATAGCGTCGCTACTCCGGCAGGAGCTGACTCCCGTCACAGCCTCGGTGGAGGAGTTGCGCCTGGGGTTCAGCGCTTTGGACACCCGCCTCAACGATTTCATGGTGGTCGTGAACAAACGCCTGCAGTCCGTGGAGAGCAGGCTGGACGTGTCGGAAGTCAGTGTGGATCGAGAAGCTGGAGAACATGATCAAGGACCTTGTGGCCTCTCGGCCAACCGGCGCCGCGCCTTCCCAGGGCGCGGCTCAGCGCACGAACATGGACAAGCGGCACATCACGGCGGTGATTGGCAACCTGGACGCGCTGAGCAGCATGGTGGAAGCGACCACCTGGTTGAAGGACAAACTGATTGTGCCGAAGGGCCCAGCCCCGAGCAATACGTACTCCAAGGGGGCATTCAAAAGCATCTTGTTCGCAGAGTTCCAGGGGACTGCGGAGAGAGACATCGCCGTGGACCTCCTCCGCGCGGCGGGTCTCCAGCCAGGCGGAGGGAAAGGCTTGTGGGCGACTCCTGACCGTCCCGCTCCGGAGCGTGCGGCCCGGAACTTTTGCTTCGGCCTCAAGCGGCTCTTCAAGAACGAGTGGCAGCTCCAGTACCACGTGAATATCTCAGATGAGGCCCCATATTTGGTCACAGTTGGCGGGGAGAAGGCGGTGCCGGTTCAAGTCGAGGACAACGCTGTGCGGTACGAGTGGCACGGCGACTGGGAGACCTGGGAGGAGTTGCACAACAACCAGGCTGTGCAGGACCTCCTCCAGAAGAACACGGACATGCTGTCCAGGGCAAGCCAGGGCATGAAGGGCTCGAAGGGCCAGGGCTTCAAAGGAGGCTCAAAGGGAGGCCAGACGGGGCCCGGGCCCCATTAGCAAACACGGCACATGAGCGATGTTTCACCCGTTTCACCGGCAGTCGGCCCTACTGCCACTATGAACCCAAATCGTTCACGAATTTGTACTTGCATGGACGTCCCGGCGGCAAACGGCAACGCTGCCAGCACGGACGCGTCAGCAGCCGGCAACACAGCAGTGGAAGCTTCTACCACGGCGAGCTGGGCACAAATGGCGCTACACTTTAGATCCGGCCCTCTACTCCCATGCGACCGCCGCCTGCGAGTGGCCACCTGGAACGTGGAAGGGCTCACAGAAGCTAAACACTACGAGCTCGAATGGCATATGAAAGAGATGGGCATTGACATTCTCTGCTTGCAGGAAACGCACCGGACAGGGTCTGAGTATTACGTCACAGACTCCGGCTTCCTCACGATCCTTTCCGGCATCGCAGACGCAGACAGCAGCGACACAGCCGGAGTGGGTTTTCTCATCGCGCCGGAGCTTCGCAGGAGCATTGTGGGTTTCCGGCAACAATCGGCGAGGATGGCCTGTCTGAAGCTGCGGGTAGAAGGCGGCAAACCAATAGTATGCAGCGCGTACGCCCCGCACAGTGGCCGGCCAACCGACGAACGAAAACAATTCTATGCAGATCTTGGCGCTTTCTTGCACAGTGTGTCCCGTCATGGCCCTCTCTTGCTTCTGGGAGACTTTAACGCCAGGCTGCACAGGAGGTTCCCCGGCGAGGAGAGCATCGTGGGGGAGTACGTGTTTGGCAAGCACACAACCCAGTACAATGCGTCATCCAACCGAAGTCTCCTCGCAGAGCTCTGCGACAGACTCAAACTCATCATTGGCAACACTTTCTTCGAGCAGCCGCCCGAGAGGCAGGTGACCTACTACGATGTGGGCAAGACGCCGAAGCACGAACCTACGCCAGACAACTTCGGCCAGATCGACTTTGTAATCGTGCCGGCAGAGTGGAAGCACCAGCTGACCTCTGTGCACAGCGACCGTGACAGAGCTCTCGCGTCACACCATTTTCTGGTGCTTGCTGATTTTGACATCAGCGTCCCGAAGGAGACCCGCAGTCCACAGCAAGCCCCGCTGGACTGGGCCGCTGTCAGAGCACCGACAACCGCCAAGAACTTCAACGAGGCATTCACTTGCCACCTGCAGAACGCCAGCCCCACGCACATGGACGTGAACGAGGTCGAAAAGAAGATGACAGAGACCTTCCACGCAGCCGCCTTGCAAGCCTTGCCGGAGCCCCCTGCTGCCCCGCACAAACCATGGATTTCGCCGAGAACTTTGAACATCATTGAGCAGCGGACACTTGGGCGCAAGCATGGAGACGTCGTGCGCGAACGGGCGCTCAACGCAGACGTCAAGAAATCAGTGAAGGACGACAGGGGCAACTGGCTGGACGGGCTCCTAGCAGCAGGGGCGTGGCAAGAAGTACACAAGCTTCGCAAGGGCTTCCGGCCAAAGCAGGGCAGGGTCCAGAATCTGGCTGGCCACGTGGTTGACTCAGATGCTCGCGCAGAGACACTCGCAGAATACTACAGCGAAGTTCAGTGGGCCACTCGCAACACTACGCCCACGAACGCCGAGCCGCTGGGCCCCCTGCTTCCGGTTAGCGCTGACGATATCACGGTCGAGGAGGTGATTGCAGCGGGAAAAAAATAAAGTGGGGGAAGGCGCAGGGCCCAGACGGCGTGCCGGGGGACCTCTGGAAAGCGATCTGCACAAGAGACTCACCAGCACGTTCATGGGCACTGGCACTGTGCCAGAAATGTTGGGCAGACGGGGCTGTTCCAGACGCCTGGCACGAATCCCTCGTCATGGCGATCTTTAAGAAGGGTGACCCCGGATTGTGCGAAAACTACAGGCCGATCTGCCTACTGCAAGCTGGGTACAAGCTCTACGCCGCAGTGCTTCTGTAGAGACCCAAGGCCGCGGGAGCGGAAGACCGCGTGTGGAGAGCACGCAGTTCGGCTTCAAGTCGAAGCACGGCACAGCCGACGCCATTTTCCTCGCCAGGCGGCGCCTGGATGCAGCCTGGGCCGCGCGAGACGGGCAGCTCGTTCTACTGGCGCTGGACTGGGCGAAAGCTTTCGACAGCGTACACCCAGACTCCTTGATTAGGGCATTGGCGCGCTTTGGTCTCCCCTCGCACATGCTCAACGCCATCGGCGCCATCTACAAGGACAGGCGCTTCGCCGTGCGGGACGCCGGCCAAGTATCGGGGCTCCGCGAGCAGCGCGCAGGGATCTGCCAGGGCTGCCTGCTCTCGCCTTTTCTTTTCGCCATCGTGATGACGGTCCTCTTGCACGACGCGAAGAGCGAACTCGGGGAGCTGACAGAGCACGTGCGCGACCTCGTTTACGCCGACGACACGTTGATCGTGGCCGCCGACGCTGAACAGGCTGCGGCATACATGGCCGCCGTGGAGCGCGCGGGCGCGAACTACTGCCTCAAGTACATTTGGAAGAAGCTCGAATTACTTCCAGTCCGATGCGCCGCCGAGCTCCCGATGCCGGACGGGGGTCTGGCAAAGCAGAAGGACAGCGTCGTCTACCTCGGCTGCGTCCTTTCGGCGGACGGAACGTTGGGGTCGGAACTCAGCCGGAGGCTCGGGGCAGCCAGAGCTGAGTTTGATACCTTATCACGGGTATGGTCACACCCTGCGATCACGACCCGGCGGAAGATCCAGATCTTCGACGCCTGCGTGGTCGGCAAGCTTCTGTACAGCTTGCACACAGCGTGGCTGAAGAGCGCAGAACTCTCAAAAATGGATGCATTCCAGGCGCGCTGCTTGCGGAAAATACTCCGCATTCAACACTCGTTTTACAGCCGCATCTCGAACGCGGAGGTCCTACAACGGGCAGGAAGGCGCAGTCTGAAGAGCATTCTCCTGGCCCGGCAGCTATGCCTCTTCCACGGCATCGCGCAGAAGCCGAACGACCACCCAGTGAGGCAATCTGTCTTCCGCCATGGCACGAACGAGGTCGTGGTCCCGATCGGCAAACGAAAGAGAGGCAGGCCCCGACAGACGTGTCGCGCAGAGGTGAACCAGCACGCAAAGATGGTTTGCGAATCTGCACAAGTATCGTTTGAAAACCTGCATTCGCTGCCAGCCGACAGATGGCAGGCGGCAGGGTGGAAATACACCGTTGGTTGATGTTCCTCCCCCCTCTCCTCCTCCTCCTCTTTTTTTGGCAGCAACGCCGCGGCCTCTGTTATGAGCAGTATCTGCACGACAAGCCCAGAGGCGCAACTGGTGCGGCACTGAACCTGTACCTCATAACAGCGGGATGAATTCGTCGATGCTGACGTAAACACCCTTCTTATCAGGATGCAGGCCTCTACGGAGCTTACGCACGTTCTTCACGCCAGACTCCGTAGGTGGGGTGGGGCGCACTTACGCCCCAGGCCAAACACAACTCCACCACTGCTATAAAACTTGCAATACATGCAAAGGAACAGGTTAGAATTGTCAGCGCAAGGGAACGCTATCACGCGATGCCCTAGACTCTCCAGAACGCACCTGTCGAGCCTGCTGCGGCCCGCACACTCAGACCCTCCACTCGGCAGGGCTGACGCTCTGGAGCCTCGCAAACACACGCGGCACCTCCAGAAGCAACCTTGGCGCTCCCAATCGTGCTCCAGCACGAGACTAGGAGGGCGCGGTGGCTTCGGCGGCTGGACTCGCTCTAAGCCGCGGAACTCGACTCTGGGCCACAGCGGGAGCAGCGCTGCTCCGCCCAGCAAAACAGCCCTGGCAATCTCTAAAGTACGACTTAATGTGTCGGCCTCCGTTGGCGTCATAATAGGATGGCGCTTCGCACCTTCCTTCGACTCGACGTCGGCATACGCATTTCCCAACCTCCGAAATCGCTCCTCCGCCGACAAACCCTCCTCCTCCAGATCTTTGCGAGCAGCCACGTTGTGAAAACCCTCACAAAAGCTGCCAAAATGGTGGCGAGCGTGCATGACGAGGCCAGCGTACTGTCGGGCTGGGCCTATCGCCTCGGCTCCGCCAAGATTCTGTAACAGCACCACACTAGCGCAATCTGAGTAACACTGAGCAGGACCCTCCGTGTACAACGCAGTCCAGGCTAGGGCACCAAATTCGGCTCCCTGGGGGGTCTGAGGCCACGGAGCCCAGAGGGGGCCTTTAATAACCCCAAGCTTCTCCCCAGACTCCGAGACCATAACCACAGACCGCCCCGCCCTAGACAACTCCCTAACCTGATGCCTAGAGCAGGACCCATCCATGAAAAGGTGCCCCCAGACGCCGCCCCTGGGAAAAATGGAGGGAGGCGAACCTGGCCTGGCAGGATCAGGGAGCAGGTCAGTATGCCAGTCTACAGTGACGCCGTCGGGCGAGATAGCCGGCTTCGGAGCCCAGTCCCCAGGATGATTGAACGCACCATGAAGCCACAGAACTTTCCTCTCGGGGTCACTAACAGGCCCTTCAAGCGCCGATTTCTGGATCCACTTCGGCATGTACTCGTCCCGCTCGGCCTGCACGCACGGGCGCACCCAGAGGCGGTGAAACAGGGTGTCCTTAGCGCCGCAGCCCAGCGGGCACAAGCTGGAAATGGGGTAGCCTAAGTCGGCCGCATCGCCTGCAGTCCAGCAGGCATTGGTGGCCAGGGCACGGATCATACCCTTCTTATCCCCATGAATTTTCTTGGACGCAAGGAGCCTCTTTGGGACGTCCCAACAGAGACGGGCACCCGCCTGAAACTTATCCCCAGATTCCCGCTCAAGACTCCGGAAAAAAAAAAAAAAAAAAAAAAAAAAAAAAAAAAAAAAAAAAAAAAAAAAAAAAAAAAAAAAAAAAAAAAAAAAAAAAAAAAAAAAAAAAAACCTCCTTGCAAATAAGCTTCACCAGTTTGGGCGGCGACAAGGTGATAGAAATCTCGTGACCAAAATCGTCCACGATGGTAGTAAAATTGGGCATGGTCCAACCAAGCCTATACAACGACATTCGAAGTCCTGAGATAGGGCCCGAAACTTGGCCCAGGTCCAGTCATCTTTTTTGAAACCGAACTCCACCCAGTCCGAAGCTCGGCCCAACTCAGGGCCCACTCGAAGGCCCTCGTTTGACGGACCCACGCCTCCTTGGCCCAACGGATGATCGGGGCGCAGCTGGCCCTCCACGTAGGGCCCCCCTCTAAAAGACACAAAACGGCAAGGGACCTACCCTGGGCGGAGGGTTTGACACAGGACATGGCTAAGCGTCGAAGCGACAGCAGCTCACGGTCAGAAGCCCCATACAGATCCGAACCATACACCGCCCCAGCTAAGGGTCCAGCGGCGAAGATTTTGACAACCTTGCGCCCCAGAGTGGGGCCCAGTCTCCCGAGACACCGAGCTTTCCTGAGGGCCGCTGCCGCCCTCTGCTTAGCCTTGGAATACCTATTCCGTCCAGGAGCTCTGACCGCTCTGCCAGCCGTGAAATCCACACCTAAGTTGGTCACCCGAGTGCAATCTGGATCGCCAACTAAGTCCCCGAGCTCAGCCGAGAGCGCAGCAGAAATGTGCTTGCTGCTGGAGACCATGGCAACCTTGTCCATGGCCAGCTTGCACTTGAGACTCTTCGTGATCGCAGAGTGCAGAGCTCTAGCTCCTGAAACAAGAAGCTTCAACACACAGTTAGGCTTGCCTGTCGCGCTGAGGCTCAAATCGTCAACCTAAACGTCAAAATCAGGTCCCTCGGGATGGAATCGAAAGCTTCAAGGGCAAACGCCCTAATAAGACTCGTCGCGAAGGTACAACCCGCGACGATCCCTTCCAGGGCAAAAAAAGGGGCCGTCGACAATTCCCCCCAGGGTCATGAACCTCGCGCAGGAATAGGCGTGAATCGCGAGGCGCGCGATTCCCAAAGGGAACTGATGCTGCTTACACTTGGCCCAAAGAAAGCCCAAGTCAATGTGCTCGTAGTACTTACGCAAATCCCAAAAAATGACACGCTGACCTGACCTCTGACCGTCCCCGACTCAGCTCTGAAGGCTTGCCTCCAGACCACATCCCCCGCACCACGGTGGGCCCCCGCCGCCCAGTAATGACGGCAGTGCTGGATTTCCCAACGAGAAGCTTCGAAACGACGGCACCTGCCCCAGACACGGTACCAGCTTGGAAAAATCCCAATGGGTCGAAAGCCCCCGCAGGGCTTGGCCAGCAAGGCAACCAGCACCCAAGAGAGCTGGACAGGCAAGGACCCCGTGGCCTCCATGACCGAGAACCACAGAGACATAGCCATCAGAGCCTCGTCGGGGAGAAGGCTGAAATGACGGCAGTGAAAGCCGTCCAAGCTGACAGCAGAGGCAGGACGGTATTGCTTGGACATGCCCCTGATGACGTCGGGCTCGAGAGGGGGGGGGCATGGCAACAGCTCCTTACCGCAAAGACCCTGGCCAACACCTTCCCCCCAGATAGAAGTAAACTTGGCCGATTCAGCCTTGAGCAAGCTCATGGGATCTGACACCACAATGCCCGAGCGAGAAAGGGTAGCGGTGGGAGCCCAGGCCACAGGATCCCGAATAGCCCTCTGCGCATTACGCGACCCTTTCTCGAGCCCTTGACGCACCCATTCGTGCCAAGCCTTCCGAGAGGACTTGGCCGCGGATGCCGTCCTCCTCCTCCTCCTCCTCCTCCTCCTCTTTCTCCTCAGTCTACAATTGATTCAATGTTGCCGGCCGTAGTGCTATGAATCAGGGGGCCTTTTGGCACGCGAGGTGCTCAGCCCAACACCCGCCGTTCGCTGCCATGCCCTAATTGGACACACGGCGTATTATTATTCTTCTTCTTCTTCATCCCTGGGGGGCTGCGATCTGTAAAACTGTCGCCACTTTCGAGGCCTCCTGGGGGGCCCAGCACAATAACGCCACGCGCGGACCCAAATTCGACCTCGCCATCCCTGGGGGGCTGCGATCTGTGAAACTGTCGCCACTTTCGAGGCCTGCTGGGGGGCCCAGCACAGTGACGCCACGCGCGGAGGGGCTGCGCTCTGTGAAACTGTCGCCACTTTCGAAGTCTGCTGGGGGGCCCAGCACAGTGACGCCACGCGCGGACCCAAATTAGACCTCGCCATCCCTGGGGGGCTGCGCTCTGTGAAACTGTCGCCACTTTCGAGGCCTGCTGGGGGGCCCAGCACAGTGACGCCACGCGCGGACCCAAATTAGACCTCGCCATCCCTGGGGGGCTGCGATCTGTGAAACTGTCGCCACTTTCGAGGCCTGCTGGGGGGCCCAGCACAGTGACGCCACGCGCGGACCCAAATTAGACCTCGCCATCCCTGGGGGGCTGCGATCTGTGAAACTGTCGCCACTTTCGAGGCCTGCTGGGGGGCCCAGCACAGTGACGCCACGCGCGGACCCAAATTAGACCTCGCCGTGCCTGGGGGGCTGCGATCTGCGAAGCTGTCGCCACTTTCGAGGGCTGCTGGTGGGTCCAGCGGAGTGAGGCACCGCGCGGATCGGAGCAAGACCTCGCCGTGCCTGGGGGGCTGCGATCTGCGAAACTGTCGCCACTTTCGAGGGCTGCTGGTGGGTCCAGCGGAGTGAGGCACCTCGCGGATCTCAGCAAGACCTCGCCGTGCCTGGGGGGGCTGCGATCTGCGAAACTGTCGCCACTTTCGAGGGCTGCTGGTGGGTCCAGCGGAATGCAACACCGCGCGGATCGGAGCAAGACCTCGCCGTGCCTGGGGGGCTGCGATCTGCGAAACTGTCGCCACTTTCGAGGGCTGCTGGTGGGTCCAGCGGAGTGAGGCACCTCGCGGATCTCAGCAAGACCTCGCCGTGCCTGGGGGGGCTGCGATCTGTGAAACTGTCGCCAATTTCGAGGGCTGCTGGTGGGTCCAGCGGAATGAAGCGCCGCGCGGATCTGAGCAAGACCTCGCCGTGCCTGGGGGGCTGCGATCTGCGAAACTGTCGCTACTTTCAAAGGCTGGTGGCGGGTCCAGCGGAGTGAGGCACCACGCAGATCTGAGCGGGACCTCGCAATCCTTGAAGAGCTGCGAGCCTCACGAATGCCGCTCGCAGAAATATATGAGCCCATGTCACGTCATCACTTCCGTATAACGTCGCCCAAGTTACTCATGCCCCGCATTGCGCAGGGGTTGAGTACGTCGCCAGGGTAATTGAACATTCCCCCTGTAGAGGGACACGCCCGACTACACTCGGTCGATGGCGGGGGGGAGCGACGGTAAGTGGCCACGGGGAAGGGGGGGGAATCGAGAGGGACCGCAGGGGAAGAGGACGGGAGCGGTGGGCAGGGGACGGGGCAACGGGGGGGGGGACAGGGCGTGAGGCGAGGAGAGGGCGGGCGGCGGAGAAGAAGAGGCGGAGGCCCAGACAGGTGCAACGGGGAAGAAGCGGGGAAGAAGCGGGGAAGGGGGAGGTCCAGGCAGGTGCAGCGGCAGGGGGAGACGGCCCAGACAGGTGCGGCAGGGGGCGAGCGGCGGGCAGGAAGCGGAAGGGGGGAGGAGGCCCAGGCCCAGACAGGTGCAGCAGCGAACGGCCCGGGGCAAGCCCAGGGAGTGGGGTCCATTCGCGAGGCCGTTGCCCCGCCCTCCTCCTCTTCCTCCTCCTCCTCCCCTTCCTCCTCCTCCTCCTCCTCCTCCTCCTCCTCCTCCTCCTCCTCCTCCTCCTCCTCCTCCTCCTCCTCCTCCAGGTTGACGGCTGGACGGCTGGGGCCGTCTATGGCTTGAGGCAACTCCTTCACAACTCTCCGCATCTGCGGCGGCTCTTCAAACAACTGCCTCGTGCCTGGGCACAAGATGGCCCTTCTGGTCGACGAGCTGCGACGCGTGGTTTGCCGCGTTCACCTGGGCGGGCTTGACCTCCTCCGCGATGGTTGTGGCCGGCTTGCCAGTCCTGCCGATGGCGTCAACCACGAGCTTCACCTGGTAGTCCGCGTCGCGGTGGTGCGCTGCGCAAGCAGCATGCGCCTGAGTTCCGAGATCGCCACGCAGACGTCGTTGGTGTCCTGCTCGGCGGCGCGCTGCACGAAATACTGCGCCCAGAGGAACAGCAATCTCCACCGCCGCGGGACAGCGTGGGCGTCCTTCGCCCTTGGCCATAGCCCCTTCCTGGCGACCTCGAAGCACGAAGCGCCAGCACCAGTGCCCTGAGCACAAACGGCAGTATGCATGGCCAGCTGCGATGCGTGCGCCGCACTGCCATGGCATATCTGGATGGTGCGAGCTCGACTCCGCTGGATTGCATGTGTTTTGATGTTACCCTCGCCGACGATGCCGCGATTATCTACCAAGAGCGCAGCATTTTTTGAACTGCCTTATTGCGAGGGCCCACGCGTACGGACTAGAACCCAATTGGGCGAAGACCGTGCATTTACGAGTCGGACATACTCGGACATCGTCGCTCCAAATGGGGCCCCAGTGAAGACTGTCACGTCTGCAGTCTACCTTTGGGGTCTCTTGGGCGCAGGTGGCGGCACTGGCGCAGCCGTAGCCAGATGAATCGGAGAGGCGAGGGCTGCCTCCCACACTTTGGAACCAGTATGGCGGCACGCCGACATCCAGCGGACACGCAAGCTGCTGTTATTCCGAGCCTGCATCATGAGCAAACTGACCTACGGCATTCCACGCGCAACGCCTCCGCCAAGTATTGGGCATGCCTCGCTCCATGGTGTCGTGGGTCACGAACGCGAGCACGAGAAATGCCACAGAGCCAAAGTTATATTCCGGCAGTTGTTGTTTTTTTGGCAGCATCGCGGCCATGCCTGATTCGCTTCTCAGACGCACGATTCTTAGCATTAGGTCGGGCGTGTCCCCCTACAGGCTGATTTTAAACGAAAAATATAACATATTATCAAAAATGCTCAAGCATTGTCAAAAAATGCTAGAAAAGTCGTCCCCAGGCAATTTTTGACTACTCCTCCTGTAGAGGGACAAGCCCGACTGAATCTTAGCACAGGAACTGTCGAGCCCGCCGGCCCACAAGCACCGAGGCGGAGAGGCCAACCCCGGCTGGCGTGGGGCTCGGTGGTCAGAGCAGACGCCCCTTCGGCGATCGCGGGCTTCCCCCCGCCCCCGCCGCTCTTCCCTCTGACCACCTACCAGACCACCCCAACCCAACCCGACGACCCGAATTTCGGGTTGGGGGGGGAGGTACGGGCTTCATATGTATTTTCATGTGTTTTCTCAATGTTCTCCGACACCCCCCCCCACTGGAAATGGAGGGCAAATCGGGGCCTTCGGTTGGGTTGGGGTGGTTTGGTGGGCGGTGACCCTCTCCCTGCCCCTGCCCCTCAGGAGAACGATCTGTCACAATTTCTCATTCCTGCGCGCCATTGCCCGCGCGCGTGGGAGACTGCCGGCAGCCAGGGAAGTAAGTCCCTTCCCTTTGATCCCTCCCCCGCCGGGGGGGGGGCGTCCCCGAGGGTTTCCCGGGGAGGGGGGGGGTCTGGGTCAGATGCAACTCCCCTCGGGGGACTCGGGGGGTCCCCGGGCACCAAAAACGCCCCAAGACGGGCCAAGAGTGCCCCACGAGGCCCCCAAGACGGTCCAAGAAGGCTCCGAATCGCCGAACGATCTGTCCAAGACGCCTTGACAGCCCCCAGACGGCCCAAGAGCCCAGCAAGACCCCCTAAGAGGCCTGCATGAAAACACACCCAAAAGGGCCCCAAGCCCAAGACGAAAAATCATTGATTTCCCACTGGTTTTTCTGAAGCATTTCGGCGTTCTCGCTCATTTCGTTTCCTTACGCTCCAGGACAGCCCAAGAGGCCCCCCGGATCGCCCCAAGACGGCCCGAGAGGGCTCCAGGAGGGACCCGAAACGGCCTTCGAAGGCCCCAAGACGGTTCAAGACGCCTCCAAGACGGCTCCAAGAGGGTGCCCAGACGAGGGACCAGAACGGATATTTCGAGCCCTCGGCCCCGAGAGGCTCCCAGGAGGAACCAAGAGGCCCCCAAGAGACCCCCAAGCGGCCCCAAGAGGCCCCAAGAGGCCCCCAGGAATCCCCGAGAGGCCCCCAAGAGGCTCCCAAGAGGCCCCCAGGATGCTCCCAAGAGGCTCCTAAACTGTCCCCCAGAGGCCTCCGAAAGCGCTTCGAAGAGATCCCAAAAAGCATCCATGATGATTCTGACCCACGTCAGCGTCGTCGTCGTCGCCGCCGCCGCCGTGGTCGTCGCTCCCCTTTAGGGTCGGCGGCACTGGCCGTAAAGCCTTCGCAATAAGGTGGCCCAGACGGCAAGACGGCACTCTGATCACGCCTTTGTCAAACGGCTTGCCTGAACCAAGACGGCCCGGGCCAACATGGCTACGGTCCCTTCTCTTCCTCCTCTCTACTTCTGGCCCCCGATCTCCAGCTCTTCCCTGTCGCTCATTATCCACCCTCATCTTCTCTCCGCCTTCTGAACCTTTAGGGAAGACGACGTAGAAAAGGTTATGTTCCCTCTACCAATGCTCCCCCCTCCACCTGTATCTCTTCCCGAGGTCCCCAGTCGTCTCTCCAGAGGTCTCTGGAACTCCCCGGCGCCCCGGAAGCTGCCAGAGGTCGTAGCGGGCCTCCGGAGGCCTGCGGAGGCAACCAAAAAACATTGTAAGAACATCCCCAACAATGAAGCCCGATCCCCGAAGCTCCTTGTCACCCCCTTTTTCTTCCTCCTCCTCCTCCTCCTCCCCCTCCTCCTCCCCCTTCTCCTCCCCCTCCTCCCCCTATTCCTCCTCCTCTTCGGTCCTGACCCACAAATCGCAGGCCGTTGCCCTCCACGGCGCGCCCAAGCCTGCTGTCGGAGAGGGGCCTGCGGCATGGCGGCGGGAGGTCGGGTCCAGCGTGCCGTTCAGCAGGCGCTCGAAGTGGCCCTGCTTGAGCAGGAGCTGCGAGCCTCGGCGGCAGGGAGGGCCCAGGGCAGGGCCCGGAGGCCCAGTCCACGACCGCGGCGGGCCGGGGCCGCCCCCCCCCCCCACGTGTGCCGACCTGCCAGAACCCATGGCAGGATGCGCGGCTTCGAAAGGGGGAGGAGGGGGAGGAAACGAAGGAAGAGAAGGGCACGGCGGAGAGTGAAGAGGGGGAGGGAGACATGACATGATAACGGGGACGACGATGATTATGATGATGGCGATGATGATAGTAATGAGTTTGATGGTGATGATGCCGAAGGTCAATAGTATGATGATGATGCTGCTGCTGCTGATGATGATGATGATGAAGGTGCTGTTTTCTGCAAGCGGACAGGTGATGGCACCCATGACAACCGATGATCAGTGAACCTGGACGCATCTACATAAAACTCCTCCACACTCCACTATGCGATTTCCAGCATCTAAAAGGGAATGCTAGCTGCTCAGAAGCTACGCGCGTGACCAGCAACGTCCACTCTCGAAGGCACATCGGCCAAAGGGAGAGAAAAAGAGAGGGAGAGAAAGAGAGAGAGAGAGAGAGAGAGAAAAAACAAAAAAACAGCGCTGCGGGCTTAGAACGTCGTCGGGGACCTGCGGCGCGCAGACAGAGGACAAACAACAAGGGGACGACTCCTACCCCAGCGCCTCGGGTGCCAGGTTCCGCCACGGCATGGCGACGAGGGCAGCCAGAGTGGCGACGAGAGAGGACGCGACTGTAGCGACAACAGCACAAGGACCTGCACTCGAAGATGGCGGCAAGCCGCCGTAGGGACGCAAGAGAGCAGCGTGGAAAGAAACACGCAAAGACAGGGCGAGCGATCAACATCGGAAGCCTGCGACGCGAAGGCATCTCGCCACAGGCGGAGCGACGACCGTCGCAGATCCTGCAAGCTTCTGGTCAACCACTGGTGGATCCCAATGGACACCACTGGACCGCAAGGAGATCAAGTGCCACGGCAATCTGACGGAAAAGAGGCCAAGAATGAACACTGCACGGGATAGGAAGGCCACGGCCGCCTGAGATCGGATCTTCGGGGATTCCAATGGGCATCGGCGGCGCAACGTACCAATGCAGGGAAATAGTCCGAGACATTTCCCATCAGCGTAGCTTCGCCAATCGCCGCGTGGAAGATCGAGCAATCAAGGAGCACAGCTGTCGGATTAACAACATTCAGACGATCAAAACGGCTCGCATGGAGCCACTCCCATCCTTGCGTCTTCCGTCGGTCTGGATCGGGCTGGCGGATGACGGGAAGCGCCTCCGGCGTGCACCGTTGGTTCAGGGGCTTAATTTTCTCTAACTAAGGGGTGCCGATTCCATCCCGCACCTCGCTGGCGGATGACGGGAAGCGCCTCCGGCGTGCACCGTTGGTTCTGGGGCTCAATGACGGGAAGCGTCTTCGAGGTACGAGAAGCAAGCGGGACGTTCTGGCTGAATCCTTGAGTAAATATATATATATATATATATATATATCTTTATATCTATGGGTTGCGCGCGCTGCATTGGCGGATGACGGGAAGCGTCTTCGAGGTACGAGAAGCAAGCGGGACGTTCTGGCTGAATCCTTGAGTAATATATATATATATATATATATATTTATATCTATGGGTTGCGGGATTGCACGGGGGTTTTCATTGGCGGATGACGGGAAGCGTCTTCGAGGTACGAGAAGCAAGCGGGACGTTCTGGCTGAATCCTTGAGTAAATATATATATATATATATATATATATCTTTATATCTATGGGTTGCGGGGTTGCACGGGGGTTTTCATTGGCGGATTCCCCAAAATGGCCATTTCGCTCGAGACATCCTCGAAAAATCGAGGTGTTGGAGGCTATCGTTTAAGACGTCTTATGTCAAAAATGACGGTTTCGCTCGAGACATCCTCAAAAAATCGGGATGTTGAAAAATATCAAAAATTGTTGACATGCATGAAAAATGAGCGTTTCGCTCACGACATCCTCGAACAAATGAGATGCCGACAGAGGTGTTTTAGAACCTTTTATGTCAAAAATGACGTTTTCGCTCGGGACGTCCTCAGAAAATGAGCAGGTGGTCTGCCGTGCTCCTGTGTCGAGCACGGCAGACCACGGCCATTTCGCTCGAGACATCCTCAAAAAATCGAGGTGTGGTCTGCCGTGCTCCTGTGTGGTCTGCCGTGCTCCTGTGGTCTGCCGTGCTCCCCACAGGAGCACGGCAGACCGCGCGTAGGAACCGAGAGGAGCACGGCAGACCAAGACGAGGAGCACGGCAGACCAGGCTTAGGAACCGAGAGGAGCACGGCAGACCAAGACGAGGAGCACGGCAGACCAGGCACCAAGAGCGCCCTCAAGACGACGGAAAGGATGACCAAGACGAGGAGCACGGCAGACCAAGACGAGGAGCACGGCAGCCTGTGGTCTGCCGTGCTCCTCACAGGAGCACGGCAGACCGCGTCCTCACAGGAGCACGGCAGACCGCGCGTAGGAACCGAGAGGAGCACGGCAGACCACCTGCGAGGAGCACGGCAGACCAGGCTTAGGAACCGAGAGGAGCACGGCAGACCAAGACGAGGAGCACGGCAGACCAGGCACCAAGAGCGCCCTCAAGACGACGGAAAGGATGACCAAGACGAGGAGCACGGCAGACCAAGACGAGGAGCACGGCAGACTATGCAGGAAGAGTGCCCTCAAGACGGCCGAACAACGGCAGACCCCATAGGATCACGGCAGACCACAGAAGAGCACGGCAGACCAACCGGAGCACGGCAGACCACACCAGAGCACGGTCCGTAGCCATTTTGGCTCAAGGCCATGGCGCACCCGACGACCGCGAGTCCGTCGGGCGTTCTTGAGCGCGAGGGGCGCTCTGCCACGAGCCAGAAGCTTCGCCAAATTTGTGCTTCTTCGTTCCTGCAGGGCCGAGTGTCTCGGCCAAGCTGCGGCCAGTCCCTCTGTGAGCCGCCATGTCGGAAGTTGCCGCGGGGCTCGCTCGGAGGGCTTACTGGTTGTGTGCTAAGCGTGGCTGCAACGCTTGGAATTGGTGCGACAAGCGTTGGACGTGCAAGGCGTGCGGCACCAGCGCTCCCCCATGGACGAAGGAGTACCGCTCCGACAAGGTCTCCCCTCGGGTGGATGCCGACGGGTTCGTGCAGCAGCCCAGGGGAAGAGCTGACCAGCGCGCTGCGAGGCGCTCCGCCTCCCAGCGGGCCCTCTCAGGGAGCACGGCACCCAGCAGCTCCCCCAACAGCAGGACACGGCGTGGGCGTTCCTGGGGAGAGGCCAAGTCTCAGTACGATGAGCTCCAGGCGCAGCTCGTGGCGGCCAAGGAGCGGGTCGACAAGCTCCAGGCGGCCGCGGCGCTCGGGCTCTCGGAGGACTTCCAGCGAGAGGCGGAGAAGGCCCTCCAGCAGGGAAGGGACCAGGTCGCCGCCCTCGAGCAGTCGGCCCAGGAGGCCCAGCGGACGGGACGCCCGCCCCACTCGGTCTTCCACATCGAGGCCAACGCCATCCAGAAGGTCGAGCGTCAGTTGGCCACTGCCCGCACCAAGAGGGAGAAGCTCCAGCTGCAGGCGGCGGAGCTGCGCGACCTCATCGCGGAGAAGCAGGAGCAGCTGTCTGCGGCCGAGTTGGGAGTTGATGAAGTCACTGGGCAGATTGCTGAGCTGGAGGAGACCAAGGCCAAGGTCACGCAGCAGGCGATCCAGAGGGCCAACGCGGCGGTCGGTGGTGTGCCGAGCCCGCTCGGGGACGCTGTCCAGGGGCTGCTCACTCAGGTTGGGGCACTGTCGGACCTCCTCAAGCAGCACGGGGGTGAGCTGCCCCCCAGGTTCTCGGAGATCGTCGACATTCTCAACACGCAGAAGGAAGCGGTCGTCGACGTGCTCATGCCCCGCAGCAGCTCGGCCAGGAAGCGCTGGGGCGACAGCGTTGGCGACGACGGCCTCGCGACTGAGGACGACGACATGCCGCTCGACATCGTGTCCTCAGGAGGGCCCGAGGCCGCCCCCTCCCCTGGCGCCCCGCGGACAGGGCAGTCCGCGGCTGGGCCGCCCGCCCCACGGGCCAGGTCTGCGGACGGGCCCTACGGGCCCGCTGTGGCCCGTGGCCAGCGCGGAGCGACTCTGGGTGCGTGGCCCCAGGTGGAGCCCTGCCTCGCCAAGGCCCTCGCAGAGCAAGGGGCGGCCATCTCGGACGGCGACCCCTTGGTGGCTGCGGCTGCTGCTGTGGCTCCTGCTGCAGGGTACGGGCCGCGCCGTGGGTGACGCAGGAGGGCTGGAGTGGCAAGCCTCCACAGTTCGTGGGCCCAGCTGCTGGGACAGGTGGAGGAGGCGCTGCGACGGCCGCTGGCGCGTCAGAGCCCCTCGCAGGCGGCGGGCGGCGCCCAAGGGCCGTGCCCGAAGTAGCCAGCTGGCGCGGTCGGGAACACCGAGGTGGCCCCCCGACGGCCAGTCAGGGGCCGAGAGCGGTGGGATTCAGCCCCACGTCGTCGCAGCTCTCGGCCCCGTTGGTGAAGGGCAGGCGCACCCCCCGCTCGCTACCGGAGGGGCGGAGGGACGGCCGCCTCCCCAGCGGTGGACACCTCCCGTGCAGGCGAGCAGCCCGCCGACGACGTCTAGGAGCGCTGGAGCGTGGGGCCAGGTCCCCCCTCCAGTCCTGGTGGGGGTGGAGGGCCCCGCGACCAGGGGCTCGGCGGGCATGGGGCCTGGCGTTGAGGAACGCGCGGCTCGCGAGGCTGCCGTCATCGGCAAAGCGCCGCTGGTTGACAGGGCAGGAGGCCAGCAGCTCCGAGCTGGCCTCGTCTTGCTCGGCTGCAACGGCAATACTTGGAGCAGGAGCATTGAGGTCATTGAAGCCTTCTTCAAGGCGTACGACTACTGGCCCGACGTTGTGGCGCTGCAGGAGACGAGGCCCCCGCATGAGCGCCTGCCCAGTGCGGCGGCTCAGGCCCAAAGGCTGGGGTACGCGGCCTTCCTTCACGCGGCAGTGTTGACGGAGAAGCAGGGGCCCCTGGCGACCTCAGGCGGCGTGGCGATCCTGGTGCGGGACGGCTTGCAAGCCGACGAGTCTGCGGCCCCGCTGCCCTCGGCTTTGCGGCACCGCCTCATCGGAGTGGAGATTGCCGCAGCTTCGGGCCTTCGGCTTCTGGTGCTCGCTGGTTATTTTCAGCACTCTCTGGGCCCTCGAGGTACCAACCTCGACTTGTTTTCGGCCATCTCGGAGGTGACGGGCTCCTATGCAGACATCCCGTGGGTCCTCCAAGCGGACTTCAACATGGAGCCCGAGCCCCTGGAGGAGTTGGGGTGGCCCGCGGCAGTGCGGGGGCACGTCCTGGGGCCCTCGGAGGCGACGTGCCATGCCGAGGGCTGTGACCACCTCTACGACTGGTTCGTGGCTTCTGCGGCGTTGGCGGCCTGCACGGCATCCTGTGCCACCGCGCTCGAGGGCTTTGGGCTGCACCCTCATCGCCCTGTCCTACTTCGCCTACAGGATGTTCGGGCAGATGCGTTGGTTGAGGTTCCGTCCAGGCCCGCCCGCTTTCCCGAAGTAGCCCCCGAGCTCCTTCGGGCACATGAGGACGCGGTTATTGTGCGTTACTCGGTTGGCAAGAAGGGGCAGGTCACGTCCAGGGAGGTCTCGTGGTCCTGGGACGTGGGCTCTGTTCCGACCAACCTCTCCGTTGCCTTCGGCGAGTGGGCGGCAGCCGCAGAAGGCACCCTGGTCGGCATCCACGGCATCGGCCAGGCTGACCTGGCCCGTCATCTCGGCAGAGGAGAGGGGCCGAGGCTGACCCTCAAGCCGCTCAGCGCCCTTGTCAGGCGGGAAGCCAGGTTCAGGTTCAGCCTCCTCACGCACCGCCTAAGGAGTTGTCTGGACGTGGCCCTCCAGCGAGTGCGCGCGGAGAGCACTGGCCGATGGCACCCTCGGCATGCGGTCTGGTACGAGCACCAGGCCGAGCTCAGGGCGCAGCTCTTGCTGGAGGCGGTGCAGGAGGCGGACGACTCGGTCGGTCAGGGCCTTCCTGGTGCTGCTCCTGAGCGGTTGGGCGACCTGGTGTACCAGGCGGGCGTCCTCGGCAGTCCTGAGGCAGTTCGGGACCTCCAAGGGCTGCTCAGTGCTTCGCAGCGCCGCGATGCGGCTCAAAGCGCCCAGGCCTGGCGCAGCTGGGCCCAGACAGCGGTCGAGAAGGGCGGTCGCCTGGCCCACCGCTTCTCGAAGGCGACGCCCCCGCCGACGGTCAGGGACGCTGACTCGGGCAGGAGGCTTGTGGGTATGGCAGCGATTGGCGAACTCACGAGAGTCTGGCAGAAGCTGTGGCTCCAGGACGGGTTTGCCTCGGGCGCGGGGGCCAGCAGCTGGGACGTGGGCGAGTGGCAGCTGCCCCCCATCTCGCTGGAGCAGCTCCAGGCAGCCTGCAAACGCTACAGCCCCTCGGTGGGCCTCGGGTGCGACTCCCTGCGCCCTCGGCAGATCCTCCTTCTGCCAGTGGCGCTGCAGCTGCGCATCCTGGACATCCTGGCGGCCTACGACGAGGCCCCTGCATCGATCCACGGGCAGGTCTCCCTGATGGTGTTCATTCCGAAGGCAGACGGTGGGGTAAGGCCCATAGCGCTGCTGCCGTTGATCCTGCGGCTCTGGTCGCGCCTCCGCCAACCGTGCTGTGCACGCTGGGAGGCTGACCACAACTTCCCCTTCTTCTGGGGACGTGATGGGCGGGACTGTGAGAGGGCTGGTTGGCTGCACAACTGTTTCGCGGGTTTCGCGAAGTCGAACCTGCAGTTCGAGGCCGCGAGCCTCTTCCTGGACATCAGCAAGTTCTACGAGCACGTGCGGCACGACGTTCTCTGGGCGAATGCGGTACGTTTCGGGTTCAACCTCAGGCTGCTGCGCGGCCTCCTCACGTCCTACCAGGCCCCTAGGATGATCCTAGCGGCGGGCATGGCCTCCCCCGCCTTCGGCACTACGGGAACGGTGCTGGCTGGGTGTGCGTGTGCGACAGCAGTTGCGAAGCTCCCAGTACTGGGAGCCCTCCTGGCAGCGGGGGCGACTTGCCCGTTGGTCACGCCGAGGAATGTTGTCGACGATATTTCGCTCCAGGCGGTCGGCACGGCTCGGCTCGTGAAGCTGCAGATGGTGGCCGCCAGTTGTGAGGTGGTCCGACAGCTGCGCGAGCAGCACCTCCCACTCAACGAGAGTAAGTCGGTCTTCCTGGCCTCGTCGCCGCAGCTCGCCAAGGAGCTCTCCGAGGCTTGGGAGGCGCATGGCTTTACCTTCAAGAGGGGCCTTCAGGCGAGGAACCTCGGCACCGACGCCAACATCACTCGTCGCGGGGTTCATGAAGGAGCTGTGCGGGCGGCCAGCGGCCTTCGCCGAGGACGCAGGCTAGGTGTGCTTCGCTCAGCTGGCGCGGCTACCGAGCTGGTTCATCGTGCTGGGCCCACCGCGGCGATGCTGTGGGGGCGCACTGTGACTGGTGTTCCAGATAAGGAGCTGCATTCGTGGCGCTTGGCGGCTGTGCGCTCAGCTGGGAAGTTCCCTAAGGGCGCCTCGCTCGGGTTGAGACTCAGAGTGGTGGAGGTCATGAAGTCCATCGACCTCGACCCGAGCCCCGCGCTGCTTCGGGCCGCGGTGCAGATGGCGGCCAGTCTCCTCCAGTCGGGGGAGGTCCCGCTGCGTATGTTCGAGTCGGCCGTGCAGGAGGCAATGCAGAGGCACGCGGGAGCAGCAGCCCCTTGGGCGCACTGCCGCACGCCGGTGGATGCCCTGGCCCTCTCGCTCTCCAGAGTGGGCTGGAAGCTTGTTCAAGGAGCCCGCCTCGCAACCGACGACGGCCATCTCCTGGACCTGCGCATGTTGGGGCCGCGCGAGCTGGGCCTGCTGGCTGCGGCAGGGGCACGGCGAGCGTCTGACAAGTCGGAGCTGGCCCGCCTCGGCCACGGTGCGCTCCCTCAGTCGCCCCTGTTCTGGGAGGCCTTCGCGGAGGTCCTCGGGCCTGGCAGCAAGCTCAGCCACAGGGAGAAGGCGGCGGTGGTGAGCTTCCTTTCCAACGCCCACTGGCCCCAGACCCGTTTGCACGCGGCGGGTGAGAGGGAGCACGCTCGCTGCTGTGCCTGTGAGGCCCCCCGCGGCAGCCTCTGGCACAGGCTGTTCGAGTGTCCTGTCCTCGCGGGGGCCAGGCGTGACTCCACCTCTGACCGCCTTCGGCGCTGTGCGCATCGTGCACGCGGCCGCGGCGAGGAGGCGGGGGAATGTTTCGCGCGCTGCTGGCTCCCTCAGCCACCGAGGGCCGCCCCGAGGTCAGACGCCATGGCAGTCATGTGGTGCAATCGCCCCGCCGACGGTCTTCTCGGGGGGCGGCTCTACCTGGATGGGTCGGCGCTCGACCCCGAGCACGAGAGCCTGCGGCGTGCGGGATGGAGCATCGTGCAGTGCGACTCCGACGGCAACATGGAGTGCGCGGTGTACGGCAGCGTGCGCCAGGACCTCTGCCCGTTCCAGACGGCGAAGGACGGCGAGGATTTCGCGGTCTGGATGCTGTCTCGCTTTCTGGGCCCGAGCGTTGACGAGATCCTCATTGATTGTGCGTCCACGGTCAGCTGCCTCACGATGGGCAAGAAGTACGCGACGGCAACCAGCAAGCCCAACGCCCACCTCTGGGAGGGGATCTACGCGTCGCTGGACGTGGACACGCTCAAGGTGACCAAGGTGGCAGCCCACTGCACCGCCAGAGACGTGATGGATGGCAAGATCACGGAGGCGGACCTCCGTGGCAACGGACATGCAGACCGCTGGGCCAAGGCGGGGGCGGAGCTCCACCGTACCAGCCCAGTGGCCAGGCGCGAGTTCTTTGGCACGATGGAGGTGGTGAGGGAGCTCTCATGCTGGGTGGCGCAAGCCTCCCTCATCTGGCAGGGGATCGAGGTCAAGGACTGCGAGGGCCTCCCCGAGGGCAGTGAGCGGGCGGCCGTCTCCTTCGCAGTGCCAGTGGTGGAGCCCGCCAGCAGCCGCCCGCCCGACCTGGGTTCGGGCGACGGGTGGGCATCGGCGGCGCGCGCTGGTGGCGTCTCCCTCGGGGCGACGGCCTTCGTCGTCGTCGGCCACGTCCTGGCCTACGCCAAGTGCGGGGAGGGCGCCGCCGAGCAGGAGCTGATGGCGTGCACCCACTGCGGGGCGTACGCGCGGCTGGGTGGGCGCTCAGGTGCTGCGCCCAAGCTCAAGGAGCAGTGCCCAGGGTCGGCTGGGCTTCCCAAGGGCAGGAGAGACCAGAAGGCGCGCTGGTTGCAGGGGCGGCACCCTGCTGGCACGCCCCACAGCGGCAGCAAGAGGGTCGGAGCGTCTGTGCCCAGCCTGCGTAAGGAGGACGTGGTGCCGATGGCCGCCAGGGTGCGCTTCCTGGAGTGGCTGGGTGTCCGCCCCGATGATGCACCTGGCGGCGTGGCCGCCGACGCCGGCCGGGGGCCCCCCAGCGGCGCGGCGGCCGCAGGTGAGGCGGAGGCTGAGCCTTTGGCGCCTGACTCCTCGGGGGCCTCGAGGGAGGCTTGGCTTTCCGCCTACGGACTCGACGAAGCGAGCCTCCTCGAGTGGTCAGCCGCAGCAGAGGCGGCGCGCGAAGACAGGCGCAAGAGGCGCCGTCGCGCTGAAGGTGACGAAGGGGAGTGATGCAGCATCTCTTTCCTCTTTCTGTTGTATCTGCCCCTCGTCACCTCTTTTGGCGTGCGCGTGAGGCAGCGTTTTCTGCCCCGCATTGCTGATGCAGCGAGGCGGCTCTGTTAGGCGTGATGTGCGCCTCCGCCCCGCTGCCTTCTGATTTCTTTGAAATCGTGCGCTTCGCGCGTTTGGCGCCTCGCGCCCTTCCCCTGGCGGCTCCCTTGGGGCCCCTAGGGTTGGCCCTTGAGGCCCTGGGGCCAACGGGCTCTGTGGGCCTCGGGCTCCTTTTAGCCTTCATAGGCCCCGCAGCCCACAGCCCACACCAGAGCACGGCAGGCCACACAGGAGCACGGCAGACCACACAGGAGCACGGCAGACCACAAAGGAGCACGGCAGACCACACAAGAGCACGGCAGACCCCACAAGAGCACGGCAGACCCCACAGGAGCACGGCAGACCCCACAGGAGCACGGCAGAGCAGACCCAAAAGGAGCACGGCAGACCACACAGGAGCAAGGCAAACCACAGGAGCACGGCAGACCACACAGGAGCACGGCAGACCCCACAGTAGCAAGGCAGACCCCAAAGGAGCACGGCAGACCACCGGAGCACGGCAGACCACACAGGAGTACGGCAGACCCCACATGAGCACGGCAAATCCCAAATGAGCACGGCAGACCACAAGAGCACGGCAGACCACACAGGAGCACGGCAGACTCCACAGGAGCACGGCAGACCACAAAGGAGCACGGCAGACCACACAGGAGCCCGGCAGACGCCACAGGAGCACGGCAGACGCCACAGGAGCACGGCGGAACCCACAGGAGCACGGCAGACCGCGCGCGGGTACAACATAAACGCGCCTTTTTGTTGTACCCCGAACGCCGCTGGCGTTTCCCCAACAGGAGCACGGCAGATCTCACAGGCGCGCGGCAGACCCCAAATGAGCACGGCCGACCACAGGAGCACGGCAGACCCCAAATGAGTACGGCAGACCCCAAAAGAGCACCGTAGACGCCTCAGGAGCACGGCTGACCACACAGGAGCACGGCAGACCACACAGGAGCGCGGCAAACCACAAAGGAGCAAGGCAGACACCAAATGAGCACGGCAGTCCACACGTTCGCACGGCAGACCGCACAGGAGCACGGCAGACCCCACATGAGCACGGCAGACCAAGAAGGAGCACGGCAGACCACACAGGAACACGGCAGACCACAGGATTCCCCAAAATGGCCATTTCGCTCGAGACATCCTCGAAAAATCGAGGTGTTGGAGGCTATCGCTTAAGACGTCTTATGTTAAAAATGACGGTTTCGCTCGAGACATCCTCAAAAAATCGGGATGTTGAAAAATATCAAAAAAAAAAATTGTTATGCATGAAAAATGAGCGTTTCGCTCGAGACATCCTCGAAAAAATGAGATGCCGACAGAGGTGTTTTAGAACCTCTTATGTTAAAAATGACGTTTTCGCTCGGGACGTCCTCAGAAAATGAGCAGGTGGTCTGCCGTGCTCCTGTGTGGAGCACGGCAGACCACGGCCATTTCGCTCGAGACATCCTCAAAAAATCGAGGTGTGGTCTGCCGTGCTCCTGTGTGTCGTGTCGTGCGGGGCCTATGAAGGCAAAAGGAAGCCCGAGGCCCACGGAGCCCATAGGCCCCAGGGCCTCAAGGGCCAGCCCTGGGGGCCCGAAAGGGGCCACCGCAGGGGGGGGCGCGAAGCGCCAGACGCGCGAGGGGCCGCTTCGGGCCAACCTCCAGCACACCCTCACGAGGGGCCGCTTCGGGCCTCCCCGAGGGCAGGCCGCCAGGGCCAACGGGGGCGCCTAGGCCCCAGGGCCACGAGGGCGGGCGGTGCCGAGAGGCATGCAGAAGCAGCGAAGCTGCACTCACAGACCTCGAGGCAACAGAGACAACAGCAAAGTGTTGCAAGCTCACGTACACATTCAAATACAAGAAATGCGAATGCACGGAGCAAACGGAATTAGCGTCCGCACGCACGGCTAACCGTCCTGCACCTGGGCCTCGGCACCCTCCTCGAAGGCCGTGCCGATGACGACGGGACGCAGGTCGAAGCGGACGCGACGGGCGCGCCGCCCCATGCTTGCACCCCGCTTCCTGCGGGCGCGGCTGCCCTCGAAACCAGCGCCAGGACCAGAACCGCCAGCCACAGGAGCCTCGAGGGCCCCGCCGCCTCCCGAGAGGAGCGCCGCAGGGTGAGCGTGCAGGTACGCCAGAACCGCAGTGCTGGCCTGTGGCGCCGCCTCCGACACCGAGCAGGCCGTATCCACTTCAGCTTCAGCGTCGGCAGCGCCCACCTCCTGGTAGTCGAGCTCGGCCGAGCCGGCCCCCAGGGCCCTAGGCGAAGCACGTGCGGCCTCCAGCTCCTCATACTTCAACACCTCTGCCTCCAGGAGCTCGTCCAAGGTGCTGCAACAGCCCCCCTCCGCCGCAGGTCCTGGGCCCGCCAGCAGATCCGGAAGACTATCAGCACGAAGCGGCTCCCCAGGAAGAACAGCACGAACAGGAACCCCACCTCCCTGGCGCAGCCCTTCGACAGGACAGAGGCCCAGCGATGGCGCCGAAGTAGAAGACGACTTGCGACCGGCTGCGAAGAACTCGGGGGTGATCACCTTAGACGGCACGTCACCAGCAGGGCCGACATCATGCTCACCGCCGCCGTCACCAGCGCAAGCCACGGAGGAACCCTCGACGGCCTCGAACGACCCCGACTCCGAATAGCCAAGCACACCAGGCAGCGGCAAACATTCCAAGCACGTGCCGAGCGAGCCACAACGGAAGAGCTCCGCAGCGTCCGCGTTGAACGTGAAGCACTCTGCCTCCGCACGGGCCTCCAGCCTGGCTCCATATTTCTGCAGGCGCCGCAACTGCTCGATCGGCGCAGTCGACACTCGTACACCGCGAGCGTCGGAATGCAGGGCAACGTTCCTTCTCACAGCTTGCGCCGCAGACGGCATGCGCCCTGCTAGCTTCTCCCCCAAGGCCGGCGCCAGCGCGACGATGCGATCGGCCAGCTCCGCGCACCCGAAGATGGTGGTGAGGCCGCAAATGATCGCCTCGAAGTCCGCCTGCACCCGCCTGAGCTCGTCGGAGAGCTTGATGATCGCACGATCGGCAGACTGCCTAGCCCACAGCTTCCCTGCCTTGCGGTCCTCGGGGCTGCGGCGAAATGGGCGTGCAACTCCACACCCTCCCGTCGCCATGGCTGCGCCCGAGCGAAGGGCCCGCCGTTTGGCTAACGCCAGAGGCAGACCCAAGAAACCGCGCGGGGCTGGCTTGAACCAAAATGGCTACGGACCGTGCTCCTGTGTGGTCTGCCGTGCTCCTGTGGTCTGCCGTGCTGCCCACATGCAGGAGCACGGCAGACCGCGCGTAGGAACCGAGAGGAGCACGGCAGACCAAGACGAGGAGCACGGCAGACCAGGCTTAGGAACCGAGAGGAGCACGGCAGACCAAGACGAGGAGCACGGCAGACCAGGCACCAAGAGCGCCCTCAAGACGACGGAAAGGATGACCAAGACGAGGAGCACGGCAGACCAAGACGAGGAGCACGGCAGACTATGCCCTAAGAGTGCCCTCAAGACGGCCGAACAACGGCAGACCCCATAGGAGCACGGCAGACCACAGAAGAGCACGGCAGACCAACAGGAGCACGGCAGACCACACAAGAGCACGGCAGGCCACACAGGAGCACGGCAGACCACACAGGAGCACGGCAGACCACAAAGGAGCACGGCAGACCACACAAGAGCACGGCAGACCCCACAAGAGCACGGCAGACCCCACAGGAGCACGGCAGACCCCACAGGAGCACGGCAGAGCAGACCCAAAAGGAGCACGGCAGACCACACAGGAGCAAGGCAAACCACAGGAGCACGGCAGACCACACAGGAGCACGGCAGACCCCACAGTAGCAAGGCAGACCCCAAAGGAGCACGGCAGACCACCGGAGCACGGCAGACCACACAGGAGTACGGCAGACCCCACATGAGCACGGCAATCCCCACAGGAGCACGGCAGACCGCGCGCAGGTACAACATAAACGCGCCTTTTGTTGTACCCCGAACGCCGCTGGCGTTTCCCCCACAGGAGCACGGCAGACCCCACAAGCTCGCGGGAAACCCCAAATGAGCACGGCAGACCACAGGAGCACGGCAGACCACACAGGAGCACGGCAGACGCCACAGGAGCACGGCAGACCGCGCAGGAGCACGGCCGGCGCCGGAAAATTGAATTCCGAGGCGGTGCCGAAAAAAGGCCACTCCAAGACATATTTTTCTTTCGAAAATATTGATTCTCCCCTCCCGGCGCCCTGGAACCCCTTCCGGGCCGCTTCTGGCACCCGGGCCGGCGCTCGAGCCAAACGCCCGGGCCAGCACCCGGGCCAGCGCCCGGGCCGGTTCCGGCGCCGGCCGGCGCCGGAAAATTGAATTCCGAGGCGGTGCCGAAAAAAGGCCACTCCAAGACATATTTTTCTTTCGAAAATATTGATTTTCTGCTCCCGGCGCCCGGGAACCCCTTCCGGGCCGCTTCTGGCACCCGGGCCGGCGCTCGAGCCAAACGCCCGGGCCAGCACCCGGGCCAGCGCCCGGGCCGGTTCCGGCGCCGGCGCCGGAAAATTGAATTCCGAGGCGGTGCCGAAAAAAGGGCACTCCAAGACATATTTTTCTTTCGAAAATATTGATTTTCTGCTCCCGGCGCCCGGGAACCCCTTCCGGGCCGCTTCCGGCACCCGGGCCGGCGCTCGAGCCGAACGCCTGGGCCAGCACCCAGGCCAGCGCCCGGGCCGGTTCCGGCGCCGGCCGGCGCCGGAAAATTGAATTCCGAGGCGGTGCCGAAAAAAGGCCACTCCAAGACATATTTTTCTTTCGAAAATATTGATTTTCTGCTCCCGGCGCCCTGGAACCCATTCCGGGCCGATTTTTTTTTTTTTTTTTTTTCTTTTTTTTTTTTTTTTTTTCACCAGGCCACCCGGGCCGGCGCTCGAGCCGAACGCCTGGGCCAGCACCCGGGCCAGCGCCCGGGCCGGTTCCGGCGCCGGCCGGCGCCGGAAAATTGAATTCCGAGGCGGTGCGGAAAAAAAGGCCACTCCAAGACATATTTTTCTTTCGAAAATATTGATTTTCTGCTCCCGGCGCCCTGGAACCCCTTCCGGGCCGATTCCGGCACCCAGGCCGGCGCTCGAACCGAACGCCCGGGCCGGCACCTGGGCTGGCGGCCGACGCGCGATGCGCTGCCACAAGCCAGCTTTCCGCAAGATCGGTCCAGAGTGGGAGGGGACGGAGCTGGGCGGGTGAAGGACCACCAGAGCACTGCTCCAGCCTTCCCTCAGCCCTGGGTCTGCTGACCACACAGGAGCACGGCAGACCACACAGGAGCGCGGCAAACCACAAAGGAGCAAGGCAGACCCCAAATGAGCACGGCAGTCCACACGTTCGCACGGCAGACCGCACAGGAGCACGGCAGACCGCACATGAGCACGGCAGACCAAGAAGGAGCACGGCAGACCACACAGGAGCACGGCAGACCACACAGGAGCACGGCAGACCACACAGGACACGGCAGACCCCACGGGAGCACGGCAGACCACACAGGAGCACGGCAAACCACACAAGAGCACGGCAGACCATACAGGAGCACGCCAGACCACACAGGAGCACGGCAGACCACACGTTCGCACGGCAAACTCCACAGGAGCACGGCAGACCCCAAAGGAGCACGGCAGACCACAGGAGCACGGAAGACCGCACAGGAGCACGGCAGACCACACAGGAGCAAGGCAAACCAAGAAGGAGCACGGCAGACCACAGGAGCACCGCAGACGCCACAGAAGCACGGCAGATCGTCGTCGTCGTCATCGTCGTCGTCGTCTTCGTCAATAACGATCTCGAAAATTACGACAAAAAACGATGACAGAAAACGACCACAAACATAACACAAAAACCAACCGAACACGGAATCCAACAACAAAAAAACAATCAGAAAAACGACCGCAATCATAAAATGATAACGACGGCGACAGCGAGAACGGCAACAGCGGACGATTATAATGAAAACGACGACCACGACAAAGGAAAGGCACGCGACGACGACGACGGACAAACAAAAGACAAGACAGGCTGGAACAGAAAAAGTAGGCTGGGCGACAACGGGTGGGGGCCCGCGTGGCCGAGAGAAAAGCACGGTGTCGACACCATGATGTGGCCAGGGCAGCAGACTACCTCGACAGACCAGCGCGGCAGGCCACCATTTAGTCTGTTCTGTTGCGTTTATGGGTTTCTCTGACGTTCTCGCCAATACGGTCTCTGACGCACGTGGTGGATAAAAAACGGCGCTTCCCGTTCTTGTCCGGTCAGGTTCCCAAAATGGCCATTTCGCTCGAGACATCCTCGAAAAATCGAGGTGTTGGAGGCTATCGTTTAAGACGTCTTATGTTAAAAATGACGGTTTCGCTCGAGACATCCTCAAAAAATCGGGATGTTGAAAAATATCAAAAAATTTTGTTATGCATGAAAAATGAGCGTTTCGCTCGAGACATCCTCGAAAAAATGAGATGCCGACAGAGGTGTTTTAGAACCTTTTATGTCAAAAAAGACGTTTTCGCTCGGGGCGTCCTCAGAAAATGAGCAGGTGGTCTGCCGTGCTCCCGTGTGGAGCACGGCAGACCACGGCCATTTCGCTCGAGACATCCTCAAAAAATCGAGGTGTGGTCTGCCGTGCTCCTGTGTGGTCTGCCTTGCTCCTGTGGTCTGCCGTGCTCCTCACGAGGAGCACGGCAGACCAAGACGAGGAGCACGGCAGACCAGGGACCAAGAGCGCCCTGAAGACGACGGAAAGGATGACCAAGACGAGGAGCACGGCAGACCAAGACGAGGAGCACGGCAGACTATGCCCTAAGAGTGCCCTCAAGACGGCCGAACAACGGCAGACCCCATAGGATCACGGCAGACCACAGAAGAGCACGGCAGACCAACCGGAGCACGGCAGACCACACAAGAGCACGGCAGACGCCACAGGAGCACGGCGGAACCCACAGGAGCACGGCAGACCACAGAAGAGCACGGCAGACCAACAGGAGCACGGCAGAAAACACAAGAGCACGGCAGGCCACACAGGAACACGGCAGAACACACAGGAGCACGGCAAAGCATTCAGGATCAGTGCAGGTCGCAGGGGCGCCGCGTATCACAGGAGCACACCAGACCAACACGGCCAATCAGCACGGCAACGCCAGGAGTATAGCAGGGCACAGGAGCGCGCCTTAATTCTTTTCGAGTGCGCAATGCCGTGGGTGCTCTTGATAGCCTTCGACGATTAAGGTCGCTCTCTCACGTGCTCTATGTTGTTGGCACATGTTGTATTGGGCTCAATGTGGTTGCAAAGCTGCGGCAGGGTGTGCGCGGTGGAGGTGCTTCTATTAGCCCTGTGAGATCCAACTTTCTAGTAGGTGATCCTCGGGGCGATTCTTACCGATGTTTATTTTCGGCATGCTCCGACTGGCGTTCTATATGATGTTCTGTGGGTCTCTTGTTTGTCCAGCGCGTGCTGCTAAGACGATCAAGTATTGCAAAGGGTATCACAAGACCCGCCGTGGTGAGGAGCCCCCGAAGGCTCAGTCCGGTTATGACGGTTACTGCAAGTCTTGCTACAAGGAGAAGCATCCTACTCTGCACCGCCAGAAGCAGGAGAAGAGAAAGGGATGTTGTCGATTCTGCGGTGCGCAGCGCGAGCTCAGCGGTGGCATGTGTAAGCCGTGTTATCGGTCTCGCAGCTGCCCTGAGTGTACCTGGTGCAACGAGGAAGACGAACCAACGCTGTGCGTGGCCTGCGAGTCA
>CAUYUJ010021628.1:0-2500 GCA_963575745.1 Prorocentrum cordatum
TTGTTGTAGTAGACTAGTAGTATCAGCAGTACCAGTAGGAGTAGCACTCGTAGTAGTAGTAGTAGTAATAGCAGTAGTAGTGGTAGTAGTACTAGTAGCCGTAGAACGATTATTACGAGTGGCGCGAGTACCATTAGCGAGTGTAGTAGTAGCAGTCGTAGTAGTAATAGTAGTAGTAGCAGTAGTCGTAGTAGCATTACCAGTAGTAGTAGTAGTTAGTCGTAGAAGTAGCAGTAGTAGTAGTAGTTGTAGTAGTAATAGTAGCAGTGATAGTGGTAGTAGCATTAGCACTACTAATAAGAGTAGTAGTAGTAGTAATAGTACTGGTAGACTAGCCATAGTGGGTGCTGTTTGAGCAGTGGTAGTAGTAGTAGTAGAAGTAGTAGAAGTAGTAGTAGACGACTTGCACTAGTAATACGAGTGATAGTAGTGTTGTTGTTGTTGCTGTTGATAGTAGTAGTAGTAGTAGTAGTAGTAGTAGTAGTGGTGGTGGTAGTAGTAGTAGTAGTCGCAGTAATCGTAGGTTAGCTGGTAGTACCAGCAGCAGCAGCAGCAGTAGTAATAGTAGTAGTAGTAGTAGTAGTAGTAGTAGTAGTAGTAGTAGAAATAGTAGTAGTAGTAGTAGTAGTAGTTGTCGTCGTCGTCGTCGCAGTAATCGTATTTGACTTGGTGGCAATAGCAGCAGCAGTAGTAATAGTAGTAGTAGCAGTAGTAGTAGTAGCAATAGTAGTAGTAGTGGTGGTAGTAATAGTAGTAGTTGTTGTTGTAGTGCGAATAGTAGTAAGTGTACTAGTACTAGTAGTAGTAGTAGTAGTAGTAGAAGTACTACTACTACTACTACTACTACTACTACTACTACTACTACTACTACTACTACTACTACTTGCAGTATCAGTATTTGAATGATGTACCCGTCGTTGTAGTAGCAATAGTAGTAGTAGTAGTTTTACTTGTACTAATAGTAGTAGTGGTGGGATGGTAGTAGTAGTCGTAATAGTAGTAGTAGTAGTAGTCGTAGCAGTAGCAGTAGCAGTAGCAGTAGTAGTAGTAGTAGTAGTAGTAGTAGTAGTAGTAGTGGCAGTAGTCGTAGTAGTAGTAGTAGTAGTTGTAGTAGTAGTAGTAGCAGTAGTAGTAATTGTAATAGTAATAGTAGTAGTAGTAGTAGTAGTAGTAGCAGAAGTAGTACAGGTGGTGGTGGCAGTCGTAGCAGTAGCAGTAGCATCTTACTGTAGTTTAGCGTAGTAGTAGTAGTAGTAGTAGTAGTCGTCGTCGTCGTCGGAGTCCGGGGGATTGTGGGGGCGCGATATCTAGGCTCCCATATACATTCCGCTTTCCTTTTAGCCGAGATGTTGATCTTCATATATCTCATATCCCAAGATGAGTTATTGTCATTACTCTGCCGCTTGCGCTTCCGCCTCCTCTTCTACATCCGCGCGTGTTTTTCAGAATTTTTCGGGCCATTGCAGATGTGTCGGATGTTTCGCGGCCGCCATCCAACAGCGGGCGGTGCGCGAAAGTATAAAGGTTGTTTTCGTCTAGCATCGAACGGCTTGAACGCCGGACTCCCTTCCTCATAATTTCGTCGTCTTGAGCGTTGGGCTCTAGAGGAAAGATTTCAGTTGCAAGTTAGTTTCCTTCTTAAGCTCTCCTGCGATGGCTGGCATTCAGAAGGATAGCAGCGCGGCCACGCAAACTGAGATCACGCGGCAAAGGCGGCAGCGGGCGAAGGCATTCGCGCACGGGCGAACCTCCAGACCCAAAGCAGGGCGGCCGTTCAACCCAGATGAGGAGGAGGCGCCGCGCAAAAAGGCAAAGCCCGCGCACAACGGAGAGGCAGGCAGCCAAAGCGACAAAAAGGAACATAACAACGGCCAGGAGCGAAGGCAAGAGACAAGAAGGGAACGACAAGGATAACGGGAAGGCGGACCAGAAGAGCGAGGAGAAGGACGCTTGGAAGGAGAACGAGAAGCGAGAGGATAATAAGAACACGCTCTCTTGGAAGCAGAAGTCGGAGCACAGAAAGGCTGCAGACCGCCCGCAGAGTTCTTCTTGGCGCCCTGCGCGCTGGTTCTACACGAACTCCTCTTGCGCCAGAAGCAAAGACTGCAACTTGTTCCACCGGCCCCAACAGAAGCCCCGCGAGCTCTGCCGAAAGTTCGCGCAAGGTCTTCGCCAGCGAGGCGACGGCGGCCGGCGCGCGCGCCCGGGCGGGCCGCGGGCCGGACGAACGAGGGAGCGGAGGGGGCGAACAAGGAAGACAACGAGGAGGTCGGGAAGGTCGGGCCCGAGGCGCAGAAGCCAGGAGACCAGCTGCAGGAGACGCGCGAGGAAGAGGCCTTCAGCCAGAAGATCCGCCGGCAGAGTCGCGCCGGCGAGCGGGGGCGGCGCGCGATCAAGACCGGCAAGGCAGTCGCGCGTTCCAAAACCACGGGGGAAGCGCGCATCGCCCCGCACGCGCCGCAGGAAGCAGCAGAGGAGGACCAGAAATTCGCCGACAGTA
>CAUYUJ010021628.1:7500-18769 GCA_963575745.1 Prorocentrum cordatum
GCGCCCCTCGGCGTCGGCGCGGCCACGCCTCTTTTCAAAAGGCCCGCGGCTTCGCCTGCGGCGAAGAAGCCTGCGGCCGTCGGCGGCGCCGCCCGCGCACAATGCCAACCTGGGCCCAGCTTGCGGCTGGGCGCGCCCAGCGATTTCACGATGGCGCGGACAACGTGCTCCAATTGTGGCAACCACCTCACCCGCCAGCGCGACATCGAGCGCACCTTGCGCGACTTGCATTGCACGAAGCCGATCACGGCAACCTCGTGGAAGTGCTCCGGCAGGAATTGCCGCCCCAGGTTCATGCCGAACTTCGCGTGGGTCAGCGGGAGGAAGCACGACGCTGCCACGCTAGCCGAAGTTGAGGCTGCCGGCGCGCTGTTCACCAGTAGCAAACGCGCGTGGACATTCAGGCACCTCCGATGCCACCAGAACTCGATGCTTCGGCGCGCTACATCGTCGCGCGGCATCGATTGAGCGACGAAGGTTGGAGGCCCTCGCGCTGCTCCGCCGCCGTTGTTAGCGGCCGTTCTTATCGAGGGGAATTCGCGTCGAAACTCGGCGTCGGCCGCGGCGAAATAGCTCGCTTCAGGCAAGCCGCTGAAACTCTCCACCAGCCGTTGTCGAGATCGCCGCCCGTCGTTTCTCGATGGGGGCCGCTCAGAAATCTTGGCGGAACTAACGCGAAGGCTTCCCGCGAGGGATCGTTTGCCTCCGGCCGAGGAGGGGCGTGGGAAAGAGTTCACTACGGACTACCGCAAGAACCACATGGACGCGGTGGTGTATTTTTTGGGCGCTGCAGGAGCCGGAGAGCGTCGGGAAGCACGAGGGCATCGCCATCGGGGAAGAGATCACTGAAGCTGCGTTCCAAGCCTACGACGCCCACGCGCACTCTGATTTGTTCTGCCACCCCAAGGAAGATAGCATTACCGCGTCGGTTGATCTGGGTTTCCAAATGACTCCCTTTGAAGGGGATTTCATTTGGCTTCCTTCTGCATGTACGGATTTCTGTCTGCATCAAAAGATGTTTGCGGCGTCGGAAGACGATTTTCCATTTGGCCGCCTGCGGCCGCCTCGCGCGCCGGGCGGGCCCGGCGAGGTTCCGCCACGCTGCTGCCACGCGGCCGCCTCGCGCGCTGGGCGGGCCCGGCGAAGTTTCGCCACGTTGCCCCCCGCGCAGGCCGCCTCGAGGCCGCCTCGTGCGTTGGGTGGGTCTGGCGAGGTTTCGTCGCGTTGCCGCCCGCGGCCGCCTCGTGGCTGCCTCGTGCGATGGATGGGTCTGGCGAGGTTTCGCCGCGTTGCCGCCTCATGGCCGCCCCGCGCGTTGGGTCGTGCGCTGGGTGGGTCCGGCGACGTTTTGCCGCGTTGCTGCCCTCGGCCGCCCCGCGCCGCCTCGCGCGCCGGGCGCGTCCGAAGATGATGTCCAGGCCGCTCTGGCCGAGACTGACGGCGTGGACCTCGTGGAGGATGAGGCCGAGAAGGTGGCCCCACGGCTGCAGCAGAAGGATGGGCCACGGCAGCAGAACAAGGACATCAAGAAAGCCGCCCGCGAGGACAGGCAGCACATCGGCGCCGAGCCGAAGAGCGCCGAGCGGGGCGCACGCGGACGGCGCTTGCACTGATGATCAGCGCATACGGCGCATACGATATATTCCTTCTACCTATCAAATTACAAGGAAAAACCCGGCATGTCACCGACACCCCCCCCCACATAGACCCCAGATGAACCCCACAGGCCCCCAAGAGAGCCCCACAATGCTTCGAGGCGGCCCAAAATGCCCCGAAGAGAGCGACACGAGGCCTACATCGGGAGCCCAAGACAGCAGAAGGCACTTCCCAGACGTCCTCTGCAAGGCCCAAGAGGCCTCAAGACGGCCCCAGAGTGCTCCAACAGGACCAAACATGGGCTCAAGACGGCCCAGGATGCCCCCGCAAAGACCTCCAATACGGCCTCAGCAGGCCAAAAACCTTAATTTTCCGTTGGTTTTTGAACGACTCTGCGCTTCTCGCCTTTTCTGGCCACGAACGGCCCAAGAATGGTCTGCGAGCTTCGAGGTCGCCCCGAAATGGCCTCCAGGCGGCCCAATGGGGCCCCAAGATGGGCCAATAAAGCGCCAAGAAAGGCAGGGAGCGCCCAAAAGACCCCTAAAAGACCTCCAAGAGGGCCCCAACAGAGCCACGGGATGCTTCAGAGAGGGCCCGAGAGAGCCCCAACACGGCCCCAGGACGGCCCAAGCCCCCCCAGACAGCCCACGAGGGCCCCAGGACAGCCCAAGAAGGCCCTCCGATGGTATACAAAAGCGCCAACAGGAGCTCCACTCAGTCTTAGAGCTGACAAATTCATTACATTCTGATTGACCTGAGCCGTCGTCCTTGGCTCGGCTGGCCGCGCGCCGAATGGGCCCGCGTGGCAGAGAAGGAAAAGGAGCAGGAGGCGGGACGGAGGAGAAAAAGGAGGAAGAGGAAGGAACGGTGAGGATAGCGAGAAACAGGAGGGGCCCCAGGAAGACGGAAGGAGGGCAAGGAGGAGCAGGAGGAGGGGAGGGCAAACGGCGGAAACAGAAGACAGCTTTCACTGGGCCCCGTGCTCTCGCCGAGGCGCCGGCCACATCTCTCATTCAATATCGTGTTGCCGCTTCGCTCGCGGGACTCCCTGCCTCTACCAGGTCAGCATCCCGTCCTCCAGCATGCGGCCGCCGACTTTCCTCTCAATTCTTGACGCTTCGCGTATACCCACCTTGAGTCTGAGTTAGTCGCTCACGCTCGCCCTCTCCTCCTCTCTTGCCACCTGTGTCGCTTGTGGTTTGGCTGGAGCTTGGCGCCGAAACGGCGACTTCTCCCCGCCGTCCCGCCGCCGGTCGCCGCGCCTTGGCGTCCCCACCCGCTGGGATGTCTGTGCCGGTCTCCTGGCGCTTAATGTGGGTCATTTTGTCCCTTGCATGTGCATACGCCTCTGCGGCCAATTATCTTCGTTCCGCGCCCCGAACGCTACCCCGCTTCTTGACCTTCGCCAGGGAGCCGCCAACCAAACAAAGTATCCTCACCTTGATCACCTGGTCGCGCTGTACGCGTCCTCGCTTGTGGCTGGCTGGAGCTTGGCGCCTAAAGGGCGACTTCTCCCCGCCGTCCCGCCACCGGTCGCCGCGCCTTGGCGTCCCCACCCGCCGGGATGTCTGCGCCAGTCTTTGGCGTCTAATGTGGGTCATTTTGTCCCTTGCATGTGCATACGCCACTGCGGCCAATTATCTTCGTTCTGCGCCCCGAACGTTGCCCCGCTTCTTGACCTTCGCCAGGGAGCCGCCGACCAAAAAAGTATCCCCACCAGCCCGTCCAGAATTGATTGCCAGCTTTCCCGAGGCCTGTTGGAGGCTATCCTGAGCCATGCTCGACTAGAGTCTGTCAGAAGCTATTCTGAGCCATGCTCGGCTATGTCGGGCCATATTCAGGCTTTCTTGAGGCCTCTTGGAGATCTGTCGGAGGCTATCTTGAGCCATGCTTGGCTATCTTGGGCCATTTCGGAGGCCATCTTGGGCTATCTAGGGCTCTCTTGGAGCAATCTTGGGCCAAGAAGGGCGGGGTGGAGAATCTTCAGGAGAGGCTGGGAGGCCTCTCGGGGCCGTCTTGGGCCCCATTGTTCAAAAAGAGCGGGGGTCCTCAATTCAGGTCCCCCCCTCGGAGGCTCTCAAACGGCGTCTTGGGGACGTGTTGGAGCGCTCTTTGGAAGCCTCTTGGGCGATCTTGGGGCCGTCTTGGGCCTTCTTGGGCCCCTCTTGGGGCTCTTTTGGGCCATATTGGGGCCATCTTGATGCCTCAGGGGCCCATCGGAAGCGAAAAGACGAGAATGCCAAACACATTGACTTTCCTTAGGCTTTTGAAGGGTTTTGGCTTCTTGGAGGGCGCCGTGGAGGGCTCGAAGGGCACTTGGATCCGTCTTGAGGACTCTTGGAGGTGTGTCGGAGGCTATATTGACCCATCTTGAGGTATCTTGGGCCATCTTGGAGGCCATCTTGCGACTTGGAGCGGAGCCATCTTGAGCCGTCTTGGACGCTCTAACGCCTCCATCCCCCCCCCTCCAGGTCCAGGGGAAGGTTACCCCTCCCCCGAGCAGGGGAAGGAAGGGGAAGAGAGAAGACCAAACTCGTTATACCACCGTAGCCCTAAAGGGCTGGTGGGACTTCCACCTATAGACTTCCAGCCTCCATCAGCTCAGCACTCCGACCTCTAGCGTCCGGCATCCGACTTTCCACCTTCACCTCCATTCAAGCGTCCACCAACGCTGCGCCCTGAGCCCCGCCCCGGGCGCTACCGCGCACTCGCCTCGCCTCGCCTCCGCTCGCACAATTCCCACACACCTCATTGAACAATTGTGTTCTCGCCCGCGCCCAGAAACATCGTAGGTGCAAGGATCAAGATTAGAAGGCGAAGCGCAGCGAGCCTTAAAATCTTGTATATATATATATATATATATATATATATATATGTGGTAAGGCATGAAAAGTACATCACGGCCCGTAAAGACACCACGATTTTTAATGTGCTTGGTGCTGTCGACGACGCGTAGTTTAAGCGCGCATTGTCGGTTCCCTTCCCCGTTCCCTCCTTTCGCTCGTTTTTATATATATATATATATATATATAGATATATATTTGTCTGCATGTTTCTGCGCTGTCTTTTCGCGAGGCCATTCGCGATTATTCCAGCCCCCGGACATGTTTGCAAGAGGCGGCCATTCCCGATGTGATGTCTAAATCAGGGACTGAAAAAGGTCACTGGGGAACCAGTGTCATCAATTTGCGAAAGCGTTATTGTACATTGCCGAAACCGGGATGGCCAATTGCTAAAACCTTGCCAATGACCGGAGTCGTTTAGGAGGAGGAGGAGGAGGAGGAGGAGGAGGAGGAGGAGAGCTAAAATGCTTACAAAATTGCTAGTGGGCACACCGGTTGTGCCTGGGTCCGCGGCAATTCCCCGATCCCATCCAGAATTGATGTTACTACGCATCGTTGCATATCTATACCCGGAAGCCCCCGCCACTTGTGCTAAGTTTAGACCAGGCCCCTCGGATTCGCGGATGTATTGTTCGTGATACTTCTCTCGTGCGCAATAACATTGACGCTTCGACCAGCCCATCCATAATCAGACCGCCAGGCGAGTTGCTTGTGATCACGGCAGTGTAGAAGCATGCAGTGCAACAACGGATTTGACAGCGTTTTCTCGGAGGTCTCTTGGAGCCACCTTGGAGCTCTCCAAGGGTCCTCGCGGAACCTCGCGGGGCACTCTTGATGCCCTTTTGGGACACGATTGGGACTTTCTTGGGGCCCTCTCTTTGGGGGGGTGTAGGAGGCGTCTCAAAGAGAAGGGGGTCGCGGATTCTGGTCTTTGGGGCGCTTTTGGAGCGCTCTTGGGGCCCTTTTGGGCCCCTTTTGGGCCCCTCTTGGGGCTCCTCTGGACCGTCTTGAGGCCATCTTGCTTCTTGCATCGCGCCACCGCGCTCGCCGCCCCCGCCCGCGTTCGAGGCCCCAGAGCTCGACCATTCTCTCGCCCAGCAGGTTGAAACGTTTATAGTCGGCATAATGGGCTCAGCGCTGGTCATGGGCGGCTGATGGTTCACCCTCTGCGGGCTGGCTCTGATGGTCGCAAGTGCGATCAAGCTGGAGGCGCGTCCGTGGGTGATCATGTCCGTTGCCCAGGTGTGCACGAGCGGCCGGGGCGCCCGCTCCACGCAGGACAAGCTAGCGCTGCGTTGCCGCAGGCTCAAGTTCACGGGAAACGCCGGTCAGGATGACGACCCGGAGACCGGCGAGGCAGGGGAGGGCCATGGCAGGCGCCGCTCGCGCAGCACCCGCAATAGAGGCAAGCGCCACAAGGCCGATGCAGGCTGGGCCGCTTACGGTAAGACCACAATTCAATCCAACCAGTTCACGAAGGATGAGCTGCGCAAGGAGGGCAGCGCGACCGAGACCGACAGTATACTCACCTGGGCCACCAGAACCGCGGCAACTCAGGACGCCCCCGCGGCCATGCAATTTGTCGCGGGCGTCGGGGGCGTGAACGGGCGGGGTGGCGACAGCGCGTCGCACCCGCCCATGATTGTGCACGCGGAGAGCTGGCGCCACTGGTGGGCTCAGCAGATTGGAGTGCTTTTTGGCGGCCGCGTGCCGGCAGGGGCCATCAGCACTGAGCAGCCCATGCAGTTGGTGCCTATGACAAGGGTGAAGACAGTGGAGGTCGTGGATGGCGTAGAGCTGACTGACAGTCTGCCAGACATGTCGGACGCGCTGCCAGGTCATGACATGCTGGCACCGCCCAAGGAGTACAGGGATTACGCCCAGGCTCTGAATGCGGTCAGCAATGCACCGTCATACCAATACGTCCTTGAGTTCTACTGCCCGTTCCTGGGAGAGAAGCCACACAACACTTGGGACGTGACCATGTATATAAAGCTGCGACTGAGGGCCATCAACGCACTCTGGACATCCATTTACGGCGTCGCAACCAGGCTGGGCGTGCCGCCCGGCTTCGTGCGCCACCCGAACACACCACAGGTCTTGCCAGCAGTAGTTCTGCATTGGCGCGGTCGTGATGCAGTTGCTGGCGGCGCGAACGCGCGGTGGGAAGCCAACGCACAGACCCTCGCCCAGGGCGGAGACGCAGCGCGGCTTTGCGGCGCGAGCATGTCGGTCACGGAGATGCGGGCGGCAGCCGAGGGGTTCCACCCCTATCCCGGACGCGTGCCATTCTGGACGGACCCGACTACGGGCTCTGACTTCTCGTGGCCGGCGAACCACGTTATGATGGACGGGACATATAACGCGGCTGTCTTCGCGCCGCAGATCGGCAAGGGTGCGGGGCCAGTTCCAATCGGCGGCGTGATTGGTTGGCCCAACCTAGCGCCAACGCCGGGTTGGAGCACGTACGTCTCGGCGCTTTACAAGCTCGCGGTGACCCGTTGCAGCGCGATCGTCGCAACAATAGCCTTCGTGCCGGCATCGGTGCCGCGGGTAGGCTTGTGCGCATATTCGACCGCGGCTCATCAGGCAGCTGGAGGGCTGGTTTTCCGCTGGTTCTGGTTACCAGGAATGGGCAAGTTTGCGACTGCCCAAGCCCTCGGGCGCGGACTGCCTCGAGCGCGCCGTCGCGTGGGCCGAAGGCAAGGCCACCTACAGGTATAACGCGTTCGCTGGGCTGGCAGGTGACCTAATTGCGTGCTACACACTTGTGATTGATTTCCAGTTTCATTATGCGTCGTGCGTGCTCAAGTTCACGGCTGGCTTGGTCGACCGCGTGCTGAGCGCTGCGCCGAGGAGCAGAGTTGAGGAAAATCTGCAACAGCTCTATGTCGGGACGGCAGACAGGTCTGTGGGCGTCACGCAGCCATGGCACACTTCCATGGCCCCCACATTGCAACTATTGTCGGGCGGAGCGTCAGTCAGCGCCTCGGCGTTGCGCCGGCCCTCGCAGGCCGTCGCGGACCTGCCGCCGACCCCGGGGCCCGGCGTTGATGAATGGAGTGCCTGCTCGGTGGGCGGGGAAGGTTTCTCAACGCTTAATTTCGCCAGGACGGCCTCCTTGTGGAGCAAGAGCCCGCCCACGGTCTGCATTCCTTGGTATAAAGGAACGAAGGCGTGCTACAGTTCGACTGCGAACAAGTATCATGCGGGTGGTGAGATCGGCGAGATATATCAACCCATCGAGGAGGAGGACAAGGTCGACGTCAAGGCGACCACTCAGCTGATGGCGTACAAATAGACGTGTGAATGCATTTTGTATATATCTGTCTCTGTTTCTTTCTCCTCCTCCTCCTCCTCCCCTTGCGCCGGCAGGTTGATTCAGTAATTTTGGCGCGGCTGAGTAAGCGCAGACACCTCCCTTGACCCAGGCAAAGGCCCCCGGGGTCGCTATGAGCTCGACGCAGTGTCATGGCAGGAACAGCACAATTCCTTTCACGCGCCCGGTAGGGCCAGCGGCAGTGCGAAAGAAAGAAAAGAGGCCATCTTGCCTCAAGAACCATCGGAAGCGAAAAGGCGAGAAGGCAAAACACAACGATGTTCCTTTTCTGGGGTTTTGAAGGATTTGGGCCTCTTGGGGGGGTCCTTGGAGGTCTCCGAGAATTCGGAGGGCACTTGAACCGTTTGGGGACCGTCTTGTGGCCCTTTTGGATGTGTGTCGGAGGCTATATTGAATCATCTTGAGGTATCTTGAACCATCTTGCAGGCATCCGTACCCCGTTGGACTCGCAGGACCTCGGGGTACCAGAACCCGGGTTTCAATAATTGAACACTTGTTTCACTAAATGTAAACATTGGTTTCAATAAATACGACCACATTGGTTTCCATAACTATTTCCATTGGTTTTATTCATATGGGCATTCGTCTCAATAAGTGCTAATTTTAATTTCAGTATTACGAACACTGGTTTCAGTAATTACGACAGTGGATTCTAGAATTGCGACATCTAGTTTTCAATATATAGATACATTGGTTTCAATACCCCTCGGCAGTTAGCTAAAATGATTTGCTTGTTTGGTTGGTTGTTTGTCGTTTGTTGTTCCCGGGCATGTTTCCCGGTGTGCTGGCACCCTGTCTTCTTTGCGGGTTCCCGGTATTGATTCTTAGCTTTCCCGTGCATGCTGTCTTTCCGGGCGTTTTCTGTGATCCCGCTTCGGCCCATGCTCGAGTTGTGCGGTTGGCTTCTTCCTCTCCTTCCCTCAGCTCGTCTTCTTTTTCGCTCCCCTTCTCCTCTTCCTTCGTTTTTTCCTCCTCCTCCTCCTCCTCGCCCTTGTCCTCCACTCTGCATCACAGCTTTATCGCCTTGTGTGCGCCTGCACGCGAGGGCGGCCAGGCGCGGCCCTCAGAGGTTTATTTCTTCTTCGGTTTGGGCCGCGGCTCGCCGGCCAGCAGAGGTAGAAACAGCTCCATCCAGTTCCTACATGATGCTGGATTGTTTGATCGGTTTGTGCCACCTTGGGTCACGGTTTGTGACATGGCACGGGAAACGAAGACGACTTGCGAGAACCAGCCCACCACAGATCAATGGCACCGGACACTCGGGAGATCTATGAGACAATAATATGGTAAATTGCGGGAGTTGTGAGTTTCCTTATTCCCGGTTTTCGAGACCACACGGGATAAGACAAATGTTAAAGATAAGATTATGATATTTGTTCGGGTTTGTTTTGTTCGATGTTGCCCCCTCGCCCCAAAGCAAGTTGTTCCAGCGATTACATTGAATTGTTTGCCGCGGCAGAAATCGGCTCAATAATTCCACGACTAAGAATCACGTTTTCTCAATATACGATTCCTGACACCAGCCGATTAATCTTTTTTAGTATGTGACGGGATACCGTCTTGCGACCAAAAGGTGCAGTATTGTTCAGAATGTGTTAGAAAGCGGCGCGTGCGGTTCGAAGGCATGTTGTTTTTATTGTTATTTTGTCACATGATTATTTCGGTTTGTTCCCCGTATCAGGTTATTGTACACCAGATTTAAGCGCGACGATTCCGAATCCGACGAAAGTTCGAGGGCCTAATCCAAAATATGGTTTACTTTGTTGGGGGATTTCGATGCACAAACCTCGGTCATTTCCATTCCAGAGTCGTATGCATATCTGGATCACAGATGACTAAGAAACATGTTGCCTAAGTATCATGAATCACGTGCGCCATCATTTTCCATGGCTGTTCTTCAATGCCAACCCCGGGTTTGAAAAACAAATCCAATAGGTCAACAAGAATTGTGGGACATCGGATTGGGGCCCGTAGTTCTCGAAACCTATGTTTGTCTTTATTGCAACGCTCGTACTCATCGCCAATAAGGTTCGCAATGCGAAAGCCATCTATTGGAGCCAATATGTTTTCAATGTGTGAAACAAACCATACTAGTTATTAGAAGCAGTGGTCAAATACGGCAGCAAGTGTTTACATGATTGGACATTGGTTTCCATATTAAGTGCCACCACGAGTTTCCATAATTGGCACTCTGAGTTTTCATAGTTGCCACTACGGGCTTCCATAATTGTTACCATGGACTTAATTGCCACCACGGGCTTCCATACTTGCCAACACGGGTTTCCATAATTGCCACTACGGGTTTCCATAGTTGGCGCTACGGGCTTCCATAATTGCTAATACAAGATTCGATTATTGCCACCACGGGTGCCCAAACCTTCATAATTGATAGGGAGGGGAGGAAAATGGGAGGTAGGAGAATGAATAGGAGAGGACGGAAGAAGGAGAAACGAAAGGGGACGGAAGATGAAAACGGGAGGAGGAGGAAAGGAAAAGAAAGAGGCTAAAAATGAGTAAGAAAGAAGAAAATGGAGGACGGGGGCCCGGTTGGTTTCTTCTTATTCTTCTTATTCCAGGTCCCTCCTTTTTTTCTTAGCCGGGCTCCTTATTAGTTGTGTCTTATTTCCGTTCCTTCCTAATCTTCTCATTCCGTTTTTGTCCTATTCCTCCCATTCCGGTTCCCCCCAATTTTTCTTATTCCAGCTCCCCATTATTCCTATTCTGGTTCCTTCCCATTCTTCCCATTCCGGCTCCTTTCCACTCCTCCTCTTGCGGTGCTTTCCCATTCCTCCCTTTCCGGCGTTTCCCTTTGTTCTTGTCCGGGCTTCCTCTCATTCTTTCTATTGCGGGCCCATCCCACCCCTCCCATTCCAGCTAGCTCCTATTGTTCGGATCTGTTTCCGTCCCTCTTCTCCTTTTCAATTTTTTTCTCATTTTTTTCGTCCTACTCCGATTCCGGCTCGCCCCCATTTTTTAATTCTGGTTCTCTCCGGCTCTTTTACTCCAGCTCTTTCCCGCTCCATCCTTTCCGGCTTTTTCCCATTCCTCCTTTTCCCGTCTCTTCCCATTCCGGCGCTTTCCCCTATTTTTTTTCACATGTTTCTTGATTTAGGCCCTTCCCTTTTGGCTATTCCTGCTTTTCCCGATTATTCCCATTCGAGCTCCTTCCCATTCTTCCCATTTTCCCGTTCCTTCCCATCCCATTTTGGTTCCGATTCACTCTTCCGGGGTTCCTCCCATTGTCTTTATTTTGGTTTCCTCTCACTTCTCCTATCTGGTTTTTTCCCACTCTTCCGGCCGGCGCTCGTCACCATGATTATTACATCCTCAAAAAATATTGCTACGACGTGTATTACTTATTTGTCCGTCCTCTTCCAACGTGTGTTATCATATTTCTCGGGTTAGGAGAGCTACAAGGTTTGGACCGCGAATTCAACGTCTTTAGGCCATTATTAACATTCTTATTGATTTGCCCATGTCCCTTTGCTTT